>CM016621.1:46431214-46767850 GCA_005393395.2 Gossypium australe | reverse complement strand
CGGATACTGATCTATTGCCCTGTTTCAGCTTAAGAAATTCTTTTCTTTTCTGATCAAGGAATCTCTGACTGATATATCTCTTTTTGAACTCGGTCTGGAAGAATTCCCATGTAATTTCTTCTTTCGGAACAACCGAAGCTTTAGTATTCCACCAATGATAAGCTGTGTCTTTTAGCAGTGAAACAGCACATTTCAAACATTCTTCTGGCGTGCAAGATAATTCCTCCAAAACCCGAGTAGTATTTTCTAACCAAAATTCAGCTCTTTCGGGATCATCATCAACTGCTGCTCGAAATTCTTCGGCCCCATATTTTCGGATTTTATCGACCGGAGCTTTTCCTTTTCTGACAGATTCAGTACCTGTACCCTGTGGAATCTCGGGAACCGGTGGAGGAACAGGAGGGGGAGCTTGAGTCTGCTGCACTGTAGGGTTAGTTCTTATGTACTGGGTAAACCATTCATTCATCATTTGAAAGAAGGCTATTTTTGCCTCCTCTCCTTGACCCTCTATACCGGGCCTTCTACTGCTAGTTTCTTCTCTTTGTACTGAAGCCGGAGCATGACTCCCAGCTTCCTCAGATTGAGCTCGGTCAGATGACATTACTATAAGGAAAACACAATTTAAATGGTCAGGAGATATCACACTATCAAAAATAATTTAAATGGCATGTATAGCTAATCCGTATTCGCTATGTCGGTCCTAGAACCAGCTAAACCGTAGCTCTGATACCAACAAATGTAACACCCCCTACCTGTATTCGTTGTCAGAATAAGGTACGAGGCATTACCAGAGTTTACAATTTTTTTTTTTAAAACCGAGACCATTCCAATTCAACATATTTTCAAGATAATTCATGCATATTTATAAGATAACTTAAACACATAAGCCATACCAATGGCTGACCTTACATTCATTTCATATTAACATCTATTTTATTAGCTTATACATGCCATTCATTTCCAAACTAAAGTTTCTTTAAATACCGAAATATTGGGGTTGATAGTGTGATGAGTCTCTCACCGATCCGACCTCCGAGCTCTTAACACTACAAAACAGGGAAAAAGGAAATAGGGTAAGCACTTTGTGCTTAGTAAGCCCATGTAACAAGAATTATACTTACCTAGTAATTTCAATACAAGCGATAAACATTCATATACTCATTCAATGCATTATTACCCTAACATTTACAAGCTCAACGTTCAAGTCAGTCCAATAATTTCCATGTATCAATAATATATTATGATTGATGAGCTCATCAATACCATAATTTCCATATTTTTTTTATATTTATCCTATTGAATTACTCGGAATTTCGATGGATTTTCAGAGGTACACTTTAGTGTACAAATTCGGGTCCGTCAATTCATATTCATGTGCGCACATTTCCATTTCAGAGAGCACACTCCCGCGAACCTCATCCTTACAGCGGGATTACCAGTCCAGGCTAAATCCCCTGTAATATAAACTCACAGAGCATTGTCGGGATTACCAGTCCAGGCTAAATCCCCTGCAACGACAATTACTCTAATGAGCTTGGATCTGAATTACCAGTCCAGGCTAAATTCAGACCCTAATTTGGATTACCCGTCCGGGCTAAATCCATTTTCCACATATTCTTCGGGAGGGCTATATCAGGATAGGATCACCCGTCCGGGCTAGATCCTTTTTACCGTCAATTCCTTTTCAGAGATCCATCAAATTCTCCTTTCATTCAACCGGGATTTCTTTCCCTTTTTATCAAAAATATCAATATTGCATAAAATTTTCATACCATGAACATTCAAATTATTACATTTCAACATTTAAGAATATAATTCAAGTTACATGAACTTACCTCGTTATCAGTTCGTTTACAAAATCTACTAATCCGGAACTTTTTCCGTTCCTCGATCTAGCTTCGTATTTGAGTTTTCCGGATCTAAATAAATAAATTCAATCATCAATTCAATACATTTCATGTTCACATGTAGCATTTTCTATAATTCTATTATTATTTTTAGTTTATTCAAAGCTGTCTACTTGAGTCACAGTCACTAAATTATTTATTTCTCGAGCTACAGAGCTCCAAATGAGGAACCGTTAATTTTCTCTGAAACTAGATTCACATGTCTTCATACCATAAAATTTACAGAATTTTTGGCCTAGCCAATTAGTACAGTTTATTCATCAAAGTCACCCCTGTTCTGCTGTCTGGCAGTTCTGACTCTTCTTCACTAAAAATTAATTATTTCTTCATACAGAAATTATATGGTGTTCCCGTTTATTTCTATAGAAAATAGACTCATTCAGGATTCTAAATATATAAATTTAAGCCCCTAATTATTTTTCTCTTCAATTTTCGATGATTTTCTAAAGTGAAAACAGGGGAACCCGAATTTATTCTGAACCAGTCTTACAAAAATCTAAATATCTCAAAATACAGAACTTCTTTTCTTTCCTTGTTTCTTTCATATGAAAATAGACTCAATAATCTTTAATTTCATATTTTATTCATCCTCTAATTCCACTTCTACGATTTTTGGTGAATTTTCAAACTTACTCTACTGCTGCTGTCCCAAAACTGTTTTCTTATAGCTTGTTTTACAATTAAGTCCTTTATCCAATTCTAACTTCAAATTCTTTCAATTAAACCACTAATTCATCATTTTATTCATCATAAACTATATTCAAAAACTCTAAAACTTCAAAGACTTCAACTTAAATTCATCAAAACTTTGTTCTAAAACTTATAAAGCATCAAAATTAAAAGAAAAGGACTAAATTAACTTACCAAATTAAACTCCAAGCTTTAAAAACTCTATTATCCCTTTTCTTTCTTTCTCCCCTATTTCTTCTCTGTTTCGTCTTGGGTTTTCTGTTTTCTTCTCTGTTTCTTTCTTTCTTTTTCTCTTTTTAATTATATAATATATATTATATTAACATAAATAATATATTTTATCACACACAAAAAAAAAAAATCTATACTTATGCCGCCTCATCAATTAAAATTGGCATAATTGCCTTTTTGGTCCTTCATAATTTCTTTTAATCTATAATTCAACTTTTACTTTCATTTCAATTTAGTCCTTTTTATTTAATTACCTACCCAAACGTTAAAATTTTCTAACGAAATTTTAATACCACATTACTAACATTTTATAAATATTTATAAAAGTATTTCCTATCATATAAATATTCATGCAAAAATATTAAAATAAATTTCTCTTTAAATCGGATTTATGGTTACGAAACCATTGTTCCGATAACCTTGAATTTAGGCCATTACAAAACTGGAACTGAAGATGATTATGCGGGGAATGAGTGTGTGTGTGTTGTGATGCTTGTGACAAAAAATTGGGTTAGAAGAAAAAATAAATTAACCATACTGACCGGGAGGTTGCATGGAAATCGGGTCCTCCGGTGCAGATAGAGCAGATGTCAATTCTGCTGCGGCATCTTCTCCTAACCTAGGATTGATGGGCCTTCGTCTTAGCATCTTACGACGATGTTGCCTACTTCTTTCCAAAGCTAGCAGTAGATACGACTTGCCGTTATGTCTGAACCAATCCATGTAATCCGGAGATGTCATCAACTCCGGTGTGAGAAATGGTTCACACATTGGCAAGTAATTGTACCTACACTGCCACATCTCAATATACTTATTATGGAATGTTCGCCAATCTTCCTCGAGTCTCTTCTACAAGTCAATCTTGTGCAATTCATCGAGCTCCTAGGGTGGCAAGGGAATATTTTGCGTACACATGAACTGCCGCATCACTTAGTCGAATTCGTGCATCTTGACCATTGCAAAAACAACCAATCGCACTTTGACGTGCCAAATGTTGCGATTGGCCAAAAATAAGGTTGAGACGCATTCTTGAATCCTTGGATTCACATATGACATCTATACAAACTGCAATACGAATTTATAATTTCTAGTATGTGCCTAATATTTCATTTCAAGTACTAGAATACATATTATATACCTTTGAAATTCATAAACTAACCTCCTATTCGGTTTCTTGATCTAAAGCTAGTCGGATATCCTCAAGCTCGATTGGTATACTGTTGTGTCTCACGGGGTTGTTCCACCTATTCAAATAATATATTATTTCAAAATTACAACAATGAAAAATAAAGACGGTAATGATATTGTCAAATGAATTTTTACCATATGGCGAGTGGGAATTCGTAAAGGAGTTGCAATCGGGGGCGTAAAAATGGTAGTCGATACCATGCCTACAATTGAAAAAGGAGCATGCAATCATCAATTTTAGCTTTATTCGATATCCTCACTTGACACATTTCTCGGTACAATGTTGCTAGCACCATTGATCCCCAACTAAATCATCCCGATTCTTTCAAGTCGACTAGTAGTAGTAGTCACCTTAAATGTACTTGATTGCGAGATTTATTTGGCATTAGCAGACCTCCTATCAACCTCAAGATAATGCGCGTACGAATTGTTCCTTTTCGACATCACTTGTAAAAGCCTTGATAGTTTAGAAGTTGTCCTTCAACCATCTCATCTCAATCTGACTGCCCCTAAACCTGTTCGACACCTTCCCTAGTTGTTGCTCACATGTTGCACTATATAAACATAAAAAATTAATAATCTAAACAACATAATAATTAACTATTAATAAATAAATAATTTAATAAATTTTCTTACCATTTGTAATTGGACGCCAGAGATATGCTTGTCATCCAAACAATTAAGTTGATTTGCCATTTAAAAATTATAACGAAAAGAAAAAATTAAAAAAGAATAAAATTAAAAAAAATAATTGAGGATCGAAAATTCGAAATTGAAAATTGAAAATTGAAGATTTATAATAGAAAATTGGAAATTGAGGATTGAGAATTTAGGAAGGAAAAATGAGTATTGAATATTTGGTTGAAAAGAATGAAGTTTGGAGGGGTTTATATAGGAATTTTTATGGTTGTTGGAGCCCTTGTAGCCGTTGGAAAAGTTATCGTAAGAATAGTTACCGTTGAAAGGAAAACGTGTCCTGAAAACGTGCCCTATAGGACATGTTTTCAGGAGAGAGAATAAAAACATTGTAGATCGATAAATATGTTTGAATTCAGTCTACTTTTTTAATATTTTTTTCATCATATTTACCTAAATTAACCTAAAAAAACATTGTTAAAAACTTGAATTTTATTGAAGAATTTTAATAGTATTAAATCCAAAAAGTAGAATGATTAAATTCTCGTGGTTGGAATATGCTCTAAGTTCCTATACTCATTGTACATTTGGAATATAATCCCTCTATTTTTCAAATTTCATAATACAAGTCTAATTATCAACACTATTAAAATTTTTCTATTAAATTCGAGTTCATTATAACGTTAATTTTTGTTACATGGCTATCAAATTAGTATTTTTTTTATTTCAAAACTTCAAACCAGTGAATTTAATAAAAGAATCTTCAATGTGTTGACTATTGAATATAAATTTTGAAATACGAAAGGACTAAATTCTTAAAAATAAATAGAGAGACTAAATTTAAATGTAAAAAAAATAAAGAAATTAATAGTATATTTTAACCTAACCCTACAAAATAAAAAGTAAGGGACTAAATTCTATGTCAACCTAAAATTCAGAACCAAATTTTGGGGCTTAAAAAAGTAAATGGGCTGAAAGCTTTAAAACTGGTTAAACCCAAACCAAGTTATTTGCCATATAAACTATAAAGAGCATAATTCCAATTTTGTGTGTGACAATTGCCCTTTCTCCAAAAACCCAGCCTTAAACCCTTCTTCTCTTTCAATACTCCATTCGAACAGGTTGTGGCGTCTCCCTCCTCTGAGCCATGGCTCGTTTCCATAACGTAAGTAATAGCTCTGTTTCTTTAACTTTAGCATTGTGCGACTCTTTTCAAGTCCAAAATTAGTCTACTCAGCTTTGAATTTAGGCCTATTTTTGCACAGTTAGGGTTTTTTTCGGGGTTCTTTGTTTTTTTTTGTTGGTTTGGTTTAATCATGTTCTGGTATTTGATTTTTTTTTTAAAAAAAAAACAGAGAAAGAAGAAGGTCTTTGTTAAGCCAATTGTGAAAAAGCAGCAGCAGCAGCAACCGAATGTAGACCATATCACAGGGAATAAAATCCCAAAGAGTTTTGTGTTTTCGAGGGGGAAGCTTCCTGGTCCTCTTAGGCAACTTCAAATGGATTTGAGAAAATTGATGCTTCCTTATACTGCTCTCAAACTCAAGGTAATTCCTTCCCCTCTTTTTTGTTTAAAAAAAAATGAATTTTTTGTTGTTTTATAAGTTGTCCCTTTAATTAGATTTATTGTTTGTTGTTGTTTAATGGTTGCAGGAGAAGAAAAGGAACAATCTGAAAGACTTTTTGAATGTTGCAGGGCCAATGGGTGTAACCCATTTCCTCATTTTATCTAAAACCGAAACTTCGCCTGTCCTTAGGGTTGCAAAGACCCCTCAAGGCCCTACTCTTACATTTAAAATACATGAATATTCATTGGCTGTTGATATAGCCCAATCTCAATTGCGCCCTCGTTGCCCTCAGGATCTTTTCAAGAATCCTCCTTTGGTAATTTCTTCTACTCACACTGTCTCAGCAGTGGAACTTGTTAGGTTATTGTAATTCTTAGCTGCTTGTATAACTTAGAAATGGATGTCCTTTTATGAGCCAAATACTGTTGTGTTTTTGTATTAAAACATAACTAAAGAGAGATAGAAACCTCATGCTTTCATTGAGTTTATGCCTTAACTTGTATGGAACCTTCATGGTAGTAATTCTGAATATATCTTTGGGCAGATTGTTCTGTCTGGTTTTGCGGCAGCAGATGAACAATTAAGGCTCACGACTACGATGTTCAAGAACATCTTTCCGGATATTGATATCAACACTGTGAGTTCACTTAGACAGTTAAATTATAGTGTCCAAAGTGACCTTATTTCTTTTCTTCTTCCCTCTTTAACATTGTTTGGACATGACTGTTTCAGGTTAAACTTTCTTCTTGCCAGAGGATTGTGTTGCTTAACTACAATAAAGACACGAAGCTTATTGATTTTCGACATTATTCTATCAGACTACAGCCTGTTGGTGTCTCGCGTAGAATTCGAAAATTCGTGCAGAACCATCAAGTGCCTGATCTTCGGAATCTTCAAGATGTGAGCGACTTCGTCACTAAGTGAGTATTTTTATGAGCTATACGTATTTATAGTACTGTCCTTTTGAATGGTATACTCTTTGTGATTCGTTTAGTTCTCCTGACTCCTTTGATCTATTATATGAAGAGCGGGTTATGGATCAGAAAGCGAAGCTGATGAGGAAGCTGCAACAGTTACTCTGACTAGCGATCTTAGTCGAGTTAATCGTGCCTCTACAAAAAGCGCGGTTAAGCTTCAAGAAATTGGACCTAGAATGACTCTCCAACTCACCAAAATCGAGGGTGGACTATGTTCTGGTGAAGTTATGTTCAGTGAATATGGTATGTTCATCTATTCTTGTAAATTTTATCTTTTCCAAGAAAATGAGGGAAAACAAGAGAAGAATAAGAATTTATCTCGAAAAAGAAAGAAGTCTCTTAACCTTTATCATTTACATGCTAGATTATTTTGCTGAGACCTGTTCTATAATGTGCCTCTATCCAACTAGCATATTTATACAACTATTTTGTTATTTATCAGGCAATGGTGGCAATAAGAAAAAGCCAGGCAATGAGGGTAATGAAAAGGAAGACAGTGAGAATGATGGCCAAATGGAGGATAGTGATGAAGATGATGAAGCGGATAACGAGGAAGATATGGAAGAAAGTGGAGAAGATTAGTGCTTTAGCAAAGCGGAAGGTGCAATACAACTTCCATTTTCTGATAAATGACATGGCACTTTAACATTAGCCATGTTCTTTACATGGGGAAGATGCTTATCTGGAGTGAGGATCTGATAAGCTTTTGTGCCAGTTAGCCTCTTATTTTTGCCTTTTTACTTCCCAGCTTTGTCTGTTTCCTCCTGAATTTTGGCTTAAATTTGTTGTAATCCATAGATTTTGATATAAGAAAGAAAATGCCCCATTGGAGTCCATATTTTCAACTTTTTTTCTCAAAATTTTTGTACTAGTAAATCAATTCACGTTCCTTATGTGGTAATATTTTGATAGCATGAACATTGGCATGGCATCTCAGCATGTCAGAGAAACTCCATGCAAGCGGTAGAAGACACATTAAGAGGTTAAAAATATCTGCAGGATTATATTTGGGGGCATACCAGATACAGTAAGGTAATACATATTAAGTTGATTCTGAACCTATTCTATTGAGAAATTTAAGCAACTTAGATGAGAGAGAGATCACTACATCATTACGTAATGACTGGAGGCATATGACATGGATGGTGCGGTGGAACCGGAAGGAGTTCCCACATCCAATGATGCGTTACTCGATTTCGAGGTCTGCTGACCCCCAAATCTACCATAATTTACAAAAATGGGCAAAGTTTATCACTTCTTGAAGTTTCCTTTTTCATGCCAGTCATAAAGTCTGATGCAAATCGTTTGAAACAAACATGGACAAACAAATTGATAGGCATTTGCAACCAATATGTGACCGGTTCATCTATGGTCGGTCCCAGATCGGTTGCCAGAACCAGAGCCAGATGTAGGACGATATGCCCCCCAACCGGTGACTCTTGACACAGTTCGGAAATGAGACAAACGCTCTCTTTCCAAAGCAATATAATTACTTGGATAAGAGCTTTCTGCTTCCGGTGGGTTCTGTCCAGATGAACTTGATCGAGGGTAGATATAGAAGCCCCCAGTTTGATCAGGTTGTAGGACTGCTGGGGTCATTGGGGCCACACCTCTTATACCAGGAACTACCGGAGCAGGCACACCAGGTCGATTGAATCGCTGTTGATTGAAACGATGTTGCTGTCTATAATAGGCAAGATATGGCCAGGTTCTAGCATGGGTATGAGCACCGCTGCCTGGATGATGATGAAAAACTGAAGAGACAAACGAACTCCCGCCTCTTGAACTGGAGCTGTGAAGAGGAAACAACCATTTAGTTTTCCAATGGTCAACACCATTCGTGATAACAGCAAAATAAGGCAGGTTTTTCCACTCATGTTGGGTATTTTTAATAGAGGAATTCTTCTATGATTTTTAAGACATACTTGCCTAATATCAAGACATAAAATGAACCATATGCTATCATACGTAGAATGGAGAGCAAATATATGAAATTATTTTCACATAAATAGAAGCGAATCACCCATGTTTCAATAATAAGTGAAAATAACAAGTATATAACCAAACTCATTTTAGCAGGCATGGCACCTTACCCATGCTCAAAGGGAAAAGGATGTCCAAACAATCTGGGTACAGTTGATGCATCAGGTTCACCATTAGAGGATCTCAGAGCTGCAGCTGGAACAGAAGCTGGATCAGTATTGCCGATATGGCTATTGGATATAGAGAAATTTGGAGAATGGCGGCCCCAACTATGGTATTGGATACTAATGGTGGGCAAAGCATGGGGGATGAAAATCTCATTGTGTCCAGAGAGGATGTTCCAATGGCGATTAAAGTTGGGATCATCAACACTATCACTATTTCTTAGAGTAGTGGATGGAAGTGGTCCAACATATGCAACATATGAATGAGCCACAGATGAAGCACCAGCGTGTTCAGCAAATATAGCATGGTGTCCATGTATTTCGTGATCTACATGGAGAAGGATTTCATTTTTGAGTCGCATAGTTGTTGCCTCATTGAGTCACCAGAGATAGGGAGGAAGAAAGCAACAGTAATCATAAAAAACTTACATGTAGTCGATGGAGATTCAACTTCCCTGAAATATATATAAAGAATGACGTCAGAAAGCAGCAAAGGTTTTATGAAAGGAACTGCCCGGCATTTTCAGAAAACAGACAACAAGATTCTTATACAATTGCTTTTCCTTATTGTTTTACAGTATTGTCAAGGCGAACAGGAGAAAATGAGAGATTGGCATTAATAGAAAATAACTGCAGTAGCTGAGTCAAAATGGTAGTTCAAAAGATACATAAAAACTGAAAAGAAAGTTCGAAACCTGCAGAACATTCAGAGCTACTTATTATTCTTCTATTATAATTTTAAAACCTTGTATTTGGCAACCAATGTTTGTTAACCCTGCTATTCCTTTAAATTTTAAATGACTTCATCTATCCAAGTAAAATTTATCCAAATAAGATTCTCAAAGAAAGGTAGATGTAAATCCCTTAAATTAAAAGTCAGGGATTTTAAAAATGTAACATTTTCCAAAGAATGGGTAGCAATAAAACCAATAATCTATTTTCTTTAACTTAAACCAGTTCAAGGTAAGATGGAATCACTTTAACCTGGTTAGTCTAGCTCCTCAAATTAATTAGAGAGAAATCTTTACTAGAAACTCTACTCTCAGAGTGAGGAGGCCAATGTTATTTTGGGGGTAAAAAGCTCGAAAGTTAAAGAAATAAATGCCCATACCAACATCAGAAAAAAATATTCCAAATATGCAGCTAAATTGTTGTGAGCAATTATGTTAATATATTCATCCAGCACTGAACAAACAATTCAAGAGAAAATGATTTAAAAAGGTCCCGCAATTGTAGTACAAGAAAAAATGGTAAAAGTGAAACCAACGCCACAAAAAGAGAGATATCGCTTACTCAGATGATGAACCGATTCTTGTGAACTCGCCATATGGACACCACTGAGCTCTAAATTGCTGCTATAAAAAAAAGGTACTAAGACAGTGTGATCACAAAAAGCTCAAATGAAGAACACATTGTAAGCAAGAATTAACCAACACTTTCAATAGCTAACAAAAAGTGGATTCAATGAAGAAAAACATATGGCACCTATACAACAAGTTCTGTAACGGAAAACAATAGAAAGAAGATAAAAATCACAGTTTTTAAACTTTTCTTTCTGTGAACACTGAACCTTATATTTATGCATGTTAGTGAGTAGACATGAAGGCCCTGATTGGTATGAAAGATGGAAATGAGATAGGATGGAAAACTTGTTAAGCTAATGGTTAAGCTACAAAGTAGGAAACTAATTATGAATTTTAACCTTCAGATAAATAAATTTTCCATCCACATTCCTTTCCGTCCTTTGTACCGAGCAAAGCCAAAGAGTAGCATAAAGATAACACATATCACAGGACAAGTCATAATTTATATCGAACTGAGAGACTACGATTTGAGGCATGCCATTAGATGCATGTCAAAAGTTTGAAAACATAACATCACATCATGTTAAGAAACAAACTAATTGCAGAAGCTGATTGATGTATGCTTAATAAACAATAATACCAACAAATAGAAAACATAGGAATTTGCTTTACCATTTCAGAATAAACTGGCTCATAATAATCATCATCAAGATTCCAGTCCTCCATGGTTAGCTCAGGAAGCGATCGGTTGGAACCATTCGCATACAACCACTGACCTTTTTCTACCTTTCGGCAATTCGGGCATTGCATCGCCCCTTTCATATTAAAGGCCGAACCAATGCAATCTGCAAATATGGGTCCAGAAGCAGGAAATAACCCAAACCAACAATGACAAAAACACATAAAATCATGGTTCAAGCAGAAACAGTAAATGCATGAAGTTTGCTTCATCTGTTTAAGGCACTTTCCTTAAAGCTACACATCTTTTTGAATGGCAACCAATTATATCAAATTGACAAAGATTATTCAACTAGACTTCTATCATCATAATTTCATTGATAAAAAACCCAGAAATAATTCGCATAAATGATTTTTACCAAAAAAAAAAAAACGGATGAGATGTTAATAAGCAGCGACAGAAGTTATAAAATCATTTACCCCAATTTTTTTTAAAAAAAAACAGCATAATTAAGAAGAAAAATAAAAATTACCTAGATGGAATTGATGACCACATAGAAGCTTAGCCCTGGATCTACCTCCAGTATCGGAGACCAAATCAAGGCAAATCGAGCAAAAGACATCAGAAGAAGATGGGGGGACAGCACCAACATCCCCATCAGGACCGTCCATCAATTGATGATGATCATCATGATCAAGATCAAGTAGAGAGGCTTTGGAGCGCACCATACCCTTTCTTTGAACAATCAAAAAGGCATACAAAAAAGAAAGAAAGAAAACCCAAACTTGAATTTGTAGTGAATGGGGAGGTTTGTGAATCTGCTGTGTGTTTTGGTTTGGATGTGAAGAAATCTATCCGATGTTTCGGTGTCCCACCTTTCAGATTACTTGGATGGGACTTTCAACAGTTTTATAAGCTCTGTTGTCTTTTACTGGATTTTCTTGTTTTATATAAATTTTACTCTCTTTTTTTTTAATTTTACATTAACGTTGGTATTTTTATTAAATTAAAAAATCAGCAATTTTTGCCTTTAATCTCTATTACTATTAAATGCTTCCTTGAGTTGTGTAGCGAGTTAGCATATAGCAAAATAATAATAATAATAATAATAATAATAATAATAATAATAATAATATTATTATTATTATTATTATTATTATGTTTATAATAATTTTATTTTTTAATAAAATAAATAATTTAAACTTCAAATTTAAAAGAAATTTCAAAATAGATAAATTATTAAATTGGGAGATTTAATATTCTTTAAATCCTAATTTCAACCTTTAGGTTGATTTCATATTTTTTCTTTCAATTTATAATTTGGATGTCACATGATTTAATATCACTAAAAATGTATTACTACGTAAAAAAAAAAACATATAGTATTGTTTTTCTCATGAAAGGATGAAATATTTTCACATTTATGTCAGATTTTTTTTATACGCTATAATAATTAAGTTTTTAGTAAAATCAATTTTTTATGTTTTATTTTAATTATCTATAAGAATTTTTGCCATTGTTATAAAATATATTATTTACTAAATTATTTCTTTATCATAACATATTATCTAAGTAAAATTCTTACTATTTTATATAAGCAAGTTTGTTAATTATAATTTATTAAATAAAAAAGATATTAATTAAAATATTAATTTAATAAATATTTAATATTACGTGAGAAAGCCTATTAATCATATTTTATCATATGAAATAATTTTCAATGATTAAAATTAAAGACATCAATTCAATAAGCTACTAAGTTTGCTAATTTAATATTCTATTATGAATCTTGTGGTAAATTAATTAATTTAATTTGATAACTCAAATTGATTAATTGAACTTTTTAAATTTATAAACTTTATAATTAATCATATATGGAAGAATGTAAAAATAAAAGTTACATAAAAGTAATAATATCTGCTGTATGTTTTTTAATTTTGTTAATTTAATTCACACTTTTTGTTAAACGTAATTCTTTTTTCTTTTTTTTTTTTTATGAAGATCCACCGTATAAATCCTATGGTTGATTTATAAACCACTTCTTTATAACAGATAAATAGAAGAAGAGGGTTATTGATGATTTGGAGATTGAATATAGATAGAGATTAATGGATAGTGAAAATGTTGATGGGCTGACTAGAACTTGTAAGGCCTGTAAGTTCTTTAATTAGGCCTTGGACGATCCTTGATGCCGCAAAATCCATCTACCCTTGGGATCCTATTAAGAATACTCGAATTTGACTTAAATAAAATTTCATGTCGATTTCATAATTATGAAGTTAAGTTTGAGTTATTAATTGAGTTAAATTTGAGTTTAATATAATTTTATTTTTAATATTTTTATATTATTAAATTATATTATTATATTTAATATATATTATGATGTGCCCTCTTTAGACCTAATTATAGGTTGGTCGAGTTGAGTTTAGGTCGGGTCAATTTAAAATTTAAGTCCATTTTCTAGACTTGGACTCAACCCTACTTGAAAATGAGCACAAAATACTGTCTAAACCCGACCATGATAAAAAATGCTAAATTTGAGTTTAGTCCGACTGTATTAAAATTTTTTTATATAAAATAAATTAAAAATATATATTATACATTAAATTTACCAAAAAATTAAAAATATTTTGAACAAATTGAAAATATTTTAAGAAAATCTTTATACTTAAATAATATTAAAATAGTTAAAACTTAACAAGTAAATGCTTTTAAAATAGTAGCAAAATTAATAATAAAACAAGAATTATACTATATCCAAATAAAAAAATAGTAGTAATTGTAAGGCACAATTTAAAACCCAGAGCCCAATACCAATACCAATACCAGAAGGATAAAAAGTCTGTTAAAGCAGTCCAAAATACAGTGGCCCAGGCCCAAATCTCAACCTAAATACAATCAGAACAGGGTTTTGGGAAACCCTAGTAGCCAACGCCTCCAAGCAGCCTTTCCCCCGCATCGTGCGCGCCTCCAACACCAAATCGTGCCCACGTCGCCTCACCTGCGGAAAAGGAGGACAAAACAACAGCAAATAGAGTAGATCCAGTTGTAAAATTCAAAGGCTATAAAAGCCTTCGAAATCATTGTAAAAGGGGACTTTTTTTTTATACGATTTACGCAATAGAATCAGAGGCTATAGAGCACATTTTTACAAAAGCAAAATCAAAAACAAAGAAAGGTTTCTTTTATTTTTGTTTTATTTTTGAATCTTTGGGTTCTTCTTTATTTATTTCTTGTATTTTTCTTTTGAGTTTAAGTATACAAAAGTTTTAATTGTTTAAAAAAAAGGGAGGAAGAAACTTACCAGGCCGTCGGTCTTGTATGCGCGTGGTCGATCACCAGACCAGTGGTGATACGGCGGCGTATGGAAGAATGGGCTCAAACCCTAGAAAATAAGAAAGGGAAAAAGGGGTTCTGGTTTTTGTTCTTGAAACAGAATGAAAAATGGAAGGAATTTTTTTTTTATGCTTTTGAGCATAATAATAAAACAATCTGTTGAAAATGGGGGGGGGAGGACTCCACGTGATTACTTGTTCCACAGGTGTATATGCGCACTTTTCCTTTAAATGGGAAAATTGCACTGTAATAACTAATTTTTGCCCAGGCCCCAATCAATGAAACGACCCAATAAGCAAATAAGACAAAAAAATTCAATAAGTAAAACGGTCCATGAAATGTCCAGTTACAAAAACAAATATCAGACCCACTAAGCCCAATTACAAAGACTAAATACAGGCCCAAATTTAATACAAATAAACAGTCCAAAGTTAATGACCCTAAAACCAATAACAGCCCAACAACCCGAATGGCCCATGGCCCGAAGTCATTAACTAAATAGGAAACCCTAGGATCCCATCTCAGCGCCGCCACGCGTCCCCCACACGCGCAACGATCTAGCTCCCCACGTGCCCTTGCATCGCTTCGGTTCCACACGCGTGCCCTTTCTCGATTCTCGTGCATGCCCGCGCATGCCTTTGCAGATCCTCGCGTATGCCCCACGCGTTTCTCGAACTCGCCCCAACAGTGCCCTTTCTCATGCCTCGATCGAACGCCCGTCGTTGCTGCCCCAGCGCCACTACGCACACCTACCAATGACCCTCTCATGTCTTCGCCCATGCCCTGCAGAAACAAAAACAAGGAGCAACAGAGAAACCAAGAACAGAGAAATATGGGGAAAATAGTTGAATAATAGAAAAGGGACATTGTATTTGCCTATAAAACCATTCAAAATCAGTGTAAAAGGGTTTTTTTTTTTTTGGTTTTTACTTTTCCACGCATCAGAGATCAGAAATAAAAAAAAGCAAGAACTATCAGAAGAGAAGTCATAAGGTTTTTTTTGTTTTCTCCTCTTTTTTCCTCTCGATTTAGGGCTGAATCTTTTACTTCTTTCCATCTTTTTACTTACCGTTTTCGAAACCTAATACCAAGGCTAATAATAAAACAAATAAAAGAGAAAAGACCTTACCTAAACTCCCAGTCGCGTCGTCAGAAACCTCAAACGTCGCCGCAAATCAGGTTCAGGGAAAGAGGGTTAAGGGCTTTGGGTCTCGTCTCTCGGGGCGCCAAAACAAAGCCTCGAACTGATTAAAAACCTCCCCCTCTGCGTGTTGTAGACCCCCGTGTAAGAGGGCGGCGCAATTGACACTGGCCGGAGGGAGCCCAAGCGTTGGGAGCAAGAGAGGAGAGAGAAAAAAGGCTGGGAGTTTTTATTTTTTTGAAACCAGGGGTCTGTGAATGAATGAGAAAAGGCAGACTTTGGGTTTTTTGACAGGGACACGAAACGGTGTCGTTTCGCGTTAGGGTCACCAGCACCAAAACGACACCGTTTAATTTGACCCGGCCTGAATCCGACCCGCACCCTAAGAGGATCCGCGTGTTTCTTCAATTAATAAGGAATTTGCGCGTTTGGTCCCTTCTAGTTCTGAATTGTTTTTAATTTGACCCATTACATGCCGTCTTTTTTGTTTAATTGATTTCAGAAATTCATGCGCATTCCAATCTAGTCCCTTTTTACTTTCTTCAATTATTTTCGCCACGTTTTTATTTAAATATTACTATTATTGTTATTTTAATATTATTATAGATACCATTTTTACTATTATTATTATTATCACTACTAATTAGTTTTAAATTATACACTATTATTTTATACATACATGTACAACATTTTAATATTCATTTTAATTGGTCTCATGTATCTTGTATAGCTTATTATTTATGTTCGTTCGTATGTGTATATACTTAAATGCGTAAATCCTTTACTCGTGTTGTTTAAATGTTTTATTCTCGGTATCACGTTTACGCATTGTTACCTTGTATAAATTATTTTTATTCTATTATATTATTTATATATTCTGCCTTAAACCAATCTATATGTATACATAGCTAGTTTTACTCAAAATTTCTTATATATATATATATATACACATGTATTTTCCTTCTTAAATTTATTGTATATAATTTATTAATTGGAAAGATCATATGTTAATGTTTAATTTATTCTCACAACATTTTACATTGTTACTTATTATCGTTATTATATTTTGCGTTAAATTATCTCTATGATCGGTCTGTTTGCATAACATTAAGTTTGTAAATCATTTCATGCTTAGTTCTATATTCATGCTACTGGTTATTGTTATATTTCAAATCCCATCACATTCAAACTCTTCTTAAATGTTTTATTTCGTCAAAAACAAATGTTAAACCAATTTCAAAATTACGTTCTTTTAAAAAAGGGGATAAGGCAATATTTGTGTGTTTAGAAGTACGGAAAATTACATCCTAACGTGTTGGGTGTCAATCTTTCGTTCGACTGAATACTCAAATACCCTTTTCTTTTACATGTTTTGAAGATTAAAGATGATCTCGATGTTAGAGTATAAAGGTGTTGTATCTTAACGTGTTGGGTATGATACTTTCATTCCTTTAAAACGAGATAATCTTGAGATTCAATCCCAATTTAACGAATTTTTTTTATTTTTACCCTAGATATTTTCAAGTTTTCCACATTAGGACATTGATCAATCAATTTGGTACCGATTTTGGGCGTTGCGAGGGTGCTAATCCTTCCTCGCACGTAACCGACTCCCGAATCTGTTTTCTCGAACATTCGTAGACCAAAAGCTCTGTTTAATAAACCAAAATGCTCTATTAAAACAAAGGTGATCCGATCACACCTAATAAAAGGTCGGTGGCGACTCTCGTTTTATTTTCATTTTCAAAACCAAGTCGATTCTCGTTTTGTCAAAAAAGGGTTACGACAGCTTGGCGACTCCACTGGGGAATTCGAGAGTCAGACCATAAATTGATTGATTTTTTGTCCTTTTGATTGAAAATTTGGAAAATTGTTTTAATCATGTTTCTGTCGATGCATCTGCCTATGCTATAACTGTAATACTGTTGAGTCCCATGATACTGGCATTTACATTGCATGACCGTTGTGGTCACACCTTTAAGTGGAGTAAGAAACTAAGCCTTCGTGAGGTTTTCACCTCCGCATGGGCTAGTGGATTGCTTCCGGGATACATCCGTACCTATGTGCTTCGTGAGGTTTTCACCTCCGCATGGCCATTGGGAAATGTATCCCCCAGAACCGAACTTGGCCCGCATGAGCCTATAATGGGTGAGGATTGGGGAATCTACTGGTTCAGGTACCCCTCTTTAGAACCAAGCCCCATATAGGAACCTAGAGCCTGCCCTAGGCAGAATGTCGAAATAGTTACCCAGATAAGTGTTTAATGATATTTTACTTGTTTTGATTATGCAATACTAACTTGTGCTGATTTGTTTGATTTGTATGACATTCCATATAGTAGAGGTGTCAATTTCTGTTCGGTTGCTGAGATAGGAAGTTTGCTATGGAAAACGACTTTCTTGATAAAGTAGAGGACAATGCAGCCGTGCGCACATGGTCAGAAAAGTTACAGTTAGAAAAAGGAGATAGCTTAGTTGAAGGTCATACGTCGAAGCTGAGGGACTTCACCCGTGTTAGCGTGACACAAAATGAGCTTCAAGAGTTGCGGGATATTTGGACCCATTGGGAAGATGAAGCTAAACAGATGTTCTGCCACCGTTATGGTGATATCTCTCACTTATTGGATGTTAAGATAGATAAACACCTGTTTTGGGCTATGGTCCAGTTTTAGAATTCCGCATACAGTTGCTTCACTTTTGGGAAAGTGGATTTGGTGCCAACAATAGAAGAATATACCACTTTACTTCGTATTCCCGAGATGCAAGTTGACAAGGTTTATATTAGGCCTGCCTATGTCCCTCCTTTGGCGAAGAAGTTGATGAAAATTACAGGAATGAGTGAATAATGGATCTCGACCAAGATTCAACAGAAAGGTGAAGGGAGATGTATTCCTTGGGTAAATTTAAGGGATCTGATTTTGATGCACCCTGATGTGAGGAGGAAGGTTGATCTTCGCCTTAAGCCTCTACGAACTAGTCATCTTCCCAAAAGCCCTAAGACACATAGATGAAGCAGTGGTGGATTTGTTCGATCGATTGGATAAACAAGTTACACCTGTCCCAGCAATTCTTGCAGAGACTTTTAGATCGTTAAATGCATGCAGAAGAGCGGGAGAAAGAAGGTTTATCGGATGCGTACAGCTATTAATGGTATGGTTTTATGGGCATTTTTGGAAGATGGATAAAGTCTCTTGTCGACCCTTTTATAAGGATTATTCACCAATAAAAGAGGAAGTGGCCATGTCAAGACGAGAAGATATAACGGAAGAAGGATGAAGGACAATTCTTCAGAATCTTCAGGAGGGAGACATTGAGTGGAGAGCTCCATGGATGGTGCCTGGAGAGATCCTTTACAGATGCGGAGACTTTAATTGGGTCCCTCTACCCGGAATTTGGGGAGTCATCGGGTATGCCCCTTTACTAGCAGCAAGACAATACCAGTCTAGACAGTTCGTGCCAGCAACACATGGGTTGGATCGAAGCGAATTCTCTTATACAGAAGAGGGTTATAAGAAAAAGGTTAAGGAAATTGAAAATGCTTGGAAGCAAACCTACCGGATGAAGAGGTTGACTGTGGGCGAAACAGCGACTTCTGAGTATAAAGTGTGGCTAAACAAAAGAGTCAACGACAATATCCCGATACCAAGTTCAGATAATGCTCAATCTATAGAGGAACGTTTGCAAATGATACCAACGGAATTAGAAATTATAAAGCAAGATTTTGTAAAGCGAAGTTCAGAGCTTGAGAAAAAAAATTGAGCAATTGGAGGAAGAGAAGATGCTTTTGAAGTTGGATGTAGAGATACAGAAATCATAAGCAGAAAAGATAAAAAAGGGGAAGAGCAAAGCCGAAGAAGAGTTGGATAGCCTAAAGGGGGACTACAAGAAGATGCGTCTCTCAATGAGAACTGCGGGACTAGGAAAGACTTCGAATCAATGGCAACAAGAGCTACAAGAAGAAAGAGCTAAGACCGAGCAATGGGAAAGGAAATTTCAAGAAATGAAGGCTCAGAAGGAGATCCTAGAAAAGCAAATGTCAGAAGGCCGAAATAGAAGAAATGAATTGAAGACTAGAGTGGCGGAGTTGGAAAGGTCTCTTGACTATTATCGAAACCGTAACTCGGTAAGAGAATTAAAGGCAAGTTTGAGTACAATCGAAGAAATGGAGAAGAAGACCGAAGAGTTAGAAATGGAGCTGCAGAACTGTCAGAATCATATTGGATATTTAAAGGAGAATGAAGAACGAAGAGAAGTGGAGCTGTACCATTCCCAGAATCAAGTCAAAGATAGAGATTACCTCATGGGGGAGGCTATAACCCAGATACGAGAGATAGCCGAGTATTTACAGACTCTAGCCATACAAGTTGACACATTGAGCGTGCAGTTCGAGACACGGTCGGATCGTGGATGAGAATTAGCTTCCCTACTGACGAAGATTAAAGCCTTAGGTGTTAGAGCAAGGCTGTTCTTGTAATCTATCTTGTGTAAAGAGCTTTTTTTTCTAAGAAAGTTTTCTATGGGGAATTGAATCAGAGTTGACACCTTTTTTGCATTCATACCATGCATTTGCATTGCGTTGCATACATTAGTATCATATCACCTTAATTATTCACTAAGGCTAAAATTGTATAATCCGCAGTTGCGACACTACGAATCTGGAATCACGTCATCCCTATAGGACACGTCTAAGAACTAGAGCTATGGACGCCGAACTCAATGAGAGGATCAAAAGAATGGAAAGAATCCAGAGAGAGCTGCAAGAACAGTTAGCCAAGTCGCAGCAAGAAGTAAGGGATCTGATGGCAAGATCCCGAGAGGAATCGCTTGAGCAGAAGGATCAAATGGCCAAAATGATGGAGATGATATCAACTCTGGTCAAAGGAAAAGGGCCCGTGCAAAGTCCTGATGTTACAGAACCCCATTCGAGAGTTAATCAGGATCCGCTCTATCTTCCAGGATTCACTCCATCCCACGCCCATGCAACGCAAAGAGGATATCCTCAAGGGGAACCGGTAGGCCTAGAGCAAAGACCTGCACCACCTGCTCATCCAGGGCAAGGTATGTTTGCATCGAACTCCGGAGATAATTCCGGTAATCCAATAGTCCCGGATTTGGATGATCCGGTAGAAATAGCCAAGTTGAGAATGAAGGATCATGATGCCGAGGACAAGTATAGGAGTCTAGAAGAAAGACTCAAAGCGGTAGAAGGTACTGGAGTCTTCTCTGCACTAAGCGCCAAAGAGCTCAGTTTAGTGCCTGATCTGGTCCTACCTCCGAAATTCAAAGCGTCAGATTTTGAAAAATACGATGGAACGAGATGTCCAAAGGCGCATCTTATCATGTTTTGTCAGAAGATGGCTGGTTATGTGAATGATGACAAATTGTTAATACATTGTTTTCAAGATAGCTTGATCGGATCAGCCCTCCGATGGTATAATCAACTCAGCAGAGAGAGGATCCAATCATGGAAAGACCTAGCATCAGCATTTTGTGAACAGTACAAGCATGTCTCTAATATGGAACCTGATCGACTAACGCTACAGATGATGGAAAAGAAGCCAGCAGAGACGTTTAGACAATACACTCAAAGGTGGAGGGACGTCTCGGCGCAAATAGAACCCCCACTGACTAAAAGTGAGATAACGGTCCTCTTTATCAACACCTTAAAAGCGCCATTTTACGACAAACTGGTGGGAAACGCCACAAAAGACTTCACTGATATCGTAATATCTGGAGAGCTCATTGAAAATGGCATCAAGAGTGGAAGGATGGAAGGTCCTGAGAGTTCAAAAAGGCCAGTACCCATGAAGAAAAAAGAGCCTGAAACTCACATGGTGGGGACTGGAAGCCGCTATGCTTCTAATCCATACCCAACCCAACCACGACCTTAATTTCGCCCACCTCCGAACTTCTATTTTCCTCCTCAAAACCCTTACTATCAAACACCTCCTCCTTACCCCGTCTATGCCACTGATAACCAAAGACCATTCGCCATATTTCCGCCAAGTATTACACCTGCTCAAAGTCAGTCCAAAAATGAACAAAGACCAATAAAACCCAACCCTGAGAAACTTCAGTTCACCCTCATCCCTGTGTCGTATGGAGAACTGTGCCCGAAATTACTGGAAAAACAATTAATATCCCCATATTATATGGCACCCCTGAAACCTCCATACCCAAAATGGTACGATCCTAATGCCAGTTGCATGTACCATGCTGGAAACCGGGGGCATTCTACAGAAAATTGCCTAGCTTTTAAGAAAAGGGTTCAAGGTCTTATTGATGCGGGCATTTTACGAATTGATGGTACTAATAATATGGCTGGAAATCCGCTCCCTAACCATGCTGAAGGGAATTGAGCGTGGTGACGAAGGAAGACAGGTGGCGAGCTAAAAATCGCGTATCTAAAATAAAGACACCTTTGAGCAAAGTATGAGAAATAATGACTAAGAAGGGCTTGTTCAAGAAAAGTTTCAAGGAGGAAAGTACAGAGGGTCAAATGTTTTGTGTCTTTCATGGCATAGAAGGGCATCACATCCAGTCTTGCGAGGAATTCAAAGAGTTACTCCAAGACATGATGAACAACAAGGAGGTCAAGATCTTTGATAAAACAGACGAGGCCGAGGAAAGGGAGATATGCGCCTCTGGTAATCAACCACCAGCCATCCCCTATAGTGCTGATCGACCTCTGGTAATTTATTATGAGGCCAAGAAGAAGGAAGTCGAACCAAAGATGATAATCAAAGTACCAGCTCCTTTCCCTTACAAGGATGACAAAGCAGTGCCATGGAAATACGATGTCAACATTGCCATACCCGGAGCCACGATTGGAAGTGTTGGCGAGGTGGGGCATTTTACCCGCATTGGGAGATGTTATTCCCCTGAAGTGGATGAACCAAAGAAGAAAGCCGTTGACGCGAATCAGAAAGGAAAAGCACCAATGCGTAGTACTGAGGTTGATGTTGAAATACAGTCTGAGCAAGAAATTAAAAGACCTGTGAATGAGGATGAAGTTCATGAATTCTTAAAGTTTATCAAGCATAGTGAATATAACATCGTGGAACAGTTGAACAAACAACCGGCGAAAATCTCAGTGTTATCTCTGCTGTTGAGCTCGGAACCACATCGAAACGCTTTACTGAGAGTGTTAAACCAAGCGTATGTGCCGAGCAACGTACCCGTTGAAAAGCTTGATAGGTGGGTGAACAACTTGAATGCGGATAATTTCATCTCTTTCAGTGATGACGAAATACCACCAAATGGTAGGGGTTCTGTAAAAGCATTGCACATCACGACCGGTTGCAAAGGCTATATAATACCGAATGTGTTTATTGATAACGGGTCTGCACTCAATGTCATGCCTTTGGCTACACTGTCCAGGATGTCGGTTGATATGTCTTACCTAAGGCCTTGTCATTCCGCGGTAAGGGCGTTTGATGGGACACGACGAGAGGTCATGGGAAAGATCGAGATTCCTCTAGAAGTGGGCCCATGTACATACGATATTGAGTTTCAGGTCATGGACATCGCACCTTCATATAACTGCCTCTTAGGGAGGCCTTGGATCCATTCCGCCTGGGCAGTTCCTTCATCTCTCCATCAAAAGGTCAAGTTTGTCATGGATAACCGTTTGATCACGATCGCTGGTGAAGAAGACATTGTTGCGTTTGTCTCTACTGACGCGCCCTACATTGAAGTAAATAAATATGCAGTAGAATGCTCCTTTCGCTCCTTCGAATTTATCAATGCTACATTTATTGTTGAAGGAAATAAGATTCCCGCACCCAAGTTATCGAAGAATACCAAGATGGGAATCAAACTGACTGTGGGAAAAGGAGCCCGAGCGAAGAAAGGGTTGGGAAAATACTAGCAAGGAATAGTCAGAGCACTAAAGCCAGTACACCACAAGGCTCGATGCGGTTTGGGATTCAAGCCTGACGTGCGACAAAGAAGGAAACAGTTACAGAAGGAGCAAGAAAGGAGGATTGCAAGAGCCTCAGGTCGGGAAGTGGAATGGGAGCCTATAATGTATCCGCCCTTGTCGAAAACATTTACATCTGCAGGAATGATATACCCGAGGAGAGATAATTCATGAAACAAGTTGTTATCAATTGAAAAGGGCCTTCAGAACTTCAGCATAAACGTCATTGACAAAGTGGATGATGCAGTGGAAGACATTTTAATGATACGCCCTAGCCCCCTGGATTTGTTTTGAATAACTGGACTACCGTGGACCTTCTCATAGTTTCTAAGTCCTCTCCAAAGTAATGCTCAATGCTCACTTCTTGTACGCCCCTAAGTTGTAGGGGAATCTGTTATAAGAGTTTATGTTGGCTATTTAGCTTTTAAATGAACATTAATGAAGATGCATTTTGTCATGGTCTCTCATTCTCATTGGCTTCATATTTATTCCCTCTTCTCATAGCCTGTCTTTATATATATCTCATATCATGCCATAGTATCACGTTTGTAGGTTCCAGTACCTCGATGCTCCTCTATAGTTTCTTTTTCATTTACCTTTCAGGTTCTCAGATATCGACGATGTGAACAATCCCGTTACAAGTCCTAAAATCGATTTCGAGCAAGCTATTTGTTTAGGAGAATTCGAAGCTGAGGAAAATGCTGAAGATTATGTCTCATCCCCTGACTTACTGAGAATGATAGAACAAGAAGATAAATAGATTCTACCCCATGAAGAATCTGTTGAGGCGGTGAACTTGGGAAACGAAGAAAAGAGGCAAGAAGTGAAGATTGGGACCTCCATTTCAGAGCACACCAAACATGATGTGATCGTCTTGCTTCATGAGTACAAAGATGTATTTGCATGGTCGTATCAGGACATGCCAGGTTTGAACGAGGATGTAGTGGTCCATAGACTCCCACTGAAACCAGAATGCAAACCCATTCAACAGAAGCTAAGACGAATGAGACATGAAATGTTGTTAAAGATGAAAGAAGAAGTAAGAAAACAATTTGATGCTGGCTTCTTACAAGTCTCTAAATATCCAGAATGGGTGGCTAATATAGTCCCAGTACCGAAGAAAGACGGTAAGGTGCGAATGTGCATAGATTATCGCGACCTGAATCGAGCAAGCCCAAAAGATAATTTTTCTTGCCACACATCGATACATTGGTAGATAACACAGCAAGACATTCATTATTTTCTTTCATGGATGGATTCTCGGGTTATAATCAGATAAAGATGGCTTCCGAGGATATGGAGAAAACTATCTTCGTGACGATGTGAGGGACATTCTGCTACAAGGTGATGTCATTCGAATTAAAGAATGCCGGGGCAACATATCAGAGGGCAATGGTGATGCTGTTCCATGACATGATGCACAAAGAAATAGAAGTCTATGTCGACGATATGATTGCCAAATCTCGAGGGGAAAGAGAGCATGTTGGGAACCTCAGAAAGCTGTTTGAAAGACTGAGAAAGTTCCAGCTGAAGCTTAACCCAGCCAAGTGTACCTTCGGGGTTACCTCTGGAAAATTACTGGGCTTCATCGTCAGTGAGAGAGGTATCGAGGTTGATCCAAACAAGATAAAAGCCATACAGGAACTACCGCCTCCATGCACACAAAAAGAAGTCAGAGGGTTCTTAGGGAGGTTGAACTACATCGCTCGATTTATCGCTCAACTTACCAACCAGTGCGACCCAATTCTTCGGCTCCTTCGAAAGCACAATCCTGGAGAATGGAACGAAGAGTGCCAAGTGGCTTTTGACAAGATAAAATAATATTTGTCCAGCCCCCCGGTGCTAGTACCGCTAACTCCCGGGAGACCGTTAATATTGTATCTGACTGTGTTCGAAAATTCCATGGGTTGTGTACTGGGGCAACATGATGAGTCAGGGAAAAAAGAAAAGGCGATTTACTACCTCAGCAAGAAATTCACAAGGTGTGAAGTGAAGTATCCATCAATTGAAAAATTCTGTTGTGCTTTGGTTTAGGTGGTTCGAAGGCTCAGACAATATATGCTGTATCATACGACGTGGTTAATTTCAAAATTGGACCCAATAAAGTACATGATAGAATCACCTGCACTCTCAGGAAGAATGGCGCGATGGCAGATCCTACTGTCAGAGTACGACATCATCTACGTGAATCAAAAGTCAGTAAAAGGAAGTGCAATAGTTGACTTCTTAGCGACTCGAACAACTGAGGAATACGAGCCATTGAGATTTGACTTCCCAGACGAAGACTTGATGTGCACTACAGAAGAAGAATGTGAGTCGTCAAATGAGAAATCACGGAAGATGAGCTTTGATGGTGCATCAAATGCATTGGGGCATGGGATTGGAGCAGTCTTAGTGTCACCAGAAGGGAATCATTACCCATTCACTACCAGATTAAAATTTTTTTGTACCAACAACATAGCAGAATATGAGGCTTGCATCATGGGACTTCGCGCAGCTATTGAACGAGACATCAAAATCTTAAAGGTATCCGGGGATTCGGCATTGGTGATTTACCAAATCCGTGGAGATTTGGAAGTGAAAGACTCGAAGTTAGTCAAATATCGCGATCTCGTAACAGAGCTGATCAAAGAATTTGAAGAAGTAACCTTTAATTATTTCCCAC
This sequence comes from Gossypium australe, assembly GCA_005393395.2. Taxonomy (NCBI): domain Eukaryota; kingdom Viridiplantae; phylum Streptophyta; class Magnoliopsida; order Malvales; family Malvaceae; genus Gossypium; species Gossypium australe. The sequence continues at coordinate 46,741,461 of CM016621.1, read as the reverse complement.
GATAAGAAAACCAATTGGCTGATGCCCTAGCCACTTTGGCTTCAATGTTCAAAGCAAGCAGAGAAACGGAAATAATGCCTCTCCAAATGAGCATATACGAGGCCCCTGCACATTGTTTTAGCATCGAAAAAGAGGCAGATGGACAACCATGGTTCCATGATATCTTAGAATATGTCAAGAATCAAAGATATCCCGAGCGAGCAAATGAGAACGACAAAAGAATAATCAGAAGAATGGCGGCGGGATTTGTTCTTGATGGGGACATCCTATACAAAAAGGGAAAAGATCAAGTGCTCCTGAGATGCGTGGATACTGTTGAAGCCAGAAAGATACTTGAAGATGTCCATGAAGAAATTTACGGAACGCATGCCAACGGTTTCACTATGGCTAGGCAGATTATGAGGCTCGGTTATTACTGGCTGACAATGGAAAGCGATTGCATTAGTTACGCACAAAAGTGCCACAAATGTCAAGTTTATGGCGATAAAATTCATGCAGCACCTTCGCCCCTTCACGTCATGACTTCTCCGTGGCCTTTTTCTATGTGGGGCATGGATGTTATAGGGCCAATTTCCCCAAAGGCTTCTAATGGACACCGGTTCATTTTTGTGGTCATAGATTATTTCACGAAATGGGTAGAAGCCGCTTCATTTGCTAATGTGACAAGGACCGTAGTTTGCAAATTCATAAAAAAAGGAGATCATATGCCGATACGGATTGCCTGAGAGAATTATTTCAGATAATGCTTTAAATCTGAACAACAAAATGATGAAAGAAGTGTGTGAACAATTTCAAATAAAGCATCATAATTCCTCACCCTATCGTCCAAAGATGAACGGAGCGATAGAAGCTGCTAACAAAAATATTAAGAAGATTATTGGGAAAATGACCGAGACGTATAAAGACTGGCACGAAAAGCTACCATTTGCTCTATATGCATATCGCACGTGTGTGCGGAGTTCTACGGGGGCAACTCCTTTCTCTCTGGTCTATGGAATGGAAGCTGTGCTGCCCATTGAAGTTGAGATCCCCTCCCTGCGAGTCTTAATGGAGTCAAAACTAGAAGAATCAGAATGGGTTCGAGCTAGATATGACCAGCTAAATCTTGTCGAGGAAAAATGCTTGAAGGCAATTTGTCATGGACAAATGTACCAGAAGAGAATGATCAACGCCCATGACAAGAAGGTGCGGCCAAGAGAATTTCGCGAGGGAGAACTCGTACTGAGGAAGATTCTCCCAATACAAAAAGACTTTCGAGGAAAATGGGCACCAAATTGGGAAGGGCCATACGTCGTGAAGAGAGCGTTCTCAGGTGGAGCTTTGATTCTCACTGAAATGGATGGGAAGGAGTTACCAAATCTGGTAAACTCAGATGCCGTGAAGAAGTACTACGCCTAAAAAAATCAGGATGAAAACCCGAAAAGGGCGTCTTGATAAACAAAATTGGGATGAAAACCTAAAAGGGCGTCCTAATGAAGCGGATTCAGGCATAAAGGGCTAGGGCGATTTGAACAGGGAGTCAAAGGGCGAGATATTAATATTTGAAGCGGACTCGGAAGCTCAAAATCCTCTACACAAGAAGCTTTGCTCGGAGAGATCCAGGGTGAAGAAACGCAAAAAGTTCATGCGTTTGATATCCAGAGCATTTGCGACAATTGAATCTACTTTCCTTTTTATAACATTTCCTTTATTGAATTATTCCTTGTCAATTTTCTTTGCTTGACACTTTTGAAATAAATATGGGTGTGAGGTGCGGTGCCCCTTTCATACTTACTTTCCCGTTGTCAGACATCTCATGTTTGGTTCATTTAAATGATAAATAGTGAAATTACATACTCTAAACAAAAGGAATGTTGAGCATTACCTGGACGAAAATTTGATAAGTACAAGAGCCTCAAGGTAAGGACAAAGTTTAACAGGGGGCAAAAGGGTGACATACGCGAAACGTAGATCACTCATGAAACTCGAGGACGGGCACGAAACATGAAAGAAAAGTCAGGAGTCGAAGCAATGAATAGAGGTCATCATGAAAGTCGTGACGAAAAAGGGATACATGACAAACCAACCCAGTGCGCATGGCATAATCATGTAGGCATAAAAGCATTTTAGACAAACATGTGCATATCATTATAACATCACACATGACACATATAGGTACACCAGTAAAGCAGGAAGTTTTGATGATAGCTGTACCGAACCAAGGAGAAAAAGGACATCCGAGTCCCATCAGATGATACTTTTTCCATTACTGTTTTCCAAAAAAAATCAACTCATAATTCGAGAGGTGAGTTGAGCCTCAGGCCATGTGCCAAGGTGTTTTTCAATTTTTATTTTTCAAAATATCAACTCATAATACGAGAGGTGAGTTGAGCCTGAGGCCACGTACCGAGGTGTTTTTCAATTTTTTTTTTTCAAATATCAACTCATAATACGAGAGGTGAGTTGAGCCTCAGGTCACACGCTGAGGTGTTTTTCAATTTTTGTTCAAATATCAACTCATTATACGAGAGGTGAGTTGAGCCTCAAGTCATACGCTGAGGTATTTTTAATTTCTGTCTTTCAATTTCTGTTCAAAAATCAACTCATAATACGAGAGGTGAGTTGAGCCTCGGGTCGCACGCTGAGGTATTTTTAATTTCTGTCTTTCAATTTCTGTTCAAAAATCAACTCATAATACGAGAGGTGAGTTGGGCCTCGGGTCGCATGCTGAGGTATTTTTAATTTCTGTCTTTCAATTTCTGTTAAAATCAACTCATAATACGAGAAGTGAGTTGGGCCTTGGGTTACGTACGCTGAGGTATTTTTAATTACTATTTTCAATTTCTGTTCAAATATCAACTCATAATACAAGAGGTGAGTTGAGCCTCAGGCCACACGCTGAGGTGTTTTTAATTTCTATTCTCAATTTTCGTTTAAATATCAACTCATAATACAATAGGTGAGTTGAGCCTCAGGTCACACACTGAGGTGTTTTTTAATTGCTGTTTTCAATTTCCGTTCAAATATCAACTCATAATACGAGAGCAGTTAGTAGATAGAAGCTACAATTCTCTAGTTGAAGCAAGTTAAAGAATGAACAAGATTGAGGAAAAGTGAATTGAAGCTACGGGTCATGTCTCGCAAAAGCAGCGCTAGAACGGATCAAAGCGACAGGGCTCAATAAAGTTTGAAGTTGCTTGAGGAAGACAAGGACCAATAAGTCAAGGCTCGGCCAAGATCAGGCAAAAATTGGTCCTTCTATTGTCTTTGCTCTATTCTCGTTTCACGATAATGAGCAAAGAGGGGCAGCTGTAATAACCAATTTTTGCCCAGGCCCCAATCAATGAAACGACCCAATAAGAAAATAAGACAAAAAAATTCAATAAGTAAAACGGTCCACGAAATGTCCAGTTACAAAAACAAATATCAGACCCACTAAGCCCAATTACAAAGACCAAATACAGGCCCAAATTTAATACAAATAAACAGTCCAAAGTTAATGACCCTAAAACCAATAACAGCCCAACAACCCGAATGGCCCAATGGCCCGAAGTCATTAACTAAATAGGAAACCCTAGGATCCCATCTCAGCGCCGCCGCGCATCCCTCACACGCGCAACGATCCAACTCCCCACGCGCCCTGGCATTGCTTCGGTTCCACATGCGCGCCCTTTCCCGATTCTCGTGCATGCCCGCGCATGCCTTTGCAGATCCTCGCGTATGCCCCACGCGTTTCCCGAACTCGCCCCAACAGTGCCCTTCCCCATGCCTCGGTCGAACGCCCGTCGTTGCTGCCCCAGCGCCACTACGCACACCGACTAACGACCCTCTCATGTCTTCGCCCATGCCCTGCAGAAACAAAAACAAGGAGCAACAGAGAAACTAAGAACAGAGAAATATGGGGAAAATAGTTGAATAATAGAAAAGGGACATTATATTTGGCTATAAGACCATTCAAAATCAGTGTAAAATAGGTTTTTTTTTTTTTTTGGTTTTTACTTTTCCACGCATCAGAGATCAGAAATAAAAAAAAGCAAGAACTAACAGAAGAGAAGTCATAAGGTTTTTTTTTGTTTTCTCCTCTTTTTTCCTCTCGATTTAGGGCTGAATCTTTTACTTCTTTCCATCTTTTTACTTACCGTTTTTGAAACCTAATACCAAGGCTAATAATAAAACAAATAAAAGAGAAAAGACCTTACCTGAACTCCCAGTCTCGTCGTCAGAAACCTCAAACGTCGCCGTAAATTGGGTTCAGGGAAAGAGGGTTAAGGGCTTTGGGTCTCGTCTCTCGGGGCGCTAAAACAAAGCCTCGAACAGATTAAAAACCTCCCCCTCTGCGCGTTGTAGACCCCTGTGTAAGAGGGCGGCGCAATTGACGCTGGCCGGAGGGAGCCCAAGCGTTGGGAGCAAGAGAGGAGAGAGAGAAAAGGCTGGGAGTTTTTATTTTTTTGAAACCAGGGGTCTGTGAATGAATGAGAAAAGGCAGACTTTGGGTTTTTTGACAGGGACACGAAACGGTGTCGTTTCGCGTTAAGGTCACCAGCGCCAAAACGGCACCGTTTAATTTGACCCGGCCCGAATCCGACCCGCACCCTAAGAGGATCCGCGTGTTTCTTCAATTAATGGGGAATTTGCGCGTTTGGTCCCTTCTAGTTCTGAATTGTTTTTGATTTGACCCGTTACATGCCGTCTTTATTGTTTAATTGATCTCAGAAATTCATGCGCATTCCAATCTAGTCCCTTTTTACTTTCTTCAATTATTTTCGCCACGTTTTTATTTAAATATTACTATTATTGTTATTTTAATGTTATTATAGATACCATTTTTACTATTATTATTATTATCACTACTAATTAGTTTTAAATTATACACTATTATTTTATACATACATGTACAACATTTTAATATTCATTTTAATTGGTCTCATGTATCTTCTATAGCTTATTATTTATGTTCGTTCGTATGTGTATATACTTAAATGCGTAAATCCTTAACTCGTGTTGTTTAAATGTTTTATTCTCGGTATTACGTTTACGCATTGTTACCTTGTATAAATTATTTTTTATTCTATTATATTATTTATATATTCTGCCTTAAACCAATCTATATGTATACACAGCTAGTTTTACTCAAAATTTCTTATATATATATATACACATGTATTTTCCTTCTTAAATTTATTGTATATAATTTATTAATTGGAAAGATCATATGTTAATGTTTAATTTATTCTCACAACATTTTACATTGTTACTTATTATCGTTATTATATTTTGCGTTAAATTATCTCTATGATCGGTCTGTTTGCATAACATTAAGTTTGTAAATCATTTCATGCTTAGTTCTATATTCATGCTACTGGTTATTGTTATATTTCAAATCCCATCACATTCAAACTCTTCTTAAATGTTTTATTTCGTCAAAAACAAATGTTAAACCAATTTCAAAATTACGTTCTTTTAAAAAAGGGGATAAGGCAATATTTGTGTGTTTAGAAGTACGGAAAATTACATCCTAACGTGTTGGGTGTCAATCTTTCGTTCGACTGAATACTCAAATACCCTTTTCTTTACATGTTTTGAAGATTAAAGATGATCTCGATGTTAGAGTATAAAGGTGTTCTATCTTAACGTGTTGGGTATGATACTTTCATTCCTTTGAAACGAGATAATCTTGAGATTCAATCCCAATTTAACAAATTTTTTTTATTTTTACCCTAGATATTTTCAAGTTTTCCACATTAGGACATTGATCAATCAATTTGGTACCGATTTTGGGCATTGCGAGGGTGCTAATCCTTTCTCGCACGTAACCGACTCCCGAACCTGTTTTCTCGAACATTCGTAGACCAAAAGCTCTGTTTTAATAAACCAAAATGCTCTATTAAAACAAAGGTGATCCGATCACACCTAATAAAAGGTCAGTGGCGACTCCCGTTTTATTTTCATTTTCAAAACCAAGTTGATTCTCGTTTTGTTAAAAAAGGGTTACGACATGCGCGATAAGTCCCTCTGTTGCGCCATTGTTTTAATCGCACCCCTTTCAGTTTTTTTCTATTTTTTAAATTTGCCCCAGTAATTTTACTTCTTTTCCATTTTAAGTCCTTGATAAAACGCAGCGCATAATAGGCGAGGAATATTTCCCTTTTCACCCCTACATATTTTCAGCGCATTTCAATTAAGCCCGTTTTCTTTCTTTTTATTTTAAATTTGGCCCAAAGCTTTCGATTTTGATCTAATTCAGTCCATTTTTTTATTGTTTTGTTATTTTGCCATTAAATTAATTGTTTTTAAATATATTTTTTCCCTCATTTGTTACCTTTTTATTATTATTGTCATCATCATATCCTTTATATTTTATATTATGTATATATTATGGTTTGTTTTTTTATATATATGTTTTTTAATACTATTATTTTAATATTATTATTATTGTTTTATTATCAATACAATTTTTATTTCACTGTTATTTTTATTACTCCTATTTTTACTAATAATATTATTATTTTACTACTTGTTAATCAACATCTTTTATTATTATTTTTTACCATTATTTGTGTATATATATTATTAGTACTATTATTATTTTTATTATTTACATTATTATACTATTCCATTACTAATATATTTTTTTACCACTATTATTTTTCTTTACTATTATTCTACATATATATATTATTATTATTTTAATTATTGATATTTTTTAAAACCTATTATTATTCTTATTATTCTTTTTATTATTTGTTTATTGGTATGTTTCATTTGGTTCGTTTATTTTATTTTTTTTTATCGTATTTCATTTCTACCCTTATTATCGTTATTCATGTTCGATCACTATAATGTGGTTATATAAACTAGCATAGCAACTCATTTTTTCACTTTATTTTTAAATCATATCATATTTTATTCAATACATTATGGTTTTTGTTTCAAAAATAAGCAAACTCTCTGTGTTCTAAGGTTCGAAGGGAGTCGTACCCTAACTTACTGGGTTTCGATTTCTCTTTTCGAATCTAAAGGACCTATTACTTTCTTTTTTTTTAAAAAAAGTTGAATAAATAAAAACTTATTCTCGAGAATTCGAAATCGTCATGTCCTAACTCACTGGATGGGACGTTTTGTTATCTCAGGATAAGGATTTCAAAAACTAAAGGCAATATTCCGTATTTGGTATTTTGGAAATCGAGCCCTAACTTACTGGGTTCCGATTTTTCATTAGACCCAAATAACCGAGTATCCTTCTTAGATTTAAACACATCAATTTTGAAAGTCAAAGGACAAGCTCAATTTTGGGGATTTGAAATGTCGTACCCTAACTCACTGGGCGTGACATTTTACTTCCTCGAGATAAGAGGGTCTGATTGCTCATATTTTATTCAAATTTTTGTTAAATATAAAGAATCGTATTTTAAAATTTTTCAAATTTTTGATATTAAGGACATTAATCAATCAATACGGTACCAATTTTGGGCGTTGCGAGGGTGCTAATCCTTCCTCGTGCGTAACTGACTCCCGAACCCATTTCCTTAAAATTCGCAGACCAAAATGTTTTCAAAAGTGGCCCAATCACACTTCAAAAGAGATTGGTGGCGACTCCATTTTTATGTTTTAAATTTGGCCCGTTTTCAAACAAAAAAATGGTTTCGACAGCTTGGCGACTCCACTGGGGACAATAAGAGAGTCAAGCCGTGGAGTTGATTGATTAATGTCCTTTTATTGAAAATTAAAATCCGATTTTGACTTTTTTCCCCCATTGCATATGTTGTTACGAGTCTAGTGTCTAGAGTATTATTTGCATCATATTGCATGACCGTAGTGGTCACACCTTTAAGTGAGAGTGAGAAACTACTCCTTCGTGAGGTTTTCACCTCCGTGCAGGATAGTGAATCGCTTTCGGAATACATCCGTACCTATGTCTTCGTGAGGTTTTCACCTTCGTGCAGCCATAGGGAAATGTATTTCCCTGAACTGAACTCGGCCCATATGAGCCTATAATGGGTGAGGATCGAGGAACCTGCTGGTGCAGGTACCCTTGCCTTAGAGCCAAACCGCATATAGTGAACCCTAGGGACTTATCCTAGGAAGTGCTACGCCAAACCCTAGCAATCACCCAGATAGGTGCTGTGTTGTTTTTCGTATGCCTTGAATGTTAGTTGTTGTTATACGATACTAACTTGATGCATTGCATAGCATTTTATTTTAAAGAGGTGTCGACTTACGTTCGATTTCTGTTTTAGGAGGCTTGTTATGGAGAATGGATTCCTTGATAAACTGGAGGATAATGCGGCCGTCCGAATATGGTCAAAGCGAACACAACTTGAGAAAGAGGACAGTATAGTCGAAGGATATACATCAGAGTCATATGACTACACCCGCATTAGTGTGACGCAAAATAACCTTCGGAAATTAAAAGAGATATGGGACCAGTGGGATGAAGAGGCTAAGCAGTTGTCCTATGGTTATTATGGGGATTTGCCTTATTTACTTGATATCAAGGTGCACGAGCATTTATTTCGGGGCCTCACTCAGTATTGGAATCCTGCCTATAGTTGTTTTACCTTTGGGGGTAGATTTGGTACCTACAATCGAAGAATATACAGCTTTACTTCGTTGCCCGAGGGTCCAAGTCGACAAGGCCTATTCAAGAGCCGCTTGTGTCCCAACCTTTTTGAGAAGGTTGATGAATATTACAGGGATGAGTGAACCATGGGTTGCAGCGAGGGTCAAACAAAAGGGTGAGTATAAATGCATCTTTTAGAGGATTTATAGGATTTGATTCTAGTGCATCCTGATACGAAGAAGAAAGTCGACGTTTTGGCTTTGAGTATTTATGAATTGATGATTTTCCCTAGGGATGAGGCGGTCTCGGATCTCTTCGACCGATTTGACAAAAAGGTCACACCCGTTCCTGCAATCCTTGTTGAAACATTCAGATCTTTGAGCGCTTGTCGGAGGGTAGGTGAAGGCAGATTTATAGGATGTGCGCAGCTATTATTTGCTTGGTTCCATAGCCATTTCTGGAAGGTGGATAAAGTTTCCTATCGGGTTTTTTCCAAGAATTACTCTCCGTTAAAGGAGTTAGCGGTCACACTCAGAAGAGAGGACATATCATAAGGAAACTGGATTGCGCTTCTTCAGAATTTACAGGAGGAGGACGTCGAATGGAGAGCTCCTTGGTTGATTCCCGACGAAATTCTTTACCGATGTGGGAGTTTTGATTAGGTCCCTCTGTTAGGAATCTGGGGAGCTGTTGGGTATGCTCCTTTGCTTGTGCTAAGGCAATACAGATCAAGGCAATTTATACCGACGATGCATGGGCTAGCTCAGTGTGAATTTTCGTATGGAGGGGAAAATTACAAGAAAAGGATTAAAGAGATTTCCAATGCTTGGAATCAGACTCGCCGGATGAAAAGAGTTGTTGTAGATCCCATGACGACCCCCGAATATAATGCTTGGTGGAGTAGGAGAATCAATGATAATGTCCCTAGACCAACACAAGATGGTGCTCGACCAATAGAGGAATACCTGCAGGTAATCCCTTCCGAGTTGGAAATCTTGAAACAAGACTTCGAAAGTAAAAATTCGGAGTTAGGGAAAATGATAGAACAATTGGAAAAAGAAAAATGCATTTGAGGTTAGATGTTGATGTCCAGAAATCAGAGGCTGAGAAACTGAGGAAAGGAAAAAGGAAGGCCGAAGAAGATTTGGATAGCTTGAAGACCGATTACAAAAAGTTGCATTTATCCATGAGGACTACTGGGCTGGGCAAAACTTCGGAACAATGGTGTCAAGAAATTCAAGAAGAGAAGGCCAAGGTGAATCAGTGGAAGAAGAGGTTCCATGAGGCTCATGCACAAAAGGATACTCTGAAAAAGACTTTGGGTGAAAGACAAAGCGAGAATGAGATGTTAAGAGCTCGTGTAGCAGAGCTAGAGAGGGCATTGTGTCGAAGTCGCGACTCTACGATGAAGTTGGAATCAAGCCTAAACCAGATTGAAGAGTTGAAAGGAAGGGTGGTAGAGCTCGAAACGGTGATGCAAAACAGTGAGCTCCGGATCCAATTATTGGAGGCATATAACCAGCGATGGAAAGAACAATTTCAACGATCTCAGAACCAAGTCAGAGAAAGGGACTACCTTATGGGCGAAGCTGTGGCTCAGATACGAGAAGTGGCTAATCATTTACAAACCTTAGCGGTTCAGGCTGATGTGTTAAGTATAGTATATGAGTCAAAGTCGGACCAGGGTCAAGAGTTAGCTTCGCTTTTTGAGAAAGTTAAAGCTTTAAGCATAAGGGCTAGGTCGTATATGTGACTCTGGTTTATGTAAAGGATTTTGTTTTTTTCAATAAGTATTCTAAAAGAAATTGAACCAGAATCGACTCCTCTTATTTTTGCATTCATTCATTTACATTGCATTTCGTGCATTTGCATTGCATCACATCATTTGCATTAAATATCATAAGACAACCCTATTAACTAGAGGTTATATTATAGTTATCCTGGAACACCGCTATTACACTCGGAAAAAAACGAAAGCAATGGATCAAATGATGGAAAAGTTAGAATAGATGCAAAAGGAAATGCAAGACCAACTGTAGGAACAGTTGGCTAAGATCCAGCAGGACATGAGGGATCAAATGCTGAAGTCCTAGAGGAGCATGATGAGCTAGTTGACACATTTGCTGACTAGAGGGCAAGATAAGGGAAAGGGCCCTATGGTCGATGCTGGAGATGAAAATGAAAATTCTGCTTATCCTCCAAGCTTAGCCCCGGTAAATTCTCAAGCACAACCTCCGAGAGTGTCTGTCAATATCAGACCTCAGTATCAAACCGGTACCTCAGCGCTGGTAAATTTCCCGACAGGCTCGAGCTCTAACCTTGGAGACAATTTGGAAAAGTCAACGGTCCCTAATCTCGATGATGCAGCAGAAGAGGAAAAAACAAGGGCAGAGCTCCCAAAAGAGTTTGAGGATCGATGCAAATGGCTAGAGGAGAAGTTTAAAGCATTGGAAAGTGCTGATTGCCAATGCGAGGTGGATGCTAAGAAGCTGAGTGTAGTCCCAAATCTGGTACTTCCTCCAAAGTTCAAGATGCCAGAGTTTGAAAAGTACAACGGGACCAGCTGCACTGAGGCCCATATTACCATGTTCTGTCGGAGAATGACGGGATATGTCAACAACGACCAGTTGTTGATCCACTGTTTCCAGGATAGTCTAACTGGAGCTGCAGCAAAATGGTACAATCATCTCAGTTGTACTCAAATCAAATCGTGGAAAGATTTGGCACAGGCCTTTATGAAACATTACGGCCATGTGACTGATATAGCAACTGACAGGATCATGTTGCAAAACATGGAGAAGAAGTCAGGCGAGAGTTTCAAGAAATACGCCCAAAGGTGGAGGGAAGTCGCTACGCAAGTCCAGCCACCGTTACTAGAAAAAGAAATGACCATGCTCTTCATAAATAACTTAAAGGCACCTTTCATCAATCACATGTTGGGGAGCGCGACTAAGAGTTTCGCAGACATAGTGATATCCGGCGAAATGATAGAGAACACAATAAGGTGTGGGAAAATAGAAGCTGGAGAGAGCATAAGAAGGTCGGCTCCAAAGAAAAGGGAGAGTGAAGTGGGTAATGTAAGCTTGGGTTATCCCAAACCCATTACTATTAATCAACCAAGAGCAGTGACTGCGGGCCAGCAGGCCCCATCAAGACAAGAGCCCAACATGAGGCAGAAGACTGAGAAGTTGCAGTTTATTCCCATACCTGTGACGTATAGGGAGTTGTATAAAACTTTGTTTGATGCGCACGCCGTAGCTCCGTTCTACTTGAAGCCGTTGTAACCTCTGTATCCCAAGTGGTATGACACAAACGCTTAGTGTGAATACCATGCGGATGTAGTAGGTCATTCGATAGAAAATTGTACTTCATTCAAAAGGCTAGTCGAGAGACTTATCAAGGCGGGGGTGGTAGAGTTCAATGACGCTCCTGGTGGAAAAAATCCGTTACCCAATCATACGGATAATGGGGTAAATGCGATAGTTGAGAACAGGGAGAGGAGAACCAAGTAGGAAGTTGCTGAGGTCAGAACCCCATTGAGAGAAGTTTGGAAAGAAATGTAGAAAAGGAGGTTAGTTCTGCAAGAGAATGTGAGTAGATCTCGAGATGCAAGGAAATACTGTGAGTTCCATGACAAGAAAGGCCATGAGATCCAGCAGTGCAATGAATTCAGAACCTTAGTTTAAGGGTTAATGGATAATAAAGAGCTGGAGTTCTTTGACTTTTCCGAAGAAGAGGATGTATGCGCCACTGAGGGTGGGTCTGCAGAAAGGATCCCTAAGGTCAATCACCAATAGTGATTATCACACGACCAAGGGTCGACGAAGCAGGAGTAAAATGGCACCGAGGGTCAAAATTCAAAAACCTGTGACTTCCCCTTATAAGGATACACCGAGGGTTGTAATTAAAAAACTCGTAACTTCTCCTTATAAGGATACACTGAGGGTTGTAATTCAAAAACCCGTGGCTTTTCCTTATAAGGATAACAAGAGGGTACCTTGGAATTACAATTGCACTGTGACAGTTTTCGAGAAAGAGAGTACGGCCAGCATGCCCAACCTAGAAGCCGAACGCATTGAAAGAAAATCCTCTATGATCAGAGGGGAAGAAGAGAAAACAGGGTCAACGGTTAATGAACCAGTGACAGAGAATGAGGCTAAAGAGTTTTTGAAGTTCCTGAAGCACAGTGAATACAGTGTTGTGGAATAGTTACACCAGCAGCCAGCACGCATATCAGTACTGGCTTTACTTTTAAACTCAGAAGGACACCGTAGTGCGCTAATGAAAGCGTTGAACCAGATTTATGTTGCTGATGACATTTCAGTAAGCAAGTTAGACCGCCTTGTTGGTAATATAAGCGCAGACAATTTCATCTCTTTCAGTGATGATAAAATTCCACTAGGAGGCATGGGATCCACCAAGGCTTTGCACATCACTACCCGATATAAAGGGTACACACTACCAGAGGTATTAATCGATAACGGGTCGGCACTGAATGTTTTGCCCTTATCTACACTGAATAGGTTGCTCTCATATGAAATCATGCCACAATATAGTGAGAGCATTTGATGGCACCGAAAGGAAAGTAATGGGAAAAATCGAGATACCCCTCCTAATCGGGCCAAATATATACAAAGTAGATTTCCTTGTGATGGACATCAACCCCTCTTATAATTGCTTATTGGGGAGGTCTTGGATCCATTCAGTGGGAGCCGTACCATCATCATTGCACCAAAAGTTGAAGTTGGTGACAGAGGGCCAGTTGATAACCATAAATGCGGAGGAGGATATCATCGCATCTGTTACTAGTAATGCACTGTACATAGAGAATGATACGGAGGCTATAGAGTACTCCTTTAGATCGTTGGAGTTTGTAAATGCAACTTTCATCAATGAAGGAAGCAAGATCCCGGTGCCCAAAATCTCTAGAGCAACAAGAATGGGCCTACAGCTGACAATAGGAAAAGGAGCATTGCCTGGGAGGGGACTCGGAAAATATCTCTAGGGGCCAGTCAGAGTGTCAGGATTGGTTGACAAGCATGATCGCTTTGGTTTGGGGCATAGACCAGATGCCCAGCAGAGGAAAGAGGAGCTGGAAAGGAAATGTGAAAGACGAAGGGCACGTTTGAACGGTGTTGAGATTAAGTGGGGTTCAATAACTTTTCCCCATATATTTAATACATTCGTGTCGGAAGGAATTATCCATTCAGAACTGGAGAATGTGAATAAGGAAACGGCTGAGGATATGATGAAAGCTTTGAGCATCAACGCTGTGTCTAAAGAGGATCCAAAGGAAGAGAACTTGGCGGGTATTCGCCCTTATGAGCCTGGAAGTGTTCTGAACAACTGGACTGCGGAAGAAATTCCTGTAGTTTTTAGGACTTAAACAGAGTAATGTTCAAAACCCACTTGTTGTTTCAAGCCTAAAAACAATAAGGATCTTTTGTGAAATAGGCTCATGTTCAAGCATCGTTATTTTTAATAAAAATGCATTTTTCCTGTCATACCGTGCAATCATTCTGTTACTCTTTTTCCATTCCATTCATAATCATAACACATAAATGATTTATTCTTAAATTCATTTCATTGAATATTCTTTCATACCTACCATATGTCCCTAGATATCACGTCATGAGTGACACTGCTATGGACTCAGAATTCTCTTATGAGCAAGACATGTGCCTAGAGGGATCTCAGGATTTTGCAGATGTCGAAGATTGTAGTTTATCCCCGGATTTGTTAAGGATGGTAGAACGGGAGAGAAGATGATTTTACCTCACAAAGAGACAATTGAAAATGTGCTCCTAGAGGATGGGAAAGAAGTAAAAATCGGCACCTGCATAACCAATGAAACAAGGCAGGACCTCATTAGACTTCTGCTAGAATTCAAAGATGTCTTCGCGTGGTCATATCAGGACATACCTGGATTGAGTACTGACATTGCGGTACACCGTATCCCAATAAAAGGATATTGTAAGCCGGTCCAGCAGAAGTTTCGAAGGATGAGACCTGATGTCGCGGAAAAGATAAGGGAAGAAGTCAAGAAGCAATTGGATGCTGGATTTTTACGAGTGGTAAATTACTCAAAATGGGTAGCCTACGTTGTCCCTGTCCCTAAGAAGGATGGAAAAGTACGAATATGCGTCGATTACAGGGACCTAAACAAGGCCAACCCGAAAGACAACTTCCCACTGCCTCACATCGACACCTTGGTGGATAACACGACGAGGTTTTCATTTTTCTCCTTCATGGACGGTTTCTCGGGATACAATCAAATAAAGATGCATCCTAAAGACATGGTAAAGACCACCTTCATAACCTTATGGGGTACCTTTTGTTACCAAGTAATGCCATTCAGGTTAAAGAATGCGGGAGCAACGTACCAAAGGGCTATGGTAACCTTGTTTCATGACATGATGCACAAGGAAATCGAGGTCTACATCGACGACATGATCGCAAAGTCTCGAACAGAAAGGGAGCATGTGCAAGTTCTGAGGAAACTGTTCTTGATGTTGAGGAAATTTCAACTGAAGCTCAATCCAGCCAAGTGTACTTTCAGGGGTAGGTCAGGAAAATTGCTTGGCTTCGTAGTCAGTGAAAGAGGAATTGAGGTAGACCCGATAAAGTTAAAGCCGTACAAGAATTACCTCCGCCACGCACTCAAAAGGAAGTCCGAGGCTTTCTGGGAAGACTTAATTACATTGCTCGGTTCATCTCGCAATTGACTGAAAAGTGTGATCCCATATTTCGTCTTCTTAAGAAACACAATCCAGGCATTTGGGACGATGAATGCCAGAAGGCGTTTGACACGATTAAACAGTACTTGTCTAATACTCTAGTGCTAATGCCGCCCAGTCCTGATAGACCATTGATTCTGTATCTGACGGTATTCAATAATTTAATGGGATGCGTGCTAGGCCAACACGACGAGATAGAGAAGAAAGAAAGAGCAATATACTACCTCAGTAAGAAATTCACCGAGTGTGAAATGAGATACTCACCAATTGAGAAATTGTGTTATGTATTGGTCTGGACAACTCGGAGGTTGAGGCAGTACATATTGTACCACACGACTTGGTTAATCTCAAAATTGGACCCTCTCAAGTACATGATGGAGTCGACCGCTTTGAACGGAAGAATGGTCTGATGGAAAATTTTACTCTCCGAATTTGACATAGTCTATGTGAACCAGAAGGCTGTGAATGGGGAGTACAATAGCTGATTTTCTAGCCAGTAGAGCGCTAGACGACTACGAACCCTTGAATTTTGATTTTTCCAATGAGTATCTAATGTTTGTAGCGACAACTGAAGAAGATATCCTAAAAGATCATCTCTGGAAGTTGAACTTTGATGGAGCATCAAATGCCGTTGGTAATGGAGTTGGAGCAATCCTGATATCCCCGAACGGAGACCATTATCCATTCACTTGCAAGTTGAATTTTGACTGCACGAACAATATGGCAGAATACGAAGCATGTATCATTGAATCCGAGCTGCCATTGACTACAAAGTCAAGTTGCTAGAGGTATATGGAAACTCCGCGTTGGTAATATATCAGCTCAGAGGGGAATGGGAAACAAGAGATCCCAAGTTGATCAGTTACCGAAAGTTAGCTTTGGAGCTAATTGAGGAGTTTGATGATATCACATTCTTTTATCTCCCGCGTGATGAAAATCAGATGGCTGACGCCTTGGCTACATTAGCTTCTATGATCAGAGTAAATGATCAGGAGGGTATGAAGTCCATTCAAATGAGCATCTGTGAGACTCCGGCTCACTGCTGCAATATTGACGAAGAGGAGGAGAGAGATGATCATCCTTGGTATCATGGTATTCTGCGATATGTGAAGAGCCGTGAATATCCCGATCAAGCGACTGAAAATGCTAAGAGAACATTGAAAAGACTTGCTAATGACTATGTCTTAGACGGAGAGATCCTGTATAAAAAGAGAAGGGATCAAGTGTTGCTAAGATGCGTCGATGCTGTGGAAACTAAGAAAATATTGGAAGAAGTCCATGAAGGGGTTTGTAGAACACATGCTAATGGATACAATGGCCAGGCAGATAATGATATTCGGGTATTACTGGTCCACAATGGAAGGGGATTGCATCTGTTACGCCAAGAAGTGCCACAAGTGTCAAATTTATGGAGACAAGATACATGTGCCTCCTTCTCCGTGGCCTTTCTCAATGTGGGGCATGGACGTCATTGGGCCGATCTCATCAAAGGCTTCTAATGGACATCATTTTATCTTCGTGGTCATTGATTACTTCACCAAATGGGTAGAGGTAGCCTCATATGCTAATGTCACGAAGACAGCAGTTAGCAAGTTTTTGAAGAAAGAGATCATATGTCGCTACGGTATGCCGGAAAGGATCGTATCTGACAACGCTCTAAACTTGAACAACAGCGCGATAGCGAAAGTCTGCAGTCAGTTCAACATTAAGCACCACAACTCATCGTCATATCGCCCGAAAATGAATGGTGCTGTTGAGGCGACTAATAAAAATATCAAGAAAATTGTGGGGAAAATGACTAATACCTATAAGGATTGGCATGAAAAGTTACCATTTGCCCTCTATGCCTATCGAACATCAGTTAGAACTTCCACCAGGGCAACACCTTTCTCATTATTTTATGGGATGGAAGCAGTCCTGCCCATCGAAGTCGAAATTCCTTCTCTCCGTGTTTTTTCAGAACTGAAGTTAGATGAAGCGGAATGGGTTCAGTCTCGATATGATCAGCTGAATTTAATTGAGGAAAAAAGGTTGTGAGCCATCCGTCATGGGCAAATGTACCAGAAGCGAATGATGCGGGCTTACAACAAGAAGATCCGCCCTAGAGTATTCCATTAGGGAGACTTGGTGTTGAAACAGATCCTCCCTATGCAAAAAGACTTCAGGGGAAGGTGGATGCCCAATTGGGAAGGACCTTATGTTGTAAAGAAGGCCTTTTCTGGAGGAGCTTTGATACTAGCCGAGATGGACAGTAAAAGTCTACCAAATCCAGTTAATACGGATTTCGTCAAGAAGTACTTCGCTTGAAAGTGGGTCAAGATGAAAACCCGCAAAGGGCGTCTTAAGTTCCAAAAACAAACGGAAAGGCCAAGGTGAAAACTCGCAAAGGGCACTTTGAGACCAAATGGGCTTTGAGTTGAAAACCCGAAAAGGGCGGCTCAAATTATGATCAACTCGTGATGGGACATACAGTGGTTTCGCTATGCTGGAATCAACAATGAGGAGGTATGTTACGTCTTGGGGCATCGAAAAAGTACCACGGATCTCCTAGACACGTGTTGAACTCAGAAGGGTCTTCAAGAAGTACGTACAGAGAAGCTCAGGCTGTGATATCTGGGGCATCAATGCCATTTTTACTCATTTTTTTTACCTTAGTGGAATTTGTCTTCTTTGCTCAATCCATCCTTCACGGGTTTTATCACGAATAAATTTCAGCTTTATTCATTTCTATAGTCTTTTTCCAAGCATTTCACATTGAAGTAATGATTACTGAACTAATAATGCTTTCATAAAAGAAGTTTTGTGTACTACTTTGAAAATCTCTAAATAATACAAGAATTCAAAACAGGACAATTATTTAGAACTCACCAGGCTTAAAGGGCTCGAAACACTTGAGGTTGGGGTCTAAGCAGGGACGACATCTTCAGATTCTCTGTTAGAAGTATCAGTTGAACAAAGAAGACATACGCCAGAGATCACCTTAGTAAGTAGCAAACCATGACAGCCCAAGTGTTAAAAATGGATTATTCTCATCACATTTTGCATCCATTCATAACATTCATAGGGTTAGGAGCATTTTGTATAACATCATAACCATTTGTCATAA
The DNA here is from genome assembly GCA_005393395.2 of Gossypium australe. Lineage (NCBI taxonomy): Eukaryota > Viridiplantae > Streptophyta > Magnoliopsida > Malvales > Malvaceae > Gossypium > Gossypium australe. The sequence goes on along the minus strand of CM016621.1, from coordinate 46,723,079 downwards.
GCATAGACCCCATGAAATCAATTCTACAGGTAGGTTCCCCAAAGGACAATGTAGCAAAATTGATGGGAGTTACAGAAGATTACGGATCTTATCTCTACTGAGCAGGAGTAGAGCAGATCAAAAACAGTAAGCCTTAACCCCCTAAGCAGTAGGGTAATAGGCCAAAGACAATAGATCTTATCTCTACTGAGTAGGAGTAGAGCAGATTAGAAGACTGAAGCCTTATTTCCACTGAGCAGGAGTGGAGCAGGCTAAAGATAGTAGATCTTATCTCTACTGAGCAGGAGTGGAGTAGATCGAAGATAGCAGATCCTATCTCCACTGAGCAGGAGTGGAGCGGGTCGAAGATGACGAATCTTATCTTCATGTATCGGTAATGGAGCAGATTCAAACCTTCAGCCTAATCCCCTAAGCAGTAGGGTAACAGGCTAAAATTAGCAGATCTTATCTTCATTGAGTAGGAGTGGAGCAGATCGAAGGAGCAGATCTTATCTTCACTGAGCAGGAGTGAAGCAAATCGAATACAACAAGTCTTATCTCCATGTATCGGCAATGGAGCAGACTGAAGATCATAGCCTTATCTCCACTGAGCAGGAGTGGAGCAAGCTGAAAGAAAGTAGATCTTATCTCTACTGAGCAGGAGTAGAGCAGATTGAAGACAGTAAGCCTTAAACCCTTAAGCAGTAGGGTAACAGGCTAAAATTAGCAGATCTTATCTTCACTGAGCAGGAGTGGAGCAGATCGAAGAAGCAGATCTTATCTTCACTGAGCAGGAGTGAAGCAGATCGAAAATTACAGGTCTTATCTCCATGTATCGGTAATGGAGTAAACTAAAGAGTGCAGATCTTATCTCTGCTGAGCAGGAGTGGAGCAAATCAAAGACGATAAGCCTTAACCCCCTAAGCAGTAAGGGTAACAGGCTAAAAAGTACAGATCTTACCTCCGCTGAGCAGGAGTGGAGTAGATTGAAACAAAATTCCTATACCCCTGGAGATGCAGCGGGTTAAGGTGAGACTACCCGAAAAATGAAGCATCAAGAAACCAAGATTCGGTAAAGCCGGGTAAAATTGGCCATTTTGAAGTTTTTGCTCTATTCTCGTTACACGACAATGAGCAAAGAGGGGCAGTTGTAAGGCCCAATTTAAAACCTGGAGCCCAATACCAATACCAATACCAGAAGGATAAAAAGTATGTTAAAGCAGTCCAAAATACAGTGGCCCAGGCCCAAATCTCAGCCTAAATACAATCAGAACAGGGCTTTGGGAAACCCTAGCAGCCAACGCCTCCAAGCAGCCTTTCCCCCGCATCGTGCGCGCCTCCAACACCAAATCGTGCCCACGTCACCTCACCTGCGGAAAAGGAGGACAAAACAACAGCAAATAGAGTAGATCCAGTTGTAAAATTCAAAGGCTATAAAAGCCTTCGAAATCATTGTAAAGGGGACTTTTTTTTGATACGATTTACGCAATAGAATCAGAGGCTATAGAGCACATTTTTACAAAAGCAGAATCAAAAACAAAGAAAAGGTTTCTTTTATTTTTGTTTTATTTTCGAATCTTTGGGTTCTTCTTTATTTATTTCTTGTATTTTTCGTTTGTGTTTTAGAATACAAAAGTTTTAATTGTTTAAAAAAAAAGGGAGGAAGAAACTTACCAGGCCGTCGGTCTTGTATGCGCGTGGTCGGTCACCAGACCAGTGGTGATACGGTGGCGTATGGAAGAAGGGGCTCAAACCCTAGAAAACAAGAAAGGGAAAAAGGGGTTCTGGTTTTTGTTCTTGAAACAGAATGAAAAATGGAAGGAATTTTTTTTTATGCTTTTGAGCATAATAATAAAACAATATGTTGAAAAGGGGGGGGACTCCACGTGATTACTTGTTCCACAGGTGTATATGCGCACTTTTCCTTTAAATGGGAAAATTCACGATAAGTCCCCCTGTTGCGCCATTGTTTTAATCGCACCCCTTTCAGTTTTTTCCTATTTTTTAAATTTGCCTCAGTAATTTTACTTCTTTTCCATTTTAAGTCCTTGATAAAACGCACGCAGCGCATAATAGGCGAGGAATATTTCCCTTTTCACCCCTACATATTTTCAGCGCATTTCAATTAAGCCCGTTTTCATTCTTTTTATTTTAAATTTGGCCCCAAGCTTTCAATTTTGATCTAATTCAGTCCATTTTTTTATTGTTTTGTTATTTTGCCATTAAATTAATTGTTTTTAAATATATTTTTTCCCTCCTTTGTTACCTTTTTATTATTATTGTCATCATCATATCCTTTATATTTTATATTATGCATATATTATGGTTTGTTTTTTTATATATATGTTTTTTTAATACTATTATTTTAATATTGTTATTATTGTTTTATTATCAATACAATTTTATTTCACTGTTATTTTTATTACTCCTATTTTTATTAATATTAATATTATTATTTTTACTACTTGTTAATCAACATCTTTTATTATTATTTTTATTACCATTATTTGTGTATATATATATTATTAGTATTATTATTTTTTTATTATTTACATTATTATACTATTCCATTACTAATATTTTTTTTACCACTATTATTTTTTCTTTACTATTATTCTACATATATATATTATTATTATTTTAATTATTGATATTTTTTTAAACCTATTATTATTCTTATTATTCTTTTTATTATTTGTTTATTGGTATGTTTCATTTGGTTTGTTTATTTTATTTTATTTTTATCGTATTTCATTTCTACCTTTATTATCGTTATTCATGTTCGATCACTATAATGTGGTTATATAAACTAGCATAGCAACTCGTTTTTTCACTTTATTTTTAAATCATATCATATTTTATTCAATACATTATGGTTTTTGTTTAAAAAATAAGCAAACTCTCTGTGTTCTAAAGTTCGAAGGGAGTCGTACCCTAACTTACTGGATTTCGATTTCTCTTTTCGAATCTAAAGGACCTATTACTTTCTTTTTTTAAAAAAAGTTGAATAAATAAAAACTTATTCTCGAGAATTCGAAATCGTCGTGTCCTAACTCACTGGATGGGACGTTTTGTTATCTCGGGATAAGGATTTCAAAAACTAAAGGCAATATTCCGTGTTTGGTATTTTGGAAATCGAGCCCTAACTTACTGGGTTCCGATTTTTCATTAGACCCAAATAACCGGGTATCCTTCATAGATTTAAACACATCAATTTTGAAAGTCAAAGGACAAGCTCAATTTTGGGGATTTGAAATGTCATACCCTAACTCACTGGGCGTGACATTTTACTTCCTCGAGATAAGAGGGTCTGATTGCTCATATTTTATTCAAATTTTTGTTAAATATAAAGAATCGTATTTTAAAATTTTTCAAATTTTCGATATTAAGGACATTAATCAATCAATACGGTACCAATTTTGGGCGTTGCGAGGGTGCTAATCCTTCCTCGTGCGTAGCTGACTCCCGAACATGTTTCCTTAAAATTCGCAGACCAAAACGTTTTCAAAAGTGGCCCAATCACACTTCAAAAGAGATTGGTGGCGACTCCATTTTTATATTTTAAAGTCGGCCCGTTTTCAAACAAAAAAATAGTTTTGACAGTAATAAGAGCAAAACAACATCAAAATGGCAACAACCAGCAACAAAACAACAGTAAAAAAATTTAGGCAAATTCGAGTCGAACTAAGTCAAAAATCTTACCTAATGCTTGATCTGTTTCAAAAATAGGTCTTTTTTTTTAACCCATTTTTTTAAACTTATATTTTTATACAAATTCTTTCACCTTTTAAATACATGTTTAGGTCTAGATAAATGATCTAACCTATAATCTGGTCTAGTGTTTTTCCTTTGTTGCTAGATAAGCGAAAGAAGGCCCCAACTAGTTGCTAAGCGGACTAGAAATAGATGTTGTCCCTTGGATTAGAATGTTTTGCTCTTACGGACTTTACTTTCTTCATTGTAATATACCATTTTGTTTGTGTGATTTGATCTACCGGATGAAAGAAAACGAAAACTCTTAGTTGCTATTATAGGTAGTCAGTCACCTTTTGGCTCGGATAAAAAAGAATTAATTTCTCTTTTAACAGCTTGAATTTAAAATATTTTTATTTAAATTTAATTATATAAAATATCTAAATTAATATAAAATTATACTTTTAATTTTTTTAAATATCTAAGCTTTTTAGTTGGTAACATTAAGTTTGAGTAGGAGTTTAATTTTTTTTATAAAAAAAAGTTAATATATAGTTTGTCTTTTAACCTTGTCTAAAAGTATTTAATTAGTACATGAATTTATTTTGTCACTCAAGTTAACATCTCCACACTTGTTAGTTTGTGTTGACGTAGTACTGATGACCAATCTTATAACGACACGTAGAAGCCTCTCAATATGACACAAAATGAACATAAATTAAAAATCTTCTAAAAAATATAAATTAATTTTAAAAAAATATCATTTTTTAACAAATTCAAGCGATAAATTACATGTTAACCCTTAAAAAACCAACACTATTAACAAATTGGGACAATGTGTTTAATGAAATACAAATTCAAATATTAACTAATTAAAAAAATCCAAATATCAATTAAATAATTTTGAATAAATTCAAAAAGTAAACTAAATATTAACACTAAAAAAAGCAGATAAACACCTGTAATTATATGGTTGATAATCCTTTGGAGTTGAGTTGGCATGCCAGGGTGGGCCAGTAAAACGGTAGGAAGTAGATATAGCTATAGGTATGGTTAAAGGGGATCCGTTCCAGAAGTAGAAAGGCTTGGTAAAGCCGTAAAGGCCCAAATATTTGAACGTTTGAATGCAGTTAGTTAGCCCTTTGCTCTTACGTCTTTCCTCTTCCTACATCACACAAATTTCCTTCCACCTTAACTTTCAATCACCACTGTAGAAACAATGTACTTCACCTTATTTTTTCTAAAAAAAAAAAAAATTCTTATATGAATAAGATTAGAAACGGTATTTTATATATTTTTTGTGTGTATATCTAAATTTAAAAAAGTTTACTTAGACTTTTAATCTTTATACTTTTCGTATATTTAATATATTTTTTCTAATTTTTATTCGAGAAATTTAATCTCACTATTTATTTAATTTTACTGTTGAAGGACATTCATTAAATTGAATTATTTAACAATTTTCAAATAAAAATTGCTCAAATGATTAATTTAAAACTACGTGAAAGTGTTACGGGCTGCAGATCAAAGCCCGTGACGAATGCACACAAAGCGTCTTATGGAGATCAACTGATTAAATGAAGCTCAATTAACTCATTTGAACTGGCCCGGTTCGTGGAACACATGAAGAAGCCCATCTGCTTGAAGTCTTGGTAACCCAATGAAATACTCCAATAAAACTAGAGTTATCAGGGTTAATATTATAAATATTAAGGGATAAGATTGTATAGAGTTTAAATCTCTTAGGACTCTCATCTTTTAGATAGGCACTAATCTCAGTCATTAATGTAATTTGATTTGTACCGTTAAGTCTGGGGGAGCTTAACTATAAATAGAGGTCTTCCCCTGTTGGATCTGATGTCTTAAGTGTTGTATATTCGTTTGTACACTTGTAATTTTTTCAAACAGATTGATTAATAAAATTATTCTTGAATTACATTAATACCATTTGTATATTGTCTTCACGTGATTTTTGCATGTAAAGCAAAACAGAAGCAAATATTAGCTCACTGGTTGTCTAATGTTTAACTAATACTAAGCAATATTATGTGGTCGGATCGTAACACGAAAGACAACTTATTTTAGTAGACGAACTTAAACATGTCCTTAGTCTAAACAGAAATGGGAAAACTGATTGAAAGACTAATATGTCGTCTATCAAGTCCAATTAGGGAGATGCTTTGTTTGGACATCAGAGCGAATGACTCCTAGAAGATAGAGACATAGATGTGACTAACTAACTGATAGTACATTGGATAAGACCTAAGGGACAAGACTCAAGAAGAATATATCCTGAATCCATTTATGTATTTATTCACTTGTGACGTTCATAATGTGACATACCTTAATCCTAACTAGATGATGGAATATGTATATATGCTTTGATGTAAGTAAAAGTATGAGTTCGAATGGATAATGAACCGAAAGCCATATAACTTTTGTAGTATGTAACATCATTCATAATAATGGAATTTATAGCCCAAGAAATAGGCAAACAATTTACTCTTATATGCATTACATGACAAATGAAAAGTAAACGTGGCTACAGATCGTTCGTCTTTATGATGAATGACTTAATTACTATTTGATAATAATTGTTTTTCAAGAAGGAAGATGTAATGGGTACCATGAGATAAAATAAGATCATATTGGGAAAGTGAATTTATCCCAAAGAGATTAAGGATATCTCATGAAGGTAACACACATATGACAATGTCATTAGATGAGCATTGATCGAGTAGCTTTCATAATGGTATGCCACTAATGAGAGCTCAATTACGATACCATAGTTGAATAAATTTATGATTAAATATGTGGAAAAGGCCCTTAGTTCCAATATGAACACGTTGTAAGCGCTTGTCAGTACTGCTTTAGGTAAGTTGACGAAAAATAATGATGCTTTCGAAGTTGGGGTGATAGCTATAAAGGAAGAAAACGAAGCCATAAGGACAAATTTGAACATGAAAATTGAAGAGATCTAGGGAGAGCCCACTATTTGCTGAGTTGTTATGGGTAAAAGGGTGTTGAGTGCGACACCGAACCATAAGATTGATGTCCCCAAATCGAAAAAGTTTAAGGGGTAAGGTTCACGAGGGAAGTGGACAACTTCTTGTGGGAAATGGAACAATATTTTCGTGTTGTGGGCATTAAGGATGATGATGCTAAGGTAAATACTACTTTTATGTATTTTAACGATGTTAGTCTGTTGTGGAGGCGTCATAGGTTCAGAGATGAAAAGTGAGGTGGGATCGAAATTAGGACTTAGGTGGAGTTCCAGAAAGAGTTCAAGGAGCAACTTTACCCACAATATGCCGAGAAAAAGACAGACTAAGTTGCGACGGTTCTCGCAGCAAGATACAATTAGGCAGTATGTGAAGGAATTCAATACATTGATACTCCAAATCATTTATCTGAGTGAAACTGAGGAATTTTTCTTCTTCTTCTTCTTTTTCATGAATGGGATAAATTTATAGGTTAAATAGGAATCGAAACGTTGAGGGGTCCAAAAACTGTTTAAAGCCATGATTGTGACAGAGTCCTTAATCGAGTTTGTTCTGAGGAAAAACAAGTTCAAGTATTTCAAGCCCAAGGAGAAGAGAACGAGTAGGGAAGAAAAAAACAAATTGAAATTAGCAATAACATTAGTGGTAATGAGAAACCACACAACAGGAAGTGGAATCCCAACAACAAACTAAATTGGCTAGTGAAATGCTTATTTCGTGAGGTTCCACATATGGTAAGGGACTGTTTGAAACAATTTGTTTTTTTTTTTTTTTACCATCGAAGGGGACGATGAGCCAGACAAAGCATCAATGAATCTTGGCTCAATCTTGAGTTCTATCGAAGCCAAGAAGATTAGAGAGAATGAAAAGAAACTAGAGGGGGCTTCCTATGTTGTGGTCCGCATAGGATGCGAGACTATCTAGAGCGACCTAAAGAATCCACGATCAATAAAGAAGATGAAGTGGATCCAAGATTGAGGCTTTAAAGCTTGAGTCAATGATACTCAATTCTGTGAAAACAATGAGGGATTGCAAGAAAATATAGTTGATGTATGTGGACATCAACATTGCAGGTTAAAGAAAGAGTGCTCTTGTTAATATAGGGGCTTCGAAAAGAGTTGTAGGTGAACTTGGTCTCTCAGTTAGCAAATTGACCAAAAAGATCAATATGGTTAATTCCAAATATGTCCCAATTGTGGGACTAACACAATGAGTTGAGATACAAATCGGTTAGTGGAAAAACAAGAAAGACTTCGAGGTAATTCACTTGAATTTTCTTGACAAGATTAATGCTCTATTGATTCCTTTTATCGATTGTATATACATCTTAGATACTTGACAACAACAATGCGTTGTGCTGGTGAGTCGAAACATGAGAGGTGGAACCAAGGTATTGTCAGTAATCAAGCTAGCCAAGGATGTTTACGATGTTAAGAACATCGACTTGGTAGATAAATTGCTATGAAAACCACTTTGGGATGTGAAGCCTGTTGAATTATCAGTGGGGCTACCACCTATGGGAGAAGTGGGTTGTGCATCAAACTTTGGAAGAAAAGTAGTGATGCAAACTAGGCAGTTGAATCAAGTAATGCTATGAACGAGGTACATCTTAAACACTTATCTAGTGTTTTACATTATGACTTACTGTTGGCTTGAAAAAGACACAAGGGCTCTTTTAGAGTTTTGAAGCAGGTAAACCGAGGGGCTTACAAACCTGAGTTGGTGAGAATAATCAAGGTTAACCTAATGTTCAATGTGGGCATGTTTAAGCCTATTTATGTAGATCAAGGGGATCCTGATCGAGGGAAGTCACAATAGAGGCAAGAAAGAGCAGTGGCCTTTTACAATCGAGATGTATAAGAGAGAAATATAGTTTGAGTTAGGCGATGGCAGAGACATAAGTCGAGGCAAATGTTTCGAGGAGTAGAACTATCTGACAGAGACTAGTTGGGAACTGTTGGATATGGTTCCCTAAGTGTAGTATCTTTTGTCTATGTACACTTATATTTTTTTCGAATAAATTGGTTTAGTAAAATTATTCATGAATTACATTAATACCCTTATGTACTGTCCTCAATGGTTTTTGCATACAAAGCAAAATGGAAGCAAATGTTAGCTCACTAGTTGTCTAATGTTCAAATAATAGTAAGCAGTATTATGTGGTTGGATCGTAATACAGAAAGACAACTTATATTAGTAGATGAACCTAAACATGTCATTAATCTAATCGAAAATGAGCAAATTGTTTGATAGAATAATGTAACACCTTATACTCGATTCAGTCACCGAACCCGAGTTATAAGGCATTACAACAATAATCTTTAGACATTTTTCATAATTTTAATCAAATTCAAACAAACAATTTATAATCAATCATTTCAATGTTTTTCAATCAATTTTGAACCTAATTCGAACTTACTGAACATCTAAAATAAAATGGAACCAAATCTGGATTAAATTGAAACTTCTACAATATTCTGAGTAAAAAGTGCAAATAGAGTTCACACGGCCGTGTGACAGAGCCTAGATCGTGTGGCTTAGGGACATGGTCGTGTGGCCAAAGTATGTAAAATTCAAAAATAGGGTCACACGGTCGTGTCATAGACTATGTGCAATTCGAAATAAGGACACATGACCATGTCGCAAACCGTGTGTAATTCGAAATAGGGATACTTGATCATGTCACCAGACCGTGTAACAACCTGTGATCATGTGGAAAATACCTGGACCAAAATTTAAGAATCACACGGCCATGTGGTAGCCCGTGTGTACCCAAAATTTCCTTTAAAATTAAGTTAACTCACATTCAAAAGCTTTGGTTCTAAGCAATGCAATAACTAATAGTCAAACCTATCCAAAATGTGCCTAAAAGAGTCAAAACATACCAATTCACACTCAACCTATGTCCCTAACCAATATGCCCTCATTGGCACATCGAATCAAACATAACAACAATCATTCAATTCAAGACATAATCAAATTGTTAACATTATTCAAATATTCAGTCAAATCCCAAAACACCTTATGTCAAAATCATCCAATTATATCCAGTTTCTAAAGGCTAATGTAACCAAACCAAAGTAATAAGTTACCAAAATGCAATTACCATTTCACAACAATTTATCAAAAAAGGCATCAAATAGAATTCTACCAATTCAAATTACCAAACATCCATAAACATATTTACATTTCAACTGGCCAAAACATCACTAAGATACCTATTAACTTTAACATATCAAAGCCCTATTTACATGCCTCTTATAATTAGACCAAAATGAACAGAAAGCTACCAAAGTGATGGCGGATAGTGTGATCTCCAAAATCGATCCAATTGACGACGTAGATCCGACAATATACAAGAAAAAACCAAAAAAGGTAAGCTTATATAAAACTTAGTAAGTTCATATAATCAAACATATCATATCTTTTAATTTAATTATAAATCATATACAAAAATGAAACTAACTATTCATTTATTGAACTTTATCACCGGTACATAGTACCTAATAAACAATTTTCAAAGGATGCCATAGCGTCTTTCAGCTATGGTCTTAGTCCTATTTACAATGATGCCATTGTGCCTTTCATCCATGGTCTTACTCACTTCTGTGATGATGCCATAGCGTCTTTCAATTATGGTTTTGTTTTTATCATGATGCCATAGCGTCTTCCGGCTATAGTCTTACTCATTTTCGTCATGTTTACGATAATATATATATAAACAAACACATAAGGAATTAAATTCAAATCAATAAAAAGATTATAATAAACCTAATACGAACTTACCAATACATGATAGCTAACGACACGCGGCGACGATTACTTGACGACCTTTCTTTTTCCTCGTTTATCAATAGATTAATCCATTTCTTGATCTAAATATAATAGTTTAATTCAATTAACCAAATTAAACATCTTAAGACACTTAAATTTATGAAATCAACCTTTTAATGATATTTTCACATTTACCCTAAACTTTCACCTTTTATACAATTTAGTCCCTAAAATCAAAATTCTCACAATTATCACAAATTAGCCCAAAAACACTTATGTCGAATTCTATATGGTCCCTAAACAGTCCAATTTTATCATTTTATCACAAGAATTACATGATATTTTACAATTTTAACAACTTAGTCCCTAAACTTTTAAATTAACTAAAATCACTTTACAAAATAGTCATATTTAACTATCAAACTTAATAATCTATCATAAAAATTCAAGAACAACACAAATTCATCTATGATAAAATTCTAAGCAATTGACAGTTTTACGAATTGGTCCCTGGGTTAGCTAGATTAAGCTACAACGATCTCAAAAACATAAAATTACTAAAAACGGGATCAAAACCAACTTACATGCAAGGTTACAAGCTAGCTGATCTTCAAGCTATGAAAATGGTGTTTTTCCCTTTTTCAAAAGTCGGTGGAGATCTTATAGAAGATGACAACATGTTGGTTTCCTTTTGTTTTAATTTTACTTAATTATTTAATTACAAATTTACCCTTTAAAACTTAATCTAATTTCATGTATCACCTTGTCCCAACCGTCTACTAAAAGTCCATATGGTCTAATTACCACATAAGTCCATTAATTAAAATTTCTATAGTCATTTAACACTTTTAACTATTAGCAATTAACTTTTGTAGCTTTTACGATTTAATCCTTTTTTACTTAATTATCTAAACGTTAAAATTTTCTAACCAAAATTTATTATAGCACTTTAATAACCTTATAAATAATAAAATACTGACTCACTGATCGAAATTATTGTCTCAAAACCACTATTTTCAATACCACTTAAAAATGGGTTGTTACAACTAATATGCCATTTATCAAGTCCAATTGGGGAGATGCTTTGTCTGGGGCATCAGAGCGAATGAATCCCACAATTAGTTTTGGGAAAAAACCCCAGAAATAAGGATATTTGGCTTTCAACAAGAAAACTCAAAGTATGCTTTGGGGAAACCATTGTAATTTTATTTTATTTTACTTTTTCTAGGATGAAATCATGAAAATTTTGGTTGGTTAAAGTCATTTAATTTTACGCTTTTATATGATAGCATCATGATATTTAAATTGACTGCAAAAGTATGTTCATGCATATGTATGATAAGCATGTCATATAGTTTAGGAAAAGAATGCCATATGTACTTGTCATGCATTTATTAATCATTTATTATTGAAATCAATCAATAAAAACCTTGCATGATTTTAAAAGATTGAGTAGGAGAAGATTCCTAAACAAGACTTACGGCCTCCATCAATAGTCTCTTCTGATGGCATGATAATTGTTAAGTATGCCTCATATTTTTGTCAAATTTGAGAGATAATCTTCCAGTCAAACTCTGTTTATTTGTTTTTGTCGAACTCTAATTTTTCTAGATTATTTTGTTATTATTTAACCTACGAATTTAGCCCATAAATAGGCTCTTTTACAACCTTAGAAAATACACCCATTAAAATATTAAAGCTCATAACACTTTTGGAGAATTTTGTGTTTATGTTTTGAGGGTTCTTTGTTTTCGGGTTTCGAGGTTTAGTTTTTATCTCCATCTTTTTGTACTCTTCGTTCTTTTTCTATTATAGTAAAATTATCTTTGCCCGTGATTTTTTTATCCTCTTTGGAGGGGTTTTTCCATGTTTAATTTGTGTGTTCAATTTCTCAATTTCTTTTGCTATTTTTTTACTTGTTTGTTGCTTAATCAAGTTGATCCCCAACAAGTGGTATCAGAGTTAGTTCAATTTTCATAAATCAGCCCGTTCAGAGATGGCAGCAACAATGTTTGACATTGAGAAGTTCAATCGTGTCACAAATTTCAATCTGTGACAAGTTCGAATGATGATAATTCTAGTTCAGACCAGCCTAAAAAAGGTCATTACCGAAAAAAAAGCCTAAGAATCTAGATCAGACAGAATAAGAAGAGCTTGATGAAAAGGCCCTGTCTATAATTCAGTTGTGCCTCGCGAATAGGGTATTGCAGGAGGTATTGATGGAGAAAACCTCATCCGCCTTGTGGAAAAGGTTAGAAACTCTTTATGTGGCTAAGTCTCTAGCTAACCGTTTAGTGTTGAAACAATGTTTATTTATGTTTCGCATGAACGAATGTGAGATTTTTAGAGATTAGATTAGTCAATTTATTACTCTTTTGAATGATATAAAGAGTGTTGAGGTTAAGATTGACGATGAAGATCATGCTATACTATTATTGTGCTCTTTACTCTCTTCATACAAGACTTTTAAGGAGACCCTGATTTATGGAAGAGACAAACTCTCATTCAAGGATGTGAAGGGTCAGTTGTTGAGTAAAAATAAACTCGACAATGAGTTTGGTTTGGATAGTAAGGCAAATAGGCAAGCTTCCGTTTTGGTAGCATCAAAGAAAGGAGACAAAAGGTATCGCTATTGTAAGAAGTTAGGTCATGTCAAAGCAGATTGTTATAAACTGCGAAATAAAAGAGCTATTGAGAATAACGAGGAAGATGTAGTTGGTGCTAATTTGGCCGACGAAAGTGGTGATGATTTCTTATTAGTGTTAACGAGCGATAACTCCGAGCTTACGTCTGGGTGGATCCTAGATTCAGGATGTTCTTTCCACATGTGTCTCAAGAGAATGGTTCTCCACATACAAATCGGTTGAAAGTGGAGTTGTGCGCATAGGAAACAATTCATCTAGTAAGGTATGTACCTGATTTACGAAAGAATCTCATCTCCTTGAGTATTTTAAACTCGAAATGTTGCAGAATCAACATTGAGTCGAGCGATATTAAGGTGTCTCGTGGGGCTATCGTTTTGTTAAAAGGTAAAAGGACCGTCAATCTTTATATTCTGGAAGGTTCTACAATGTCTGGTTAAATCGGATGTCCCACGACCATTACGGAGTCGAAGTCAACTCGTTTGGAGCGGAGACAACTTGGTCATAGGAGAGAAAAAGGTATGATCATTTCGTTGAAGAGAGGTTCTCTTTTGGATGCAGATTTTGAAAAGTTAGGGCACTGTGTTTGTGAAAATTAAACTAGGGTTAGTTTTGATTTGGCAATGGACAAGTCGAAGGCTAGAAGTCTTCTAGCTTCTAAGCACAGATTCGACTCAGTTAATTCCTTGCATAGTTCATGATAGGCCCATGACGGGCTTTGGCAAAGATGACATTGTGGAAATACGAGTTAATGTGGAGATTTGTTGAGTATGCTTTATATGTCAGTCAAATTTGAGAGATGATCTTCCAATCAAACTCTATTTATTTGTTTTAGTCAAACTTTGATTTGTCTAAATCATTTTATTATTATTTGACCTACAAATTTAGCCTTTAAATATACTCTTTTACAATATTAGGAAAAATACCGATTAAAAAATTAGAACTCATAACACTTTTAGAAAATTTTGTGTTTATGTTTTGAGGGTTTTTTGTTTTCGGGGTTTAGTTTTTATCCCCATCTTTTTGTACTATTCGTTCTTTTTCCATTATAGTAAAATTATCTTTGCCCGTGATTTTTAATCCTCTTTGGAGGGGTTTTTCCACGTTAAATTTGTATGTTATATTCCTCAATTTCTTCCGCTATTTTTTTACTTGTTCGTTGCTTAATCGGGTCAATCCCCAACAATAATTTAACTACCCTACAGTAGGATTGTCATTTGGATTTCACTGAGGAGATTTCCTAAAAGAAAGAAAAATTATCTTGTAATCGTATGATAGTTGGCAGATCATGTTGTAGGTATTATCATGCGATATAATAAGAAGTTTTTTTTAAAGAGGACAACTAGTCACAACATGTCACTCGGTGAGATTGTCCCACGATGACTTATTTGTGTACATGATGCGATAGGTGTTGAGTTGATAGTTATACACTAAAGATCTTCTAGTTAAGTAACTTCCTACGAAGCTCTACTTAAGCTAGAATGATGATCAAACGTTAAACAATAATTAGTATGTGTGAAAGCCTAAAGAATTAGGTTCATATATTAGTTAGGTGGAAATCCATGTTCTTATCCTTGTGTGCGTTGCTTTATTGTGGCTTTTTCAGTGCTTTCGTTGCTCCTTTGTTTTGGATTTGCTTGTGGTTTATTTCGGTGCCTTAGAGAAATTCTTTTGTAAATTCTAATTTTTGAGAGTTAGGCTGACTTAGGCGGATTTGAAGCAAAAATATTGCCTATGGCCATGCAATTTGCCAAACTAAAGTTCTAACCCCATGACAAAGCATCGTGTAAGCCAAAAGAAAAAAAAGAGTATTGACTTCCAATCTACTTGTTTGGAACAATGTTGGAGAACCTTACAACCTTATATTTAGAATTTAAAGCCTTACAACCCCATATTTAGCATTTTTATTTGGTTATTTGGCATTTTGCTTATGTGGCCAATTTAAAACCACACAAAAATCATGTAAAAAAAGATAAAAGGAAAAATATATCGACTTTCACCTTACTTCTCTAAATTAATGTTGAATAATCTTACAATCCCATATTCAACATTTTTATTTACTTATTGAACCTTTTACACTTATAACATTAGCCACTTGAATAATTTTATTTATTTTAAAAATATTATATAATCCAATTTAATAAAAATTCTTAATAAAGTATTATCAATTGAGTTTCAATTATTAAATAAAAAAGAGTGAAGAGACTAAATTCAAAAGATTAAAAATAAAGTAAAAGCTAAATTTCAAAAGTGGAAAGATTAGACCAGATAAATAACATAAATAATCAATTCTATCATTATAGCCATTTAAAAAAAAAAGGAAAAAAGAATAGTAGATAGTGGCATATAGGTAAATAAATGGTGTAGGGCCGGATGAAAAAGGAACACCACCCTCTACCTTTATAAAAAGCGGCGATCAATTCTAAAATTTTCCCTCAATCTCAACGCAATTCAAGTTTTCGAATTGAAGCTACGGTTTAACGAACCAGCGGGAAACAACAATCCAAGATCCACTGCCAATCAATGGTAAACTTTGCTTTCCTTCTTTCTTTTTGAACTTTAGAAACTGATAATCTTATTACCTATCATTTGCTTCAATTCTTTTCATCTCCGATCTGGAATCGGATCACGATTGATGAAGGATTTGCTGCAATGAGCGTTATTTTACGACTTGGTTTCAGATCCGCTATCTCTAAAACCTCGTCAACCTTTAATTTTTTTTATATAAAAAAACCATGCTCTTCTGCTTCATCTCTAAAGCAAATGATTGGAAATTTCGTGTTGAAAAAAAGGGGTTTTACTTGCAGTGCTGGGGTTTGGGTTTTATTCTCTGCCTATTCATGAATGTTTGCGCATTTTCTCTTTTTGACGTTTTTTTAAAGGTTTTACTTGTTTTGAGACCCAAACCTTTTTATTTAATGTCATACAATTCGAAAATTCATATTAAATAAAAAAAAATGATGATTCGGTTTAAGTCGATTAGAGGGTTATAACTTCGAGGTATTCGATGATTTGATTTGAAATCTGAAACTAGGGGTTAGCTTTGTGTAGCTTGACATATACTAATGCTGTGTGGTATGGGCTGACTGGTACACATTTTCGCAGGACGGGCATAATTTGGAAGACTCAAAGCAAAGCACTGCTGATATGTCTGTTTTCGTGAGTTTACTCAACCCTGTTTTATAGCATGTTACAATAACCTGCTTTTAATGTAGGCTGTTTTGCTAGTACCTTGAGGGCATATCCATTGCTAGTTTTCGTATAGTCTCGACTTTTAGGTTGCAAAGTCGATCAATCCTAGTGAATGAGTATAATTATAGAAATTATTTGCTGTGCTTCTCGAGATCGTTTATTTTAGGGATTTAGTTAACGATTTTTTTGACTGATTGTTTTATTATTATTATTATTTTTTAGGTGCAAAATCTTCTTCAACAAATGGTGAGTTATAACTGGACCCATTCTATAGTTGTTTGAATATATCTCAGTAATTGACAAATATTTCATTTGCAGCAATCCAGGTTTCAAACAATGTCGGAGTCCATCATCACAAAGAATATCCTATTCGTATATTTTTAAATTTCATTGGAACATGTTCTTTTTGTAAGATAGAAATTGTTGAATATATGAAGTGTCATTGAGTTGCTTCATTACATAGATGATAATTTCGTAGAAAAGGTTGTCTTATATTTCTTCGTTTAGCCCTTTCATTGTATTGTTGTATGAATAGGTTGAATTGTCTAAAGTAATCTGTACTTTAGTATCAAATTTGTCAACTTGTTGGGAAATCTTGGACTATGAGGCTAAGCTTTACGATATGGTGTCTTGCCGGTTGTGTATGAAATAAGTTAGACCCTTTGTTACATTTCGCAGTATCATAGCATTAATTGAAATAGAAATAGTTAATTAGTTACTTTAATATTACTCTGAATTGTGTGACATCTATCGTTTACTTAACTTCAAAGCACTTGATGAAATGGGAGACCGTATAAATGAGCTGGAGCAGAGCATCAATGACCTAAAAGCAGAGATGGGAATGGAGGGCTCTCCATCCCCTTTAGCGCCACCAAAGCAAAAGTCAGACGGAGCGAATCAAGAGGATGACTCTGCATAAAACTTGGCCAAAGATTGTATTTAGCGGTTAATTGTGAATGTAATTCGTTCTAATTTGGTGATATCTTGTTTCGAGACTACTTTCGTGCAAGAGAGAGCAGGGACATTACTATGTGTACCTGCTTTCCATTTTTTTTACATGTACCAAGTTTTTCTTCTGTGAACTGGGTTGTTTTGGCAATTTATAGGGGGAATTTAATGAATTTGAAGTTTTTACTGTGCAATACCGGGCTTGATTGAGATGCTGTTAGCCCTGAACCTTAATCTGTGGACAACCCCAAATCTAATATGCCAGATGATTTTTATTTTCTAAGATAATTTGTCCTAGCTTACATTCAATCTAGAAATACATTTCAACATTGTCTCTAGTTACTATGGATCTTATTAACCTGTCAATTTAGCAAGTTGTACGTTGGGTTTCTATGAATTGGGTCCATTTTGCTTCAACGTTTTAGGGTGATTTCGGTGTGGATTAGTTTTGGGTTTCGATGATTTCGATCTTAGCTTTCAGTTGTTTTTAATTTGGGTTCTGAGGTTTAGTTATTGGGTGTGGTTTTAGATCATTAGGGACTCAGTTCACTTCAGAGTTATGTTAATTTGGTTTTGAGTTAATTTTTGTATGATTCAATTGAGTTGAGTTGAATTTGGGTTCACATTAATTTGGATAAATTTTTGATTTCAGGTAAGAACTGCCAGCTTTAATGTTTATTTCCTGTCGTAAAGCTTTTCTTGTATTAGACTTGTTCAAAGTTTTGGTGATTTGTCTAAAATTTAAAAAAATTTGGACAAAAATAATAAGTCTGAACAATGAGCTTTCATAAAGAATATAAACCATATTTAAAATATGGGTCGGGCTTGAGCTCTGAACTTGGTTTAACCTGTTTTTATATTCATGAAATGCTATATAAGTAGACTTGGATAAAATTTAAAGAGCATATTAACGAGAAACAGGGTTCACCAGGATATCTTCTCAGAAAAACTGAAAGGGTCAGAAAGAAATACTAAAAGAAGGTAAAAAACTGAACAGAACAAATCTGAAATTTGAAGAAACAATTTTCTTTGAATTTTATGAATGATTCACATGACCTTGATTTTCTGCTAAAACTACGTACTTATACTAATACATCAATCTTCAACTGCTGTTAACAGAAAATCTAACAACTAAACAAACTGTACAAGCTAACTGCTTAACTCTCTGCTGCCTAACTTTTCAGCTTAGTTATACTTTAACGGGGTCTGATAATATGTCTTCCTTAACCGAACCGAACTGATGAGAAACCCATTGAAAGTTCATGGCATTGTGCTTGTACTGATCATTATCTGGTTCCTACGGGATTTTGTAATAGCAACCTGTGGTCGAACTTCGGAATTTGACAATGGAACATATCATGTCATAATACGTTAGAACTAGTTTGGATGAATCTGTTGTTTAATGATTTTTCGAGCCAAAAAAATAAATTGTGAAGCATAAAATATAGAGGTAAAATAAACACAAAAGGTTAATCTCATAATAATCCCACTTTACTGTATTTTCCATGTTACAATTACTAATGACGGCAACGATTGATGGCACTGCAGCCTCGGTCGTAAGGGTTAGCTTCAGCCCCTGGCTGACAGTTATAGTAGGACGCACCCCTTCGTAGCTTATGTACCGAGTGTTGCTCTCCAATACGCGCCGGCTAATCTCGGACTCCATCTCCAACTCACCCATCGCCATGCACTCGGCCATCCAGTCCTGAAAGCCGCTGTCCTCTGTCTCAACCAAACAAACCACTCGAGTAGACGGGCAACGAGGTGGCGATGAGCAGTATTGTGAGGAGTAATGAAACGCCAAGGAGAAAACTAGAGGTATTAGCCATTGCTTTTTTTTTTTTTGTCTCTATTGTTATGGCTGTTTAGGTTGGTTTAAGACAAGACAACTTGTTTTTAAAGCAAATAATGAAAGAGATGGACTAAAAACGTTGTGCAACTCTGTTTTTCAATAGAATGCCACTTTATTGACTCTTGGCCTGTTGTTCTAATTAACTCCTGCAAATGGCATCACAGTGGATTCTGTTAACAAATTTTTAAGCAAAATTTAGTATAATGCCAGTAAAAAATATGAACTCTTAATAAGTATACACAGAACGTTACTTGGCCCCAATTTAAAAAAAAAAAATTATCTTGCATCTCAACACAAGATTACTCCTTAACTGAAATTTTAGAATTTGATGACAACATTTAAAGGGCATTTGTTTCACGAAAAATGATCTTTATATTTTCTTTAAAGTTATTTGTTTTTAGAAAATTGACTTACGTTTATTGACTTATCTTTTTAAAAAACTTAAGTTAATTTTCGAAAAAAAATCATTTAAGAATAATTTTATTTTTATAAGATTAAGCCAAATATTATTATATTAACAATAAAATTTTAAGTTTAAAAATATTAATATCAAATATTCTAATTTTCAATTTTATTAAACATTCATATTAAATAATATAATAAATTATTAATATGATTAATATAATTAATAATTAAATATTAAAATTTATTTTAATGACAAATTTAAATAACACTTTTAAATTTTAACTAATATTCTTATATATTATTGAAAAAAATATTTATATTGAAAATTTTAATTATAAATATATATGACAGTTTATAAATATTTGAAAATAAAGTTTTATAATATCAAATATGAATATTTGTTTAAATTATGGTTAGCTTCATTTATTTCTTCCAACTCTAATGTGTCACTATCCTCTCTCATATGTAATTTAAATTAAGTTTTAATTAGATGTTGTTTATTATTATTAAGTTTATATAAGGTATTAATTATTATAAAATAGATTTCGATTGTTAAAAAAAAGCTATTACAATAATTTGTAACAAATATATTTATATTGTATTTATTTCATTAAGAAAAACTTTTAAAAATGATTTTAAGAAAATTAACTAAATAACGAAAAATATTTTACACAAATCATATAAATACCAAAACTATCAATTTTCCTAAAAAAATCAATCAATTTCCCATAAATTGTAACACCCCATACCAAACTTGTTTGCTGGATCCGGGTATCGAATGCTACAAGGACTCGTTTGATTCCACTTTACACCCATAATAACTTTAATTACATATGAAAGTCGATTTAACACATTGGCCTAACTACAACTAACATCAAACACTAAAGAACTTCCATAATGTTTTCCTATGACCTTAGTTTCTGTGTATAGTGTCATTGTTTACATATGATCTTACAACTATTATGTTGCATTAACCCCCAAAACAAGGCCTCTATGGACGCCACTCTATATACACGTACAACTTTTTCTACTCTACACTGTTCTGGCAATGGTTGGCTTGGTCCCTCCTTTCAAACTATTGTCTTTTCTCGTCCTGCAATTTGGCAATAAATTTTATACGTTTTGATAAACTTAGTGAGAATGTACGAAACAACATAATTTAACCAAATTGCAATAGCACGAAAAAACACATGTTTTAGGAAGAGAATTCAACTCCCCTCCTCTTGGTATATCATGGACTTTACTGGAGTTGTGATTGGTCTTTCCATTATCTTTTTAGCTTTCTGTCGTCCAACTCTTTCTCGTTATGAGACATAGTAGCGTTTCTTCGTGACATTGATTACTGAGTAGGGCTGATCTATCTCCACCTTATCCTAATATCCTTTTTCTATTTTTTTTTCGCTATCCTTGACGAATTGTTATCCACGAGGATGTCAACGAACTTATCTCGTCCCCGCGGATCCTCACCTAAGGATCCTTCATTAGATCCATTGCTTTTCTGTTAGACTTGATTGTTATTTCCTTGGTCTCAGTTTACATTTGTTTTTGGTGTATCCCCTTTATTATTTCGGAGAACTACACCCCATGGCGTACTCCGCATATGCATACCTCTAGTTTGGTGAATCCCCTTTATTATTTCTGCATTATCATTCTGACAGGCTTCCCGTCCCGTCGTACCCTTATACGATCATGGTCCGTGTCCTCCACCAAAACCATCATAGAAAATTCTTTCAAGCTTCGGTCAACCCTAGTTCATTGCATGTAAGTGTTTTTCTCACTCGTTTTAAATAATTTTTACGTTTTTAAAACTAGGTCCTACTAACCCATACTTTCGTTTTTAAAACTGTTAAGAATTTTGGATTGTACCTGTCATAACGTTGCCTACATAAGAGTACGGGGGCCTAGTAAGCAAAGCTAGACACGGAGGGACTAAATTACGTAGAGTCGCCACTAACCAATTAGGGCTAGGTTGGTTAGCCACCTATCGTCTAAAAATCTAGAAATAATATTATGGAAAAATCCTAAAAGTCTAGACTCGATCTCATCACCAAATTTAGGGTTTGGGAGTACGGTTATGTGTGGAGAAAGTTATAGCACCCCCACAATGCCTATCCGAGGATAGTCCTACGGGGTCTTAAGAGTTAGATTTTTTTATTTAAGCATATTAATGTCTTAATCTAAGCTAAAATCTTATGGAAATCTTAAATAAAAACTCTAAATGAAACGCATCCTGTTTACTTGTAGCTCGATTAAGATGTGTTCACCAAACTTATCTAATTTGAAACTTAAATTAGATGTTTTTACTTTTAACGGGAACCCTAAAGGATACCTAAATAATTCTAGTAAAATACCTTCAATTCTTAAAATTAATTCTATCTTAGAATTCTAAAAAAAAAAAAAAACCTAGAAATTACCAATGAATTAAGAGAAATATTAAAATACATCCACAACTTATTCGATCTTTTATTATTATTATTTTTTAAAAGATTTAATTAATAACTTTGAACATATCAAGATCTTACGAAAGTATCTTAGGTCGGGTTTATGATTTATCTTGTAACACCCCAAACCCGGCCTTGATGTTATGGCCGGATCTGGCAATGTCACATGATAGTGCTTTTGAAATCACAACGATGCTAAGACCTTTTCTCTATTCAAACTACTATTCATTATCTTATGTTAACTCCAACTCGTGTCATTTGTTTTCAAAACGTTATTTATTTACAAATCGTCATTCATTTCCCAAAACGTTATACTTTGTGGAAGCTTTTAAAACAATTTGCGTGTGTGTAGTATTTTGATAAAACATTCATCTATTTTGAAAACCGAGTTTCTCCTACCACTAGCAGTTATAAAACATAAAGTAGTATAAAATCCAAATTTAAACCAAAAATCCGTAGAGGCCATTATTACAAAAAAATACCTACATAAACTTAAAATCATGATTAAGTATCAAACAATATAGAAGGAGTCGTGTGGCCACCGCTAAGTCCTCTACTGCACAGATCCGCCTATGTTGGGGGATTACCTGTACAGATTAAACAGAAGGGTGAGTTTTCGTAAACTCAGTGTGTAACCCCCATACAAAATAAACAGTCAATATACAAATAATCACAGTCTGGGACTAAGCCATTTTTCAGTATCAGTATCAGTCCAGTTTGGGCCTTAGCCCATTTCAGTAACAGTACCTTAGCCTATCACAGTACAATAACAGTAACAGATATGCAATCAGAAAATCCTACCCATCTAGCCTCTACACTCCATCTTCGTCCAACCTTACACTCTATGTGGGATATAATCAACCCATCCACCCCTACACTCCAAATAGTACAGAATGCGGCACTAAGTAATTTACAGCTGTGCTGCCAGTAAATTAGGCTCGAAGCCTTTCAGTACACTTCCTCCAGTCAATATCAACCCATCCCCATGCAATTTATCATACAGTTATGTCATGCCCAATCATGGTATATCACATATATACAGTACAATACAAACAACATGCTTAATATACGGTCATATATATATACATATCAAGTATGGATATAACAGTCATTCAGTTAGGTGTCTAGGTAATCTTATCGACCCTACAGTAGGTTCACAGTCGTCTCGGGTGACTCGTGCAACCTTAGCAATAAATCAGTGAAAATGGGCTCATACGCCTATGTTGTTTGCCCGTGTGGGCCCACACACTCGTGTGACCCCCACAACCCAATTTGGCCTTGGCCGTGTGGATCACATGGTCTGGCCCAACATCCCACACGCTCGTGTGGTTCACCCATGTGGGCCCACACGACCCAATTGGTCGAGCCCGTGTCTCGTACACGGCCTCATCGGCCATCACACGACCATGTTATGAGCCTGTGTCATGCGCGCACGGCTTGGTTCATCGATCACACGGCCTACCACACGCTTGTGTGGCATTGACAGTATTTTTTTCAGCTTTTCGCCGAGAACTCGTTTTCAGTGATGTGGTTACACACCTGGTTCCGTTTCTTTGTAAAAGTGCTCTTGAGCACTTCAAGACTTAGCGATTGAACGAGAAGCACGAATTAATTACTTATACGATAATCGAGTTAAATGAACCCTATTCAAGATACCTATCCAATTGATCGGCAAATCTACCCTTGTTTGTACAACCGAAGCCCTACACTTAAGCCGTTGAGAAACGATCATCGGCCCCTCGATTAGTACCTACAAACCAATCGAAATCCCTTCTTTAACAAATATTCACAAGAACAGTCTAAACCAAATAATTACCTAAACTTACCGCATGCACGGAAACAAAGAACAGGAATAGTACTATTGGAACAACAATAAAAAGAACCCAAGAGAAACAAAATTCGGCATATTGCAATAATTAACAGTACGACAGCAAAGAGAAAGGAACAAGATGGCACAGTGAGGGAAGAAGAAGAAGAAGTCAGCAAGAAAAGAGGCAACTCTCGACAACCGAAAAGAGAAAGGGGTAAACCAATGGCTAAAATCGGTAAGAATGGAAAAGAAGAAAAAAATTTCGGTAGAGGTTCGGCAGAGCTAGAGGAAGAGAATGGTAGAAGAAACTTTTGGGATTTGAAAAAAAAACCAAAATAACAAAAATGAAGATTTTTGCACCATTATCCTACAAATCCCTCAAATTTCTCCTAAAACCATCCAACCACTCCCATCCAAGTCCCTTAATTTACTCTCCACACTTCCCACTACACCTCTACCACTTCGACATTTCAGTTCAGTACAAACACTACACATCACTACTAGAAAAAGTAGTACTCAAGCAAAGCTAGAACCCAAGACCTCTAGCATTTTAACACACCACTTATCCACCAGACCAGTAGGCCCATTCTGACATATTTTTACAAACTTTTAACTATAAGCCTACTGAACAAAAGCAAGGTTTTATTCAATTAAAACAAAAATTTAGCTCAAGACAAGGCTTGAACTTAGGACCTCCCACACACACCCAGAACACTTAACCACTGAAGCAGACAGGTATTTGTGTCACAAACACACAGAAATAAATATAAGATATTTTTGGGGCATTACAACTCTACCCCCTAAAAGAAAAATTTGACCTCGAAATTTATCTAATCAGAACAGATGTGGATACTGTTGGCACATCGCATCCTTAGGCTCCCACGTGGCCTCCTCAGTGCTATGATTACGCCATTGAACCTTAACTAGTGGAATGGATTTCCTTCTTAGAACCTTTACATCTCGCTCCAATATCTGAACTGGCTCCTCCTCAAAGGTCAAATCTGGCCTAACCTCGATCTCCTCAATAGGAACAATATGCGTGGGATCAGAGCGGTAGCGTCTCAACATAGATATATGGAACACGTCGTGAATCTGATCTAACTCTGGAGGTAACTCCAACTGGTAGGCAACCGATCCCACACGTTTCAGTATGCGGTAAGGCCCAATAAACCTAGGGTTCAACTTGCCCTTACGTCCAAACCTTAGTACCTTCTTCCATTGCGAGACCTTGAGAAAAACGAAGTCTCCCATAGAATATTCAATCTCTCGACGCTTCAAATTCGCATAGGACTTCTGTCTATCTGATGCCACTTTCAGTCAGTCTCGAATCAATCTAACTTTGTCCTCGGTATCATAAACTAGTTCAGGGCCCAGAACCCATCGCTCGCCCAACTTAGTCCAACATAAAGGTGTACAACACCTACGACCATATAGTGTCTTGTAAGGTGCCATCTGAATGCTAGACTGATAGCTGTTGTTATAAGCCAACTCCGCTTGTGGTAGGTAATCCTCCCAACTGCCTTAGAAGTCAATCACACAACTCCTCAACATGTCCTCCAGTATCTGAATCACCTTATCAGATTGTCCATCTGTTTGAGGATGGAATGCAATACTGAAGTCCAACCTTGTACCCAGAGCTTCATGTAGCTTCTTCCAGAACCGAGACGTGAAGCGAGGATCCCTATCAGATATTATCGAAATTGGTACCCCATGCAGTTTCACTATCTCAGACACATGCAGTTTAGCCAGCTTTTGCAGAGAGTAATCGGTACGAACCGGTATAAAGTGGGCAGACTTGGTCAATCGATCCACGATGACCCATACAGAATCCTTCTTAGTGGGTGTAAGGGGTAACCCACTAAGGAAGTCCATAGTTAGACGCTCCCACTTCCAAAGTGGAATCTTGACTGGCTATAACAATCCCGAAGGTAACTGATGCTCAGTCTTAACCTGCTAACATGCCAAACACTTGGCCACAAATTCAGTAATCTCTCGTTTAAGACGTAGCCACCAGTATAACTCACAAAAGTCTCGATACATCTTGTCTTCGCTAGGATGCATAGCATAAGGGCTACTATGTGCCTCTCGCAATATAGACTGCTTCAACTCAATATCCTTCGGTACACAGATTCTCCCACGGAAGCAGGGTACTCATTCGCTATTCAATCCAAAATCCACAGTATTCCCACTCTCAATCTGTTAGAAGCGAAGACCCAAAGACTCGTCCTCCAACTGTTTACTCTTAATCTACTCTATCTATGTCGGTTTAACTTGAAGTTTGACCAACAAACTACCACCATCAAATAAACTGAGGCGAGAAAACATTACCCTCAGATCAGACATAGCCCTACGAAGTAGCGCATCGACCACCACATTGGCCTTACCAGAGTGGTATTCGACAGTACAGTCGTAATCCTTAAGCAGCTCAATCCATCTACGCTGCTTAAGGTTTAGCTCCTTCTGAATGAGGAGGTACTTGAGGATTTTGTGATTAGTGTAAATGATACACTTCTCACCATACAGATAATGCCTCTAGATTTTCAGTACAAATACCACAACGGCCAACTCCAAGTCATGTGTCCGATAATTCGCCTTATGAGTCTTAAGCTGACGTGACGCGTACGCTACCACCTTACCCTCTTACATCAACACACATCCTAAACCGACAGGTGATGCATCACTGTAAACAGTAAATAGTAAACTCCTTTCCAGACTCTGGCTGTATCAGAACAAGGATCTCAATCAGTACAGTCTTGAGCTTCTCAAAGTTCTTTTGCTGCAAATCATTCCAGTTAAACGACACACCCTTACGTAGTAGCTTAGTCAACGGTGCGGCGATCAGTGAAAACCCTTCTACAAAACATCGATAATATCCTGCCAGTCCCAGAAAACTGCGGATCTACGATACAATATTAGTCTGCTTCCAATCTAAAACAACCTCAATCTTTCGAGGGTCAACCTTAATCCCTTCAGCAGAAATTACATTACCCAAAAATGTTACTTCTCGTAACCATAACTCACATTTACTGAACTTGGCGTACAGTTGTTTCTCTCGCAGAATCTGTAAAACCACCCTGAGATGTTCGTCATGCTCATCCTCAGTCCTCGAGTGCACCAGTATGTCGTCAATAAATACCACAATGAACTGATCCAGATAGGGCTGGAACTTTCTGTTCATCAGATCCATTAAAGATGCAGGTGCTTTAGTCAGTCCAAATGGCATTGCTAGGAACTCATATTGACCATAGCGAGTCCTAAACGCCATCTTATACACGTCGGCCTCCTTAACTCTTAACCGGTGATACCCTGATCAGAGGTCAATCTTGGAGAAAATCGAAGCCCCTCGAGACTGGTCAAACAAATTGTCTATCCTCGGTAGGGGGTACTTATTCTTGATGGTCAACTTATTTAGTTGTAGGTAGTCAATACACATACGTATGGATCCATCATTCTTTTTCACGAATAGAACTGGTGTTCCCCAGGGAGACACACTACGGCGGATGAACCCACGATCCAGTAACTCTTAAATCTGAGCCTTAAGCTCCACAAGCTCTTTTGGTGCCATTCTATAAGGGGCGATGGACACCGGAGATGTACCAAGAAGGAGCTCAATCCCAAACTCTCCTTCACGATTCGGAGGTAACCCAGGTAGCTCCTCAGGAAATATGTTCGAAAAATCTTTAACCATTTTGATATCTTTAACCGAAGTATCCTTAGAATCTAAAACACTGATGTAGGCCAGATACGCCTCACATCACTTACGGACCAACTTTTCAGCCCTTAATACAGAAATCACATTCGATAAATAATTTTGACGCTCCCCAATTACAACTACCTCATTGTCCTCCTCAGTTCTTAGTACAACCCTTTTTGTGGCACAATCTAAGCTCACTCGATGTTTGATTAACTAGTCCATTCCCAGTATCAGAACAAATTCTCCAAAAGGCAGTTCCATCAGATCCGCCAAAAAGAAAGCTCTTTGAAAATCTAGAGGAACATCTTTAAACAGTTTGTTAACCCTTATTGAATGCCCCAACGAATTCAGTACAGTGACATCACTCGTAGTGCTCTCAACCAGTATACCCAAGTTTTTAGATACAGTACAAGCTATATAGGAGTGAGTGGATCCTATATCTATCAGTGCAGTATAGGGTACGTTATAAATAAAGAATGTACCTGTAATGACGTCCGGAGCATCCCCATCCTCTCGGCGACGAGTAGCATAGATTAGAGCCGACTGTTTCGCCTCAGTGTGACCAGCACCTCCGCCTGGTGCTCTCTGACCATGGCCCAGACCGTTACCATCCCTGGCCTGACCACGGCCTCTCGATGGCTGCTGAACTACTCACGGTGGTGCAGTACACATGCTAGAAGCTTGCATTTGATCGGACCTCTGCGGGTAATCTCTAATACGATGCTCTAATGAACCGTACCTCAAACAAGCCCTAGTTCTCTTCCAACACTCGCCTTGATGGCGCCTACCACAGTCAGTACATGGCGGCTGTCCAGTAGTAGTAATATGAATCTTAACTCTAACCGGTCTATCAACTCTAGCCTTTTTCTTAGGCCTCTGAATGAAACTCGAGGGCTCCGAATCCCTCTTTTTCCTACCCTTCTTTCTGTTTTGGAGCTCAATGTGCTTCACTTCCTTGACGATCTTCGCCTTATTGACTAGTGCAGTAAAGTCTCGCTCTCTGTGTGAAGCTATCAGTACCCCCAGATTGTCCCTGAAGCCATCCTCGGAGCGAACGCATCTCTCATACTCAATCGCCACCATACTACGTGCATAGCGGCTTAGTCGTAGAAATTCGACCTCATACTCGGCCATTGATCTATCACCCTGGGTCAAATTCAAGAACTCTCTCCTACGGGCATCCACGTAACTAGCCTCCACATATTTCCCTTGAAAGGCGGTCTTAAAGAACTTCCAGGTCAGTTGGTTGGGCTGAGTGCCCTCCTTAACCGTGAGCCACCACTGATATGCCTCATCTCGTAGCAGCGATACAACACCCTTTAATTTTTGCTCGGGTGTGCAGTCTAGGTCATCCATAATTCTCTCTGTGGCCTATATCCAGTACTCAGCCACATTAGGGGCAACTCCAGCAATACCCTTAAAAATCTCGTTTCCATTGGACCGGAGTCATTCCATAACCGACCCTCAGCCTCCAGCTCTAGTATTGGGCCCAGCGAACCTCTCTAGAATCCTTAACATGGCTTGGGACAGTGCGTCGTCCCCAGCTGCTCGATCATAAGACCCAGTCTTAGTCACAGGCGAAGCCGGTGTCTTTCTAGTTTCCAAATTAGGCAGGTTGTCAGATAATGAGGACCCAGCTCGAGCACCTCTACAACCTCTACCACAGCCTCTTGTACCCTGTCCGCGAGTACCTCGTGTACTTTTTGTCTAATAGCATTTTATCTGTATTAACAATTTTATGCATCATTTTAGAGTTCCAGTGTTTATTAATAGATATTTTATTAAAACAGTATCAGAAGTGTAAAGTTTGTTTCATACATCGCAGTGTCTATAGGTTTTACTACAGTATCAATATACACTAACTTAAGTGTTTTCAGTACAGTCTATCTATAGTAGTCTCGGTATACTACCTATAACAGTTTAGTCAAAAACATATAACAGTTTCACATAGCAGTTTCAGAGAATTTACTGGACCGGCGCCGAAGACTCGATGTACCACACATCCAGTAAAAATATTTCAACTATTAGAAACCAGTTCTTTAAAAACCCCAAATTTTAAAACCCAAATCTACAGCCGAGTTTTGTAACTTGACTCTGATACCCCTAAATGTAACACCCTAAAATTGGCCTAGACGTTATGGTCGAATTTGGCGATGTTACATGATAGTGCTTTTGAAATCGCAATGACGCTAAGACCTTTTCTCTGTTTAAACCACTCTTCATTATCTTATGTTAACTCCAACTCGTGTCATTTGTTTTCAAAATGTTATCCATTTTCAAAATGTTATTTATTTACAAATCATCATTCATTTCCCAAACTTTATACTTTGCGAAAGCTTTTAAAACAGTTTACGTGTGCGTAGAATTTTAAAAAAACATTCATCTCTTTTGAAAACCTGAGTTTCTCCTACCACTAGCAGTTATAAAACATAAAGTAGTATAAAATCCAAGTTTAAACCAAAAATCCGTGGAGGCCATTATTACATAAAAATAACCACATAAACTTAAAATCATGATTAAGTATCAAACAGTATAGAAGGAGTCGTGTGGCCACCGCTGAGTCCTCTACCGCACCGATCTGCCTATGTCTGGGGATTACCTGCACAGATTAAATAGAAGGATGAGTTTTCGTAAACTCAGTGTGTAACCCCCATACAAAACAAACAGTCAATATACAAATAATCACAGTCTGGGACTAAGCCCTTTTTCAGTATCAGTATCAGTCCAGTTTGGGCCTTAGCCCATTTCAGCAACAATACCTTAGCCCATCACAGTACAGTAACAGTAACATATATGCTATGCAATCATAAAATCCTACCCAACTAGCCTGTACACTCCATCTCCGTCCAACCCTACACTCCATGTAGGGATATAATCAACCCACCCATCACTACACTCTAAATAGTACCGAATGCGGCACAAGACAATAATTTGCAGCTGTGTTGCTAGTAAATTAGGCTCGAAGCCTTTCAGTACACTTCCTCCAATCAATATCAACCCATCCCCATGCAATGCATTATATAGTTATGTCATGCCCAATCATGGTATATCACATATATACAGTACAGTACAAACAACATGCTCAATATACAGTCATATATATATACATATCAAGTATGGATATAACAGTCATTCAGTTAGGGGTCTAGGTAATCTTACCAACCCTACAGTAGGTTCACAGTCGTCTCGGGCGACCCATGCAACCTTAGCAATAAATCAATGAAAATGGGCTCACACGCCCATGTTGTTTACCTGTATGGTCCCCACAGCCCAATTTGGCCTTGGCTGTGTGGATCAAACGGCCTGACCCAACTCCTACACAGCCCAATTGGTCGAGCCCGTGTCTCGTACACTGCCTCGCCGGCCATCACACGGCTGTGTCATGCACCCGTGTCATGCACGTACGGCCTGGTTCGTCGATCAAACGACACATGTCCCCTCACATGGCCTACCACATGGGCTACCACACGCTCGTGTGTCGTTGACAGTATGCTTTTTCGTCTTTTCACCGAGAACTAATTTTCAGTGATGTGGTTACACACCTTGTTCTGTTTTTTTGCAAAAGTGCTCTGGAGCACTCCAAGACCTAGCAATTGAACGGGAAGGACAAATTAATTACTTATATGATAATTGAGTTAAACGAACCCTATTCAAGATACCTATCCAATTGATCGACAATTCTACCCTTGTTTGAACAACCGAAGCCCTACACTTAAGCCGTTGAGAAAGGATCACCGACCCCTCGATTAGTACTTGCAAACCAGTCGAAATCCCCTCTTTAACAAATATTCACAAGAATAGTCTAAACCAAATGATTACCTAAACTTACCGAATGCACGAAAATGAAGAACAGGAATGGTACTATTGGAACAACAACAGAAAGAACCCAAGAGAAACAAAATTCGGCAGAGTGCAATAATCAACAGGACGGCAGCAAAGAGAAAGGAACAAGATGGCACAGTGAGGGAAGAAGAAGAAGAAGTCGGCAAGAAAAGAGGCAACTCTCGGCAACCGAAAAGAGAAAGGGGTAAACCAATGGCCAAAATCGGCAAGAATGGAAAAGAAGAAAAAAATTTTGGTAGAGGTTCAGCAGAGTTGGATGATGAGAACGGTAGAAGAAAAGAGAACTTTGGGGATTTGAAAAAAAAACCAAAATAGCAAAAATGAAGATTTTGCACCATTATCCCCCAAATCCCTCAAATTTCTCCTAAAACCGTCCAACCATTCCGATCCAAATCCCTTAATTTACTCTCCACACTTCCCACTACACCTCTACCACTTCGGCATTTCAGTTCAGCTCAAACACTACATGGTACCACTAGCAAAAATAATACTCAAGCACAGCTTGGACCCAAGACCTCTAGCATTTTAACACATCACTTATCCATAAGACCAGCAGGCCTATTTTGACATGTTTTTACAAACTTTTAACTATAAGCCTACTGAACAAAAGCAAGGCTTTATTCAATTAAAACAAAAATTTAGCTCAAGACAAGGCTTGAACTTAGGACCTCCCACACACACCCAGAACACTTAACCACTTAAGCAGATAGGTATTTGTGTCACAGACACACAGAAATAAATATAATATATTTTTGGGGCGTTACATATCTTACTTTAATATTCTTGATCTAAGATTTAAATTCGTAAAAATCCTAAAATAATAAATCTTAAATAACATTTAGTAGCTTTCTTAAAAAAGTTTCTAAAATAAAATACTTAGAAAGACCTACTCATGATTTACAATTCACCTAAAAAAATCTTTAGTTTTAATCTTGAATAATGTCCTAAAAAATATTTACATATTAACTTAAGATTCTAATCCTATACGATATTTAAAACTAATTTAAAACCCTAAAAAAATATCTTACATATTATTTATAATTTTTCTAAGATAAATGGTAGGTAAGATCTTAAGGACTAACCTAAATTCAAATGTAAAAACCTTATAATTTCATTAAAATATAACACCTACTTAATTAACTTCATGTCAACAATTATAGGATGAAAAAACGACCTAAAGTTCCCTATTTTAAAACAAATAGTAATAAAATAGGAAAATTAATTAAATTGGTTTAAGTTAATGAAAAATTAAAACTCTTTCAAAATGAAAATAATAAAAAGAAAAATTAAATAAATGAAATAAATAAGACATTAACATGATGATAATAATAATACCAATAATACACCTTATTCATAATACAATAAAAGAATTAAAGTAACATAAATAAATAATATTAAAATGTATGTAAGGGGAATGTGTAAACAATATATATATATATATATATATATATATATATAAATAGACATGAAAATAAAAAAAACGAAATAAGAATAAATAAAAATTATACCAGTGTGAATAAATATAAAACATTAAGATAAAATGCATAATTAACATTAATTATATAATGGATAAATGCAAGTGAAATGGAAGATATAAGTGTAAATTATTTATTAAAGATAGAAACAAAATGACATAGCTTGATTTTAGGACTAAAAGATAAAAAATATGGAACACAGATGACTGTGGCAATTAATTTGCTTTTAATTTTTAAATTTTGGATTAAACCGAATGTTTAAATAAATAAAAGGGTTACGGGTGTAAATAGGTCAGAGAGCGAGGGCAGTGCTCCAAAAAGGGGTTTTTTTTTTTGTAAATTTACAAAGTAAGAGGGTGGGAATAAATTGCCCATTTTTGGCACCTATAAATGAAAAAAAACTATCCATTCTTCCATTTTAACCTCATTATTTTTCAAAAAAAAAAAAAAAAAAGAAGGAGCTATTCCTCTTTCTCTTCTAACTTCTATGTTGGACATGGCTTCACTTTTTTTTTGCAAAATGATTTTTTTTTTGCAAAATCAAAATTTACTTTAGAAAAAATCATTAATTTTCTTAAAAATCAAAACCTTATTTCGAAATAGTTAAAAAAATCAAAAATTTGTTTTAAAATTTTAAACTTTCCTTTAAAATGACTTAAAAAAACATATTTTTATTTTTCAAAATTTAAACTTTCTCTCTCTTTTTTTTAAAAAAAACACTATTTTTAAGATTAAAGTTTTTATTTCGGAGTAGTTGAAAAAAAATCAAAACTTTGTTTTAAAAATTTAAAATTCCTATAAAATGACTAAAAAAAACAGATTTTTCATTTTCAAAATCTAAACTTTCTTCTTCTTCTTCTTCTTTTTTTAAATGCTATTTTTCTAAAAGATTAAAGTTTTTACTTTGAAATAGTTAAAAAAATAAAAATTTTATTTTAAAAATTTAAACTTTCTTTAAAATAAAAAAATAAAACAAATTTTTATTTGTTAAAATCTAAACTTTCTCTTTTTTTTTTTTAAAAAAAAATCAAAACTTTTTCCAAAATCAAGCATTTTTTTAAAGAAATCTTTATTTTAGAAAGGGGAGGAAAAAAAGGGATTTTGGGGGGCTCCTAGTGGCGGAGGGCTGACAGTCCGGTGACGTCCCCTTCATCAGAAACCAAAATCTGATCCTTTATGACAGTCCTATGGCCAAAAAAAAGTAGAAGAAAAGAAAGAAAAAAAAGAAATAGAATGCTTGTAGTTGTTATGTTTTTTTTTAGCATTTTTTTTATGAACAAAAATAATGAAAAGCCTCATCCTTTTCATTTCATTTCATGTTTATATATTATTTTTTTAATCTTACTTATTTGTAAAAAATGATAATAATAATATTTACTACTAATAATAGTAGTAGTAGTGATGATAATAATAATTTTGGCCTTTGACAGGCCCAAAAAGGAAATAAGAAGAAGGAAAAAAAAAAAAGAAAAGAAAAATAAACTTCTCAACTCCAAAACCAGGTGGGCTTCGAATGGCCCAAGAGAGAACAAAAATTTAAAGGGGCCCTCAACCGAGCTCGGACAAAAACGAGTGTCTAAAGCTGCCCTTCTTTAGCAGGGAACATACAAAGACGTAGACAACTAACCACTATCAAATCCCACTCAATATTGCAATAAAAGGAATAACAAGTTTTTAAAATTACCAAAATCGAAACAAATCAAAACATATTACGTTATCCAAAACTAGAAAAGTAGATACCAAACCTGGGCCTCTAAATGCAATGAAAAGTCAATGCAATGAAAAGTAAACTAGAAAAGTAAACGGACCTCCATTCTTGGGTCTCTAAATGCAATGAAAAGTCAATGGACCTCACTCCTGGGTCTTTAACTGCAATAAAAAGTGAATGGACCTCAACACCTAGGCCTCTAAGTGCAATGAAAAGTAAATGGACCTCCACACCTGGGTCTCTAAATGCAATGAAAAGTAAATGGACCTCCATACTTAGGCCTCTAAATGCAATGAAAAGTCAATGGACCTCCACACCTAGGTCTCTAAATGCAATGAAAAATGAATGAACCTCAATACCTAGGCCTCTAAATGCAATGCAAAGTCAATGGACCTCCACACTTAGGTCTCTAAATGCAATGAAAAGTGAATGGACCTCCACATCTGGGCCTCTAAATGCAATGAATGTTCTCCTTTCTCCCTTTCTTGAATTTTTCATAAAAGGTAATAATTATGAGAATCATGTTTTTAGGTTGAAAAAGATCAAGTCCCTATCCACACATAACAGATCATGAAAACCAAATTCCATGGGATATCACCTTAACAAATTTCAAAATGATTTTATGACTCGTAAATTAAATTCTCAAATGATAATTCACTTAACAAACTTGGTACAACGGATTTCATAAATCCACCCTTGAAACGTAAATTTTTTGCATCGAGAGTCAACTCGTTAATTCTCATGAAGCCGAATTTCCTTTTCCTGACTTTGGACTGTTACAACTGTGAACCCTGTACCATGCTATTTTGCAAAATTGCATCTTAAAGTAGATATTCTTCAATATAGTTCTTTTCTCCTGCTCTCTTTTTATTTTTTTGGTTTCTTTTTTGTTTTTTCTTGATTTAAGCAGAATCTTCTTTGTATAGACTCTTACATTCTCCAAGTAGATTAATTCACTAATTTAAACCGACCATTAGCAATCATTGATGGACTTGTTCGAAGATTATAGTGTTGGCTCCAGTTTGGGTGCCAAAGAAAGGGTTAAAATAGGCTCAAATAGATGACTTCAGGGCTCGTACCGAAGGATTAATTTCTTCTAGAAATTTTCATTATCCTCCAAGGCATCTCATATCTTTTTTTTCTTTTTCTTTTTAGAAATCTATCTAGTCTGCTCATTTCTGAGTTTTCATCCTAGAGTTCATCTCCCTCTTTTATGCTCTTGAAGACGTCACAATTTTCCAAGGATTAACTTCTTGATTTGAACAAACATAATCGATCAAAGTGGTCTTTTAAGGGTTGTAACGTGGTCTGAAGCTTAAGGGTCAATCAGAGAAAGGTTTTCCAAGCTAAAATATATATTATGTGAAAGAGTATAAAAACCATGAGGAGTTATTTTGAATTTTTGATTGGTCCTTCCATCTCTCAATCACTTTTCTTTGTTCTTACTCCTTCCTATTTCCTTTCTTTTTTTGTTTCTTATTCGCTTTCCCTATTTCTTCTTTTTTGTTTTTTTCAGGATGAGATCAAGAATTTATAATTTTTCTTTCATTTTTTCATGATCTTTCTTGTCAATCCATGACGTTCAATGGTTGACTTTAATTAGGGTTCAGAAAGAAGATACATTAGGCTTAAAATGGGGTAGCAAGGGATATTATTTTCTCTAAGTGACGGGGAGAACAAAAGAATGCCATTTATCATTTCAAAATATGGTTAATCTCATCACAAGGTCATTCTTGGGAATACGCCCATCTTTTCAAATTGAATTGCGCATAATCTCACATTTGTCTCACAATGTTGTAAAATCATTGATCAATACCCAAAACTTCACAAAATGTCCTCCAACGAAGGAGGGTGGTCATTCGGATAGGGTCAATTTTGAACAAATAAGATGACCCAAAGTGGTTAACAGAGGATGAAAGTTTCTTCAAGTGAAGGATACTTCAAAAATGCCATTCGTCACTTTGAACATGGCCAACTTATTAAGTAATTAACCTTAAGAAGAATGTAAGATTCCAAGGTAAAACGTAACCTCAAAATTGATGCAAAAAGATAAGCAAAACAAAAAAAAGTCAATATTACTTAATGTGAATAACTATTTAAAGAACAATCAAGCTTAGTTTTTAAGCAAAGTAGTTTTTTCACTACATCAGAATTTACAGGGTTCGGCATCTTGTCTCCGTCCATTTCAGCAAGAATCAATGCTCCACTAGAGAAAGCTTTCTTCACCACATACAGTCCCTCCCATTTTGGCGTCCATTTTCCCCGATGATCATGAACATTTGGCAGAATCTTCTTTAGTACCAGATCCCCTTCTTTAAATTGCCTTGGTCACCCTTTCTTGTTGTAGGCCTTCATCATTCTTTACTGATACAACTGGCAATGACATAAAGCTACTAATCTCTTTTCCTCAATTAAATTCAACTGCTAGTATCTCCATGCACCCATTAAGCCTCCTCTAGTTGCACCTCCCTCAACACTTGTAGAGATGGGATTTGCACTTCGATAGGTAAAATGACCTCCATGCCATACACTAATGAAAACAGAGTAGCTCTAGTCGAAGTCCTCACTGATGTGCGGTATGTGTGGAGAGCAAAATGGAGTTTCTCATGCCAATCCCTATACGTTTCTATTGTCTTAGAAATGATCTTCTTGATATTCTTGTTTGCAGCCTCGACTGCCCCATTCATTTTTGGACGATATGGCGCAGAATTGTGATGCTTAATCTTAAATTGTGTGCAAACCTCTTTTATCAAGGCATTGTTCAAGTTCTTGGCATTATCTAAGATGATTCTTTCTGGTAAATCGTACCGAAAATGACCTCTAATTTCAAAAATTTACAGATCACTGATCGAGTTACATTGACATATGAAGCTATTTTAACTCACTTGGTGAAATAATCAATCACTACAAAGATGAAGCGATTCCCCTTTGATGCTTTTGGTGAGAGGGGCCAATAACATGCATGCCCTACATTGAGAACAGCCAAGGAGGTGCCAAGACATGAAGATTATTAGAAGGAGCGTTAGTATTATCTGCATAAATTTGACATTTATGACAATTCTGAGCATAATTTAAACAATCTCGTTCCAACGTTAACAAAAAATATCCCACCCTCATGATTTACCTTGCTAGCATATGTCCGTTACTATGTGCTCCACATACTCCATCATGGATTTCCTTCATTATTTGATTCACCTCTTCTGTTTCGACATATCTCAATAGGGTTTGGTCATGTCCTCTTTTGTACAAAAACTCACTGTCCAAGAAGAAACCCATAGCAAGCCTCCTAATTATTTATTTATCATTTTCTGAGGCGTAATCTGGGTATTACTGGTATTGCAAATACTGCTTAATGTCAACATGCCATGGTTTCCCATCTGTTCCCGATTCTACTCCCGCGTAGTGGGCTGGCAAGTCCATTACCTTTAGCTATGTAGGTTGCACTTCTATTTTGGATCCTACTTTGAACATGGCGGCTAGAGTAGCTAATGCATCTGCTAACTGGTTTTCTTCTCTTGGCAAATGACAAAATTGAACATCATCAAACTCTTTGATCAGTTCATGCACATATGTTTGATAGTGAATTAGCTTGGAATCCCTTGTTTCCTATTCTCCTCTTAATTGGTAAACAATTAACGCTGAGTCACCAAAAACTTTTAAAACCCTAACCTTTTTCTCAATGGAGATTTGAAGTGCCAAAATGCATGCCTCGTATTCAGCTACCTTGTTCGTACAGGTGGACATCAGTTTAGCTGTAGCGGGAAAGTACTGGCAACTTAGGGAGATTAATAACGCCCCAATCCCATGCCCGATCATGTTGGATGCTCTATCGAAATACCCCCTCCAAATTTCTTCTTCGCATTTCGGAATTGACATGATCTCTTCATCTGGGAAATCAAAACTCATGGGCTTGTATTCCTCTTTCGTGCGATCCGCTAGAAATTCCACGACAATGCTTCCTTTTATAGCCTTTTGGGATATGTTGTCATACTCAGACAAAACCACTTGCCAATGAGCAACCCCCTGACAATAATGGCTTCTCAAAAATGTACTTCAAAGGGTCCAACTTTGTGATGAGGAAAGTGGTGTGATACAACATGTATTGTCTTAGTCGACGTGTGGTCCATGCTAAAGTGCAACACATATTTTCCAGGTGGGAATACTTGGCTTCATATTTCGTGAACTTCTTGCTCAGATGATAGGTTGCGTGCTCTTTCTTATTTGAACCATCTCATTGCTCTAGAACAAAACCTATGGAATTATCCAGCACTACCAAATACAAAATCAAAGGTCTTCCTTGTAACACCCCTAACCTGTATCTGTCGCCAGAATAGGGTTACGGAGCACTACCAAAAATTTTCGAAACATTTACAGACTTTTCATGTTAATCACTATTCAATTATCGAGATTGTTTAAAATGTCCCTTAATTGGAACCTTGAGGCTCAATACGAGCATTAGAATCAAGTCAGGAATTAATCGGGAACTTTAAGAATTTTCACAAATTTTCAAAAATTTTCTAAGGTGCAGGGCTCACACGCCCGTGTGGTCCAAGGACACGCCCGTGTGACCCTAGGACACGCTCGTGTTGGAGGCTGTGTTCTACCCCGTGTAACTTTCTGACTTGTGCACATGGCCATGCCACACGCTCGTGTGCTAGGCCGTGTGGTCAATTAATTCATTTCGAAATTAGATGCAGATTTCACACGGCCAAGACACACGCCCGTGTTCTCGGCCGTGTAGCACACACGACTGAGACACACACCAGTGTCTCTGCCCGTGTGCTCAATTCTCAGCACTTTGTTTCTCAAAATTAAGGTGCAGGGGACACACGACCTAACCACACGCCCGTTTACCAGGCAGTGTGTCACACACGGTCTAGACACACGCCCGTGTGTCTGCCTATGTGGACAAAATAAAGCCATTTCCTAGCCTCATTTGTCACCCAAATTTACCATTTACCTGCACTAAAACATACCAAGTACAATCCAACCATTCCAAGCATTCAATTTAAGCAAATTCCATCATTCATCATGGTATACCATTACATGCATATATGTTTATAAATTTACCTTGGATTAATTTAGGCTTTAACATCTTTTGATCACATATACTTTACATAACACATATGAATATATCATAATAGCCTACTTAATCATACCAAAATAATCCATCACTAACCATTCCAATGGCTAGGTTACAAAACATCATTTTCAAGCCACTATTGGCCAAGTTGTCCTATACATGCCATTACACCAAAATGATTCTACTAAGTATACCCAAAATAACGAGTTGATTGTGTGACGATGCTCCAATGATCTCCAACCTTTGCGAGCCTCCGAGCACTATAAAATAGGGGAAAATAAAACGGAGTAAGCATTACATGCTTAGTAAGTTCATATAATGGAAAATAAACTTACCAAATCTATAACAGCCCGATTTTGGGTCTAGTCGGAACAATAGTTTCAGGACCACAAATTTGACGCAATAAAATTTGTTATTATTATATTTTTATGGTCTACAATTTTATGGAATGATTTCGTGCAAATTTCGTTCGAAAATTTTGACGTTTGGGCACTTAATTTAGTTAAAAGGACTAAATTACAAAAAAGTGCAAAATGTGTGTTCTAGAAGCTAGAGGTGACTAATTTCTATGAAACTTTAAATTGAAGGTCCTTAGATGATAATTAGACCATTGATTAAGTTAGTAGACAAAAATGGACATGAAGTAAGAGAATTTTTATGTTTTAAGTTAGGGGCATTTTGGTCATTTGGCTAATTAAATGAATTAAAAATTAAATTAAAAGCCAATTTTTGCTCATCTTTTACCCCTTGGCTGAATTTACAAAAGGAAGACATAGTTAGGGTTTTTCAAGCTTCCAAGCTCGATTGTAGGTCCATTCTAGCCCCGTTTTTAATGATTTTTATGTTTTTGAGATCCTTGTTACTCGATCTACCTATTTTAAGTACTAATTTGAAGTATGATTAAGGTCTAGGGTTTGAACCATGTTAGATATTTCAGAGTTTGTTTCGAGATGTTTAGTTTGTCAACAAGTAAAGACCTAACACCAAGTACCTTCGGGCTTACTTCAACCGGTGATGGTACCTGAGTGGAAATGGGACAAAATTACGATGGATTTCGTAACTGGTTTGCATTCGACTTCGAAAAAGAAATATGCCGTTTGGATCGTTGTTGATAGGTTGAAAAATTCGAGTTGATCCGAGTAAGATTTCAACAATTGTTGATTGGAAACTGCCGAGAAATGTATAGGAGGTTTGAAGCTTTTTGGGCTTAGCCGATTATTACCGATGTTTTGTCAAAGGATTTTCGATGATTGTTATTCCTATGACTAAGCTATTGCAAAAGGATGTTAGGTTCGAATGGTCAGAAAAATGTCAGCAAGGCTTTGAGAAGTTGAAAACATTATTGACTGAGGCGTCGATTTTAGTGCAACCTAAACCAGGAAAGGAATTCATAATTTATAGTGACACATCACTGAATGGATTAGGATGTGTGTTGATGCAAGAGGGAAAAGTAGTAGCTTATGCCTCGAGACAGTTGAAACCGCACGAGAAGAATCATCTGATGCACGATTTGGAATTGGCCTCCATTATTTTTGCTTTGAAAATTTGGCGTCATCACTTGTACGGTAAGAAATGCCACATCTATATCGATCATAAAAGTTTAAAGTATTTGATGACTCAGAAAGATCTGAATTTGTGGCAACGGAGATGGCTTGAGCTACTAAAAGATTATGAGTTAGTGATTGACTACCACCCTAGAAAGGCGAATGTAGTCGCAGATGCTTTGAGCAGAAAGTCCTTATTTGCTTTGAGAGCTATGAGTACGAGATTGACTTTATCTAATGATGGTTTAGTTTTGGCCGAGTTGAGATCTAGACCGATATTTCTTCAGTAGATTTGTAAAGCTCAGAAAAGTGATAGTGAATTGCAAGTTAAAAAAGCTCAGTGTGAATCGGGTAATGATTCAAACTTTCGGATCGGTTCAGATTATTGTTTGATGTTTTGAGATAGAATATGTGTACCGAAAAATGATGAACTTATTTAGAAAATTTTACACGAGGTACACAGTGGTTGCTTATCAGTTCATCCGGGTAGTACGAAAATGTATAATGATTGTCAACAAGTAAAGGCCGAACACCAAGTACCTTCGGGCTTACTTCAACCAGTGATGGTACCTGAGTGGAAATGGGACAAAATTACGATGGATTTCATTACTGGTTTGTGTTCGACTCCGAAAAAGAAAGATGCCATTTGGGTCGTTGTTGATAGGTTGACAAAATCGAATCCGATTACTCACTTGACAAGCTAGCTGAATCGTACATTGCTGAAATTGTGAGATTGCATGGAGTGCCTATTTCTATTATTTCAGATAGAGATCCGAGGTTTACGTCTCAATTTTTGAAAAAGGTTGCAAGAAGCTTTGGGTACAAAGTTGAACTTTAGTACCACATTTCATCCACAAACCGACGGCCAATCTGAGAGAACAATTCAGGTTCTCGAAGATATGCTTCGCTGTTGTGTTTTGGAGTTCGAAGGTGGTTGGGAAAATATCTACCTCTAGTCAAATTTGCTTATAAGAACAGTTTTCAGTCAAGTATAAAAATGACACCGTATGAGGCATTGTATTGCCTCAAGTGTCGAACTCCATTGTATTGGACCGAGCTTAGTGAGAAACAGATACATGGGTCAAATTATTTTGAGAGACCGAAGAGAAAGTGAAAGTAATTCGTGACTGTTTGAAGGCAGCTTCAGATCGACAGAAGTCGTACGCAGATTTGAAAAGAGAAGAGATCAAATTTCAGATTGGTGATAAAGTATTCCTGAAAGTATCTTTGTGGAAGAAGATTCTAAGATTTGGCCATAAAGGCAAGTTAAGTCCACGTTTCATTGGGTCGTATAAGGTTATTGAAAGAATAGAGCCGGTGGCATATTAGTTAGCTTTACCGACAGAGTTGGAAAAGATCCACAACATGTTTCGTGTATCTATGTTACGCCGTTATCGATCAGACCCTTCACATGTAATTTCTCCGATA
Source organism: Gossypium australe (assembly GCA_005393395.2). Classification (NCBI taxonomy): domain Eukaryota; kingdom Viridiplantae; phylum Streptophyta; class Magnoliopsida; order Malvales; family Malvaceae; genus Gossypium; species Gossypium australe. The sequence goes on along the minus strand of CM016621.1, from coordinate 46,680,566 downwards.
AAGGTTGAGATTCGACCCGATATGACTTATGGTAAGGAACCAATCAAGATTTTGGCTCGGGAAGTTAAACAGTTGAGAAATAAAAACATAGCCCTAGTTAAAGTTTAGTGGAAATAACATGGAGTCAAAGAGGTTACGTGGGAACTTGAGAAAGCTATACAAAAATAGTACCCAAACCTATTTCCTGGTAAGATTTTTGGGGTCGAAAATCCCTAAGGGGGGGAGAGTTGTAATAGCCCGATTTTGGGTCTAATCGAAATAGTGGTTTCAGGACCAAAAATCTAATGCAGTAAAATTTTTTTTTATTATATTTTTATGGTCTCAGTTTTATGGAATGATTTCGTGAAAATTTCGTTTGAAAAGTTTGACGTTTGGGCACTTAATTTAGTTAAAAGGACTAAATTGCAAAAAGTGCAAAATATGTGTTCTAGAAGCTAGAGGTTTCTAATTGCTATGAAACTTTAAATTAAAGGTCCTTAGATGGTAATTATACCATTGGTTAAGTTAGTGGACAAAAATGGACATGAAGTAAGAGAATTTTTATGTTTTAAGTTAGGGGCATTTTGGACATTTGGCTAATTAAATGAATTAAAAATCAAATTAAAAGCCAATTTTTGCTCATCTTCTACCCCTTGGCCGAATTTTACAAGAGGAAGACATAGCTAGGGTTTTTCAAGTTTCCAAGCTCTATTGTAAGTCCGTTCTAGCCTCGTTTTTAATGATTTTTATGCTTTTGAGATCCTTGTAACTCGATCTACCTATTTTTAGTACTAATTTGAAGTATGATTAAGGTCTAGGGTTTGATCCATGTTAGATATTTGTGTATTTTGATGCTTAATGGTAGATTATGCAAATTTGAGGTTGGATAAACAACTTTTGCTAAGTGATTTTCGGTAAAAATGTCAAAAAGGACCTATTTGTAAAAGTTATAAAATATGTAGTAAAAGTTGATTTAATGGAAATTGTGGGCTGTTATAAGCATGAATAAAGTTTGGCTAGGCTTAGGTTTTAAAGAAATTGAACATATTTCATTTTACGAGCCTAGGGACTAACATATAAAATGTTAAAAGTTTAGGGGAAAAAATGTAATTTTTCCATAATATGATTTTTTAGCTGAATTGAATAATGTTCAATAAGTTAAATTTGTTATTATAGATAAAAAAAATGAGATACGAACCTAGATTAGGGGAAAAACAAAGTAATTGACGATTAGGTCAAATTCTACTATTTTTGTACCGAGGTAAGTTCGTATGTAAATAATGCAATGTTATATTTGTATTTGAATGTTTTGGTATTGCATGAAATGGACGATCGATTCTATAAGCATATTAGATGAAGTTTCGGCAAGAGAGAAAATCTCGGTTGAACCTTAGGAATAGATTAGGATACAAGTGACATGTCACTAGGAACCCATGTGATTATGTGATTTATGTGTCCCAGGTGCTGGTCCTGTACGTCCTACTGGTGGCTGGATGTACCAACATATGTTGCGGATACTTGACAGCTTGTGTGAGCAGCATCGCGTAGCTACGTCTCGACTGACAGCTTGTGTGAGCAGGCACGAGGATAGCTCGAGAGCGAGCTTATATGTGTTATGAGATTTGTGGTAGCATTGGCTACATATGTGGTGCTTATGTGCAAATATTTCCGTGTATCTGATACTATTCCAAGTGGTTCAATGGGTATGAAAAAGACGAGAAAGTATGTGATTATGTTACGAGTTAGTACAGGTATGTATGAAAAACTCAAAGGAAATGAATTCGGTATATGATGAACTATTGGTAAGAATGTGATTGAGTAGGTTATGTACATGAAGTTTTATTGACATTTAGGTTGATGTACGAATGTTACTGATATGGCAATTGTATGGTTAATGTTGTTTATTATTTACATATGAACTTACTAAGCTATATAGCTTACTCCCTTTTCTTTCCCTTGCCTTATAGTGTCACCAAGCTAGCTCGGGATTGGAGATCGTTGGAGATCCATTCACACTAAAAACTATTATTTTGGTACCAATGAATTCTACATTTTGAGTTATGGCATGTATAGGGGACTTGGTTATTTTGTTATGTGTCATAATTGATTTGGTCAAATGTGTTGGCTTATATTGGTTGAAAGTTCATTTTGTATAAAGCCATTGAAAATTGGCTACAATTGGTATGAACAATTTATATGATGATGCCTTTCATAGATGTGGAAATTTATATGATTTGAGTTGATAAGCATGTGATGTTTGTGTATGATAGATGGTAGCATGTGAATGATGTGTAGCATGTGAATGATGTGTCGATGTCTTGATTGTGGCTGATTTGGTTGTATGTAATATGCTTGGATTGATGCCATATGATGTTGTGTTTTTATGTACAAGTAAGGGTGGCAACATGGCTTGGAAAATAGCCTTATGTGACACACGGCCTGCCCCACGGGCATGTGTTTCGGCCGTGTGTCCCCTGCACCTTAATTGTTGCAAAGCCGAATGTCCAGAATTGAGCAAACGGGTAGAGACACGGGCGTGTGTCTCGGCCGTGTGTGTTACACGGCCTTGGACACTGGCATGTGTCTCGACTGTGTGAAGTCTGCACCAATTTTATGAATAATTATGGAAATTAAATTGACCACACGACCTAGCACACGGGCGTGTGGCACGACCGTGTGGCACAAGTCAGAGAGCACCCTATTTTGAACACGGCCTGTAACACGGACGTGTCTAAGGGTCACACGGGCGTGTGAGCCCTGTAACATGAAAAATTTTCTAATTTTTGTAAAATTTTCTAAGGTTCTCAGTTTAATCCCGAACCACTCCTAAAGCACGTATTGAGCTTCGTAGGCTCGTTTTAGGGACGATATGAATATGTATGAAAAGTTTTAATTTGAATGGAAATTGATGACTCGAAAATGTATGTTTGCTTGTGTTTAAGTCCGGTAATGCCTCGTACCCTGTTTCGGCGTTTAATACGGGTAAGGGGTGTTACAAAATCTGTTTATTAAATCTAAGTATACAATATCATGTTTTCCATCCATTAGCAAAATTGCTTAAACACATGCATTCAATCAAACATGTTAGTCACCAAAATATTCATATCAATCAAGTAAACATAGATGAACTTATCAAGCAATATTCTCACAAGTCATTATCATTTCATCTCAAAATTCTCATACCAGGTCAAGAGTTGTGTCCGTTGAATCATTGAAATTCCGATGGATCCTCAAGTCTTATACTCGAGGTGTACGATTCAATAATATGTCAATTCTTTTTCTAGGATACCCATTAGGGCACTTAACCAAGGAACACACTTTCGAGCCACATATCGTATAACAGGATTACCAGTCCAGGCTAAATCCTTTATATAACGTATGCTCAGAGGAGCTCGATTAGGATTACCAGTTTAGGCTAAACTCTAATTATAACGTATACTCAAGAGGTATTATATTAGGATTAACCGTTCGGGCTAAATCCTTTCTATAATGAGGACAATAGGATTACTCATCTGAGCTAAATCCCGTCCGCAACAAATGCAGGGCCTCATCCATTTCGGGAAAGCACAAATGTTCATCGGAATTCAATATTCAATTAGGACATAACCCCTTTTTCACCATTTTCAAGCATGTATTAAATTTTCCATTGTAGCATTCAAGAAATATATATCAATATAAGTCACATTACATACATACACAACATTTAATTAACATAATTATATGCTCGATTAAGTTACACGAACTTACCTCGACACTTGTTCGCGTATATAATCTACTAATCCGAAACCTTTTCTTTTCCTCGGTTTAACCTCGAATTTGTGTTGTCTGGATCTATATAAATAGCTTAAATCATCAATTTCTCATATTTCATATTCATTCGGACTTAATTTACGTTCTAGGAAAAATTACCATTTTGCCCCTAACTTTTCCATAAATTCTAATTTTGTCCCTAGGCTCGGAAAATGAAACTTGTGAAATTTTCTCCCTATTCCAAGCCTAACCAAAATCCCATTACAAAAGTTACAGCACATGCATTCATAAAAATTCAGAATTTTTTTATCAAATTTTACAACTTTACATTTTAGTCCCTAAATCATGTTTTCATCAAAAATCACTTTGTAAAAGTTGTTTATCTATCTACAACCTTTTATTTTCTACCATAAATTTCTAATTTTTATCATATTTATCCATGACCCAAATTTCATACCTTGATAACTTTTCAAATTAATCCCCCAAATAGATAGATTAGACTATCTCGATTTCAAAAATATCAAAATTACTAAAAACGAGACAAGGAAACTTACCCAATTAAGCCTTGAAAGTTTCTTCCCTTTTTCCTAGGGTTTTCATATAATTTTGGGGTTGAAGATGACAAAATAATAAGATGATATCTTTTATCATCTTTTTAATTAATTAATTATTTCCATTTCCAATTTAGTCCTTGCCCTTTTTAATTTTTCCATGGATGAGTCACTAAAAATCTACTTTAATGGTCTAATTACCATATAAGGACCTCTAGTTTTGAATTCCATAGCTATTTAATCCTTATAGCTACTAGAATTCAACTTTCGCATTTTATGTGATTTAGTCCTTCTCGTAATTAAACACTTAATCGATAAAATTTTCGTATCAAAATTTTCACACGACACGTCTATCATAATACGGACCATATAATAAAATAAAAATAAACTTTATTTCCGGGTCGAATTTGTTGTCCCGAAACCACTGTTTCGATTTCACTTAAAAATGGGCTGTTACATTCCTGGCACCAGGGGAATCAAAATTGGTGGCTTAGGCAAATACTTTTTTACTTTCTTGAACGCTTTTTGACAATCTTCAGTCCATTCACCATCAATATCCTTACTTAAGAGCTTGAAGATGGGATCACACTTATCCGTCAACTGTGAGATAAAACGAGACACGTAATTTAACCATCCCAAAAAACCTCTTACCTCGTTTTGAGTTTTAGGGGGTGTCAAATATTGAATTGCTTGAACCTTGTCTGGATCTATTTCAATTCTCCGTTCACTCACTACGAAACCAAACAGCTTCCCTGAATTTACCCCGAAAGTACATTTTTCTGGATTCAATCTAAATTTGTATTTCCTCAATCTTTCAACTAGTTTGTGGAGGTTTTCCACATGACTTTCCTCCCTAGCGGACTTTGCTATCACATTGTCAACATAAACTTCAATCTTTTTATACATCATGTCATGAAATAGTGTCACAATTGCTCATTGATACGTGGCCCCAACATTTTTTAGACCAAACGAAATGACCCTGTAACAAGAAATTCCCCAAGTCATGATGAACGTGGTCTTTTTCATGTCCTCCATCGCCATTTTGATTTGATTATACCTTAAGAATCCATCCATGAAAGAGAAAACACAATCTTTAGCAGTGTTATCCACCTGTGTGTCTATATAAGGTAACAAAAAATTATCCTTGGGGCTTGCTCGGTTCAAATCTCTATAATCGATGCACATTCTGACTTTCCCATCCTTTTTAGGCACTGGTACAATATTCGCCACCCACTTTGGATATTTAGCTACTTCTAGAAATCCCGCATCGAATTGTTTCTTGACTTCTTCTTTAATCTTCAACAACATTTTAGGTTTCATCCTTCTCAACTTCTGGTATACGGGCTTGCAATCTGATTTCAAAGGTAGCCTGTGTTCCACAATATTGGTTTCCAAACTCGGCATATCTTGGTTTGACAATGCAAACACATCCGAGAACTCAGTGAGTAGATCCTTCAACAATTGAATTTGCTCTGGCATGAGAGTGGTTCCAATCGTAATTTCCTTTCTTACCTCATCATTAGTTAGATTGATCAAATATGTTCCCTCCAAGTGGGGTTCTATAAGTTTCTTTTCTTGTTCAACTAGCCTAAAAAACTCATCTGGTACAACTTCCTTCTCTTCCATCCCATGATCATTATAGTGAACATAATTATGAGAATTTGGTTCAAAGATGTCATTTGGATCATTTATCAATTCATGAGGTATATCCCTGAAATAATTATGTGTATATATATTGGTATATGAATGAAAATAACTGAATGAATAAAAGTGAGTAGGGACATGATCCAAATTTGATTTCATTAAAGATAAAACAATTTTACATGGGTTTTTGAAGGAAATTAAATTAACTGAACGATATTAAAATTTATTATAAAAACTCTTAAAAACGATTACAACTCGGAGGAGCTGCCAGTTGTCCAAGGCGGAAGGGTCCTAGCGAACCCAGTCTCTTGACATTGGCACCCTATCGCCAATCATGCTTAGATCCATTCAATCTCTATTAATCATTAGCTTGACCGGGGTCCTTTCCTGGTGCTTGAATCCCACTGAGTAGAAGGTCTTAGATAGTAGAGGACAAATCAAAGGAGGTTCCACTACTTTCTTTCCAGCCATGCAGACCAACCTCTTTGCTCCCCGCTCTTTACACATCCTCTCGACATCCTCCCTTGTGGGATTATATCCCAACCCTCTTGTATCCTTCTGAGTGGGAACAAAAATGGGTTTTGAGATACCATGTAGGTCCTTTCCAAAACCCAAGTGGATTTGCCAACCCTTCCCCACTGTCTGGGAAAATAACATGTTCGCTGTTCGTGGCACATGAGGCTTAGGGGCTCGCATTCCCTCTGCCACGTAAGACACAGTGGCCACCTCAAAGGTCAGGAAAGAACTTTCTATTGCATCATCATCCACTCCTATGAAAGGAGAATTTGGCAAGCTAGCTACCAATAGGTCCTCTTCGCCTCACACAATGCTTAAATTTTGATCGACTACAAATTTCAATCTTTGGTGCAAGGACGATGGTACCACCCCAACCGAATGAATCCAGGGGTATCCCAAAAGTATACTGTAAGAAGGCATTATATCCATCACCTAAAAGCGAATAAGGAAATTAATGACTCCTACCAACAAGGGAGTCTCTATTTCGTCAATCACGCTTCTTTTGGTGCCATCAAAAGCTCGAACCACTAAAGGGCTCGATACCATGTACGAGGTGTGCACGGGAAACTTAGATAATGTTGACAAAGGTAGGACGTTGATCGATGACTCATTGTCAATCAAGACCCTAGCCACAGAATAGGCTTTACACTTTATTGAGATGTGTAGTGCCTTGGTACTTCCTCTTCCATCCAGGGGTATTTCATCATCATTGAAAGATATGTAATTTGGGGCCAAAATGCTCCCTGCTAAGTGGCTATCATTATCTACTGACACGTTGTGAGCAACATAAGTTTGTTTTAGAACTAGTACAATAGCATCCCTGTGTGGCTTCGAGTTCAAAAGTAGTGATAGCAGAGAAATTCTTGCTGGTGTTTTGTTCAACTACTTGACCACGCTATACTCGCTGTGCTTTATCAGATACAAAAATTCGTTAACTTCATCATTCTCGACTTATCCCTTTTGGTTCTCCTTCGTTTCCTTATTGGCTTCTTGATCGTCAATTTTTGGTTGATTTTCTGAAATCACTTTCTTACCTCGAGGTTCTTTCCCTACTATGCTTGGCTTGTAACAATGCCCGCTTCTAGTTATGCCACTGAGTCCTGAGATGTTGGAGGCATCAGATCCAACCACTTCGTAATCATATCTCGAAGGAACTCGTTGGTCATCTCTGTACTTAAAAGGGCTGGGAACCCTGATGACCAACACATCATGTTGTACAACCTTTAAGGTAGACTCTTTTTCAATAGGGATTTTTTTCCATATATGATGGTGACAGATTTTGCATCTAACGTGTTGATCTCATTGGTCTTAACACCCTCTCGTATCTCTAGCTGGAAAGAATCCAAGAGACACTGTATATGTTCCCTAAACGTTGGGAAAACTTGGATAGAGTGTCCTCGAGCTCCTTGGTGGAATTTGCAGATTTGATTCATATCAATTCCCACTACAGACCTGGGTGGCTCGACGTGAATTAGAAATGACTTCCTTAATATGTCAAAGAGTCATTCGAGCGGGGTTGTGATTTCTTCCACTCTTCTTATTTAAAGGCTATTTTCTTCAGTTATAGCATTAACTGTTCAATTGTGGTTTGGTAACGAATTCGTGTTAACATTCGATGTTTTCTCTCACTGAAAATTTATCTTTCCTGCCCTTATGAGATCTTGCACCTTATATTTCAATGCTAAGCAGTTCTCGATGGTATGACCTGGATTGCCAGAGTGATACTCATATCGAGCATTGGCATCATACTACTTTGGAAATGGCGGTTGCATTGGTTCCTAGTGTGTAGATACAAGGAGGTGTTTCTCCACTAGAATTGAAAAAATTTTCATGTAGGAGATGGGAATTGGATCAAACACAAGCCTCTCTCGTGGTGGCCTTATTGGAGCTTGGGTCCGTGGGGATCGGGTTGGCATAGTTAACATGGGGGGATTTGTAACGGGTGCAGGTGGACGATACATAAATGGTGAAGTATTGGTAGCATTTATAGTCGGGTATTGGGGGCATAGAGGTATTGGGCTCGGGTATGAAAAGTAAGAGTATGGGTATCCGCTCGGTGCGACTGTTTGCATTTCTGATTCCTTTTTCTTCCTAACAACACTTTTTTTCGCACTCAAAGGGTCATCTATTTTACCCGAATTCAATGTATTTTCTATCATTTCTCCGGATAATACAATATCCGTGAAGGTCTTAGAGGTATTTCCTACCATCCTATCATAGTATATGCCTTTCAGCGTACCAACGAACAGAACATTGGTTTCCTTTTCCGTGAGTAAGGGCTGTACTTGAGATGCCAGGTCCCTCCACCATTGTGCGTAATCTTTAAAACTCTCATTGGACTTCTTTCCATGTTCTGTAGAGTTTGGCAGTCTGGGGCCATGTCTAAAATATGTTTGTATTGAGCAATAAATGCCCGTGCGAGCTCTCCCCAAGTTTGAATCCGGCTCTTGTCCAACTTTACATTCTAGCAAGCCATAGATTTGGTCAGACTGTCTTGAAATATGTGCATTAGCAGTTTCTCATCTTTAGAGTAAACAACTATTTTCCTACATTACATGGCGATGTGAGTAATGGGGTAACTGCTACTATTGATTTTTTTCAATGTTAGGAACTTTGAATTTTGGTGGGACGACCACATCGGGTACCAGACATAAGCTTTCTGCTTCTATAGATCCAAATGTGTCTAATCCTTCGATGAATTTTAGATGTTCCTCAATTAGGCTAATTTATGAGCTTCTTCATCCATAATTGACTTTCCCTTGTCCATTTCTCCCGGCTCTTCACTTGCAGGCAACTCGTTTGCTCTTGGGATCTAATGGTCACACCTAGCACTTGAAGTGGTAAATCTTTGCGATATACCCCTGTATCACTGAGAAAAGGGATTGGATTGTCCAAAGTGCCGCTTCCTTTTTCTACCTTGGCCTTGCCTTTCACCATTGTAGTCATCATTTCCATCATCCTTTCCATCTGTTCCTCCAGTTTGGTCATGCGTGCTAATTCTTCTTCTGTCATCTTTTTGGCTTTTGAGTGGGTGTTATACCAGTGAGCTATCCTTAATCCTTTTTTAAATGAAATTTATTTCCAAATTTAGAAAAATTATTTGGATTTTTCATAAAAAATGTTCTTGTTTTTTTATTTTTTTAAAAGATGTTTCTGAATAAACAAATGAGCGAATGAGTGAAAGAATGGATGAATAAAATTGGGGCACATTGTCATATATATACTCGAATATAAATATTTTTTTTCATAGAAGGTTCGAAAATTGTTTGGCTTACAAAGTTTTTTTATTCATTTTTCATTCATACTTAAAGAAAATCCTAATTCAATCCTATTGCCATAGGGCAAATCGCTACTCGTCGTTCTCGTCCCGGAAGCGCGTTTTCTTAGCCTCGTACCATGATTGCCATATTCCCTTTAACGTTTCTTCATGATTCCTCCTACAGTTCTTGCAAACTATTTGAGGCAGGCTCGAGTCAAAACAAGCTATCTGGCAATTGCCTTCTCTGCTCTGAGTATCCTCTGACATTCTCGCTACTATCCCTATATTTTCTACCCCATGCCGAGCAACTAAATCTTCTTGATGTGTGTTCATGTCGAGTATAGATGCGATACTGTGCCTCAGATATTCAAATGATGCATGAATTATTCCATGGAGAGACACAGACACAAGAAAAACAAAGTCAGTTAAAAAAAAAAGTCAGATGAAAAAAAATGCGAAATTAAATCATAAAGCATTGCGAAGAAAAAAAATCAAACACAAAACATATGAATAAATGCTCATGAAGTCTTATAGGGTGTTATTTCGAGGGGTAAGGTACAACTCTTATGTCTAGGTTTCACATTTATAATGGCCATTACATGCTGGCTTACGGCTGACTCTAATGCACGGGGAACCCAATGCTTAAATACGACATCCATAGAGATGTGTTCCACTTTTAATAAGGGTTGGCCCTTGGGTTTAAGACTTCCATAGCGTACACGGTAGCATTTACTACACGAGCATCTATGTCCATCTTAACCATAGAGTAGTCCTTAAACTTATGCGATGACATATTGTCACACGAAAGCCTAAGGCTAATCCTCCTAAACGAGATGGGCCCGGGCGTAGGACCAAAAGCAACATGCAACATGAATGAAAATTATACCTGCCCTACGATAGTAGAGTCGACATACAAATTAATCGATTTCATCAATAAAGGAAGACATACAAATTAATCGATTTCATTAATAAATGTAACATCCTGAATTTATGGGCTTGTGCATTTTGTGTAATGTGTGCTTAAATTATTAATTTAAGGATTTGAGGTGCAAATGGGGCTCAGGTTTGGGCTGAGGCTTTGAATAAATATTTTATTTAGACACTCTAGGGGCTTAAATTAAAGTTTTAGTAGTTTAAGTGACTTATTGGGCTGGTGGCCCAGCAACTAGGGGCACAGTAAAGGGGAGCTATAAGTGGCGTCACAAGTGCATGAGGAGGGCCCAAATTTTGGCAGCTTGAAGCCCAAGTTTTAGGGCTAAATTTTAGCAGTTAAAGGGAGCAATAGGGGGGAAGGCACAAGGCTATTTTTTAGGGATTTTTAATGTTTATTTCATGTGGATAATAAGAAGATAAAGGCTATTTTTGAGGAGATAATGGATCAAGATAAGGGAAAAGATGAGAGCTCATCCAAGAGGCTAGAGTTGGTCGAAAATCAAACTCAGTAAGGGGGGAGAAATCGATTTAGTATAGTCTAAGGGGGTGTGCCGAATTCCTCATTATGTTCTCTAAAAATTCTCTCAAGATTTCTCTGTTATTTTCGGTAAACTTGAACCCTCTCTTCTCTTTTCTTTTTCTGACAGAAACCAAAACTTCTTAGATCTCAATTGCTGAAACCCACCATTCTTTTTCTCTTTCTTTTGGCTAAATCCCTCTATCCACTCCTTGCTCATATTTTTCCAATTCCTTGTTCTTCAAAAAGCCGAAATCACTAAGATCACACCTCCTAAAGTTGCCGAATTTTCTTCAGTGGAGTTTGCTTGTGCCGAATTTTGAAGGAAACAATAGGTAAGTGTCGATTTCAAGATTTCAATTTTTTCGGCTTTTCAAAGTCCCTAGCCGAATGGCTATTTAGAAACTAATCTCTTATTTCTCTCTTATTTTCGGCATTCCAGGATCTGAAGTGGAGCCCATCGCGTGGATCTCTAAGTCATAGCTCAGTAACACTTGAAATTGTGTTACTTTCGGGATTTCAAGGTAAGGAGATCTATGGATTTTAGTGTGTAAAATCGGGTAGAACACTAACCATGGCCGATTATAGGAGAGGCCCTATTTTCACATCTTTCTGGCTTTTTGAGCAAAGTTGTAGATCGGTTTAGCAAGGGTATCGACATTAATCAGGTGTGTAACCTTTCACACTATTAGATTGGTTGCTAATATATATATGTATAAATCTGCTATACTCTATTAAATGCCGAAATCCCGGCATAACGTTTGAAAACCCGAGAAGGGTAAAGGCTAAATATCAGGTTAGTGTTTTATGCCATTCCTCAGTGCATGTTTCTGTTAAAAACGATACGATTCATATGTTGATTTCTATGTATGCTTGGTGTTGGGTGATTAATGAAAGGGGAAGTGATCTGTTCTGGTGGCTTATGCCATTTCAGCCTGGTGACTTTGTCACATACTCTGTTTCTGGTGGCGCTAGCCATTTCAGCCTGGTGACTCTGTCACAACTTTGACGATGAGCAGCTAACTGCAGCATGACTGCCATCGATGCTGTGTAGCGGTGTGGGTTGATTGTAGAAATCCCCAATGGTGTGATTGGCAGGTAAGGGTGGTGTGTAGCGGATGGAAACCTAGGATTGGGTTGGGTTTTATGTATGTTATCTTCTATATTATGTTTATATTCTGATCTGTGGGCTAAGGCCCAATCTGATGGTGCATGAGGGTTGCACACTGAGTCTCGCGACTCACCCTATTAATTTAACAATTTCAGGCGACACTTAGCGTATCGGACCGGGCTGGAGAGGAGAGCATGGTGGCCATGCGATAGAGGACTAAGGACTTCCGCAAAAGACTTTATTTCATTTATTTATTTTCAAGATACTTATTTTAAGTGGGTTTTAAATATGGTTGTAACAAGGCCACGGGCCATTAGACTATTATATTTTGTTTTGGTTTTTATTTTGGGCTTTTATTATTATTTTTAGACACTTAAACTTTAATTAAACTAAGGCATGTATTAAGATTTTGGTTTTAATTCATAAATCAACAAATTAAATTTCTGTCTTATTTAAACTTATCAAGTTATTACATTTTCCCGAACAGAAGACTAAATACAAGAAAAATATTTCCCGAAATCGCGACATCTTTTATGAAATCTTTTTAGTGACATGCCAGATCCGGTAGTAGTGTTTGGGCCGGGTTTGGGGTGTTACAAATTGGTATCAGAGCCCGGTTCAAAACTCGGCTCTGGGGGTTTTGGGCTCAAAACGTTTTCTAAAAATGGGCTTTTGAAACATGCATGTTTTTAAACGATAATAGGTCTGTTAGCTCAGCATGGCACCTGCGTCTCCGGCCCACGTCCACCAGTTAAGTATTCTAAACCATTGTGTGATCTATACGTGAGCTTGATGGGCTTTATGGGACGTAAATTAGTTAGATTAGAACTTGATGGACTCTAGGCCTAGCTGAAACAACTCCTAAAATCTCATAAGACTTAATTTCACTAAACAAACCCGTAAATGAGTCGCAAGGCTTGGGTGTGGCAACAGGCATACGCATGTCTAGGATTGGATCCGGAAGAGCCTGGTATTTAAGCAGTCCTAGTGACTCACCTCCTCTTCGCTGGAATCTTACCTGGTGTGTAGTGACTGTTCACCTTAGCCGAGTTAGGGTGTGGCAACAGGCATACACATGTCTAGGAGTGGATTCAGGGAGAGCTTGGTATTTAAGCAGTCCTAGCGACTCACCTCCTCTTCGCTGGAATCTTACCTGGTGCGTAGTGACTGTTCACCCTAATCATGAGGACTTGTTGACAGGCTAAACCTCATAATTAAAACCCGAAAGGGACCAGCCACCCTATTTGAAAAAAAAAAACCTCACCCAACACTCGACAACAACCAGAAACTCATAAACACCTGAACACTACTATTTCCTTTTGAAATCAAATTCTCCAAGATACCCCCTTAGTTTTGTAAAATTTTGAAAATACCCTTGATTTGTGAAAATAACTAAAACATCCCTAATTTGTAAAAATTACTAAACTGCCCCTGATTTGTAAAATGACCAAAGTACCCCTGATCTTAAAATTACCGAAATACTCTTGGACTTCAAAATTACTGAAATACCCCCGGATTTCAAAATTTCTGAAATACCCCTAGATTGCAAAATTACCAAAATACCCTTAGATTGCAAAATTACCGAAATACCCCCAGATTTCAAAATTACCAAAATACCCTTATTTCATGAAATCAACAAGGAACTTTATTTTTGAAAATTACAAAAATACCCCTGTAGGATAAAGTTACGAAAATACCCCTGGGTAGTGGAATAACGGAAATACCCATATGTATTGAATATGGATGTATGGGTGTTGTCTGTATGTTGATTGTGGAATGTATGTAGTTTTTAGAACTAGGGGATGTGAACTTGAGACTAAATTGTAGATTCGAAAGAACTACTCCCAAAATTACTATTCATAAGACTGCTCGTGGCTAATTAGTGGAAGAAAATTAATGATTCATAAAATTATTAATCAGATAAACGCCAATCGGAAGAATGAGTACAAGGGGTCGAGGACGTCCGCCGCGTGGACGCGGTAGGGGTAGGATGACCTTGTCTGAGCCAGTAGGGTCTGGCCATGGATCAGGAAACGAGATGCCAGATCTGCCAGCTGTGGAAGGAGAATTACGGGATCAGACGACCGGAGATGATGCTGTATCTCAGGCGATATTGAGGGTTTTAGAGAGGGTTGTTGGAGTAGGCATGGGCACAGGAGCCCGGAAATCTATGCCAGAGCGACTTAAGGCCAATGGGGCAGAAGTGTTTAGGGGAGTTTCTGGCGTAGCACCTAACACAGCTGAGTATTGGATGGAAGCGACTGAGCGCATAATGGATGACTGTGGAGGAGAAGTTGAAAGGAGTCGTGTCTCTTCTTCGAGACGAGGCTTATCAGTGGCGGCTCACGATGAAGGAAGGTACTACCGCAGGTCGGATTGACTGGGACTTCTTTAAGGAGTCATTCCAGGGAAAGTATGTTGGGGCCAGCTATGTGGATGTGCAGAGGAAGGCATTTTTGAATCTGGTGTAGGGAAGTAAATCTGTGGCTGAATATGAGGCGGAGTTTCTGCGCTTGAGCCGCTACACTCGAGGAATGGTAGCAACCGAATATGAACGTTGTGTTTGGTTCGAGGATGGATTACGGAATGAGTTAAGGGTTTTGATAGCACCGCAAAGAGAGAGAGAGATTTTGCGGTTTTGATGGAAAAGGTTAAGATAGCTGAGGAGGTAAAACAGACTGAGAGACAGGAAAGAGATAAGGAGCAAAGAAGGAATAAGAGAAATTTTGGGCCGGTAGGAGCATCTGGGAATTTGCAGAAAAGGCCTAGGTCTGATGGGCCAGCTCGTGCTCCGACACCTGCTGCGGGGAATCAGAATCGATTATGTAATTGGTGCGGGAAAGCACATTCTGGGGAGTGTAGAAGAAGAATGGGTGGATGTTTCAGGTGTGGATCCATGGAGCATCTGATTAAGGACTGTCCGCAAGTGGATCAGGTATAGCCAACGGGCCGAGGTTCTGACCAGACTAGGAGAGGTGACCAGCCTGGACCGAGGGGTCGTGGTTCAGGTAGAGGTGGAAATGGGGCTGGTCGCGGTCGTGGAGCACCTGGTAGAGGTGCAGGTAATATAGATGCGAGGCAGCCGGGTCTAGTTTATGCAGTTCATCGACAAGAGGATGGTGACGCACCGGATGTCATAACCGGTACGTTTCTTTTTGCTGATAACCCTTTACTTGCCTTGATTGATATTGGGTCAACCCACTCCTATGTTGCATGTTCGATATCTGAGACTCTAAGTATAGACTCTAAAACAACTACTAGGAAGATGACCGTGGTTAGTCCCCTAGGACAATCTAGGGTAGTGGACAAGCTATTTAAGGATGCACCGTTAGAAACTCAAGGGATAGTGTTTCCGGCAGATTTAATGGAATTGCCATTTGGAGAGTTTGATCTTATCCTAGGAATGGATTGGTTGACCAAGCATCGTGCTAAGTTGGATTGTGAGACCAAACGTGTGGTGTTGAGTACCTGGAAGGTGGGGAGGTGGTTGTGTTAGGAAAAAGAAGGAACTGTTTGTCCAACGTAGTATCGACATTGAAGGCTGTTAAGATGATTCAGAAAGGATGCAACGCATTCTTAGATTTTATTAGTGCGTTGGATGCTAAGGAGGTGACTGTCGATGAGGTTCGAACAGTTAAGGATTTTGCGGATGTCTTTCCGGAGGAGTTGCCAGGTTTACCCCCGGACCGCGAAGTGGAGTTTGGAATAGAACTACTTCCGGGTACAGCTCCGGTGTCCATTGCTCCTTATCGAATGGCACCGAAGGAGTTGGTGGAACTCAAAGCTCAGATCCAGGAGCTTTTGGATCGAGGATTTTTCTGACCGAGTGTGTCTCCATGGGGAGCGCCGGTCCTATTCGTGAAAAAGAAGGACGGATCCATGCGTATGTGCGTGGACTATCGTCAACTGAATAAGTTGACAAATAAGAACAAGTACCCATTGCCAAGAATCGATGACCTGTTCGATCAGCTTAAAGGAGCTTCGGTCTTTTCGAAGATTGATCTAAGGTCAGGTTATCATCAGTTAAAGGTAAAGGAAGGGGACATTCATAAGACGACGTTTCGAACTCGCTACGGTCATTATGAGTTCTTGGTAATGCCGTTCGGTTTGACGAACGCCCCAGCAGCATTTATGGATATGATGAACCTGGTGTTTCAACCATACCTTGATCGGTTCGTGGTGGTGTTCATCGACGATATTTGGGTTTACTCCAAGTCCGAGGAGGAGCATGATGCACAACTTCGTGTGGTGATGCAAATTCTAAGGGAGAAGCAGCTGTACGCAAAGTTCAGTAAGTGTGAGTTCTGGCTGAAGGAAGTGACTTTCTTAGGGCATGTAGTTTCCGTAGAGGGAATTAGGGTAGACCCTCGGAAGATAGAAGCCGTATTAGATTGGAAACCGCCGAAGTCTGTGGCGAAAATTCGAAGTTTCTTGGGATTGGCAGGGTATTACAGGAGATTTGTTGAGGGGTTCTCTTCAATAGCGGCACCTTTAACTAGGTTGTTAAGGAATGGAGTATTGTTTGTATGGACTGACAAATAGTAGGAGAGCTTTGAGAAGCTGAAGAGAATCTTGACGGAAGCGCCAGTGTTAATTCAGCCAGAGGCGGGAAAAGAATTTACCGTCTACTATGATGCGTCACACACAGGTTTAGGGTGTGTGTTAATGCAAGATGGAAAAGTTGTTGCATATGCATCTAGACAGTTGCGACCGCATGAATTGAACTACCCTACGCATGATTTAGAATTGGCGGCGGTAGTGTTTGCTCTGAAGATTTGGAGGCATTACCTGTATGGGGAGAAGTCGGTTATTTACACGGACCATAAGAGTCTGAAGTATATCCTTACCTAGAAGGAGTTGAATCTGAGGCAGAGAAGGTGGGTCGAGCTATTAAAGGACTATGACTGCTCGACCGAATACCACCCGGGTAAGGCTAACGTGGTGGTGGATGCGCTGAGTAGGAAGGCGATAGCGGATTTGAGGGCAATGTTCACTCATCTTAGCCTGTATGAAGATGGCAGTTTGGTAGCTGAACTTCAAGTAAGACCTTTGTGGACAAGTCAGATCAAAGAGAAGCAACTTCTGGATGATGTTTTGAGTACTCGAATCCGACAAGTGCAGAATGGTGAAGGAGAGGACTACAGTTTAAATGGTGATGGAATTCTGTGTTTTCGTAAAAAAGTTTGTATGCCAAAGGATGTGGAGTTAAGGCAGATGATACTTCAGGAGTCGCATGGTAGTCCTTACGCTATGCACCCTGGAGGGGTTAAGATGTATCAGGACTTGCGAGAGCAATTCTAGTGGCCAGGTCTGAAGCGAGAAGTGACGGAGTTCGTGAGAAAGTGCTTGACGTGTCAGCAGGTAAAAGCGAAACACCAGTTGCCTTCGGGGTTGTTGCAACCGGTGAAGATTCCGTAACGGAAATGGGAGAGAATCACGATGGATTTTGTTAGTGGGTTACCCCTTACACCCACTAAGAAGGATTCAATTTGAGTGATTGTGGATCGACTGACGAAATCTACTCACTTCATACCGATTCGTGTTGATTACTCTCTGCAAAGGTTGGCTAAGTTGTACGTGGCTGAGGTTGTGAGATTACATGGTGTACCTGTGTCAATTATATCAGATAGGGACCCTAGGTTCATGTCACGATTCTGGAAGGCTCTTCATCAAGCAATGGGAACAAGGTTAGACTTTAGTACCGCTTTTCACCCACAGACTGATGGTCAGTCTGAGAGGGTAATTCATATTTTGGAGGATATGCTAAGGGGTTGTATCATCAATTTTAGGGGTAGTTGGGAGGAATATTTGCCTTTGGCAGAATTTGCATATAATAACAGCCATCAATCCACGGCGCCTTACGAAGCATTATACGAACAGAGATGTCGTACTCCTACTTGTTGGATGGAGTTGGGTGAACGCCAGGTGTTGGGTCCAGAGCTAGTCTCAGAAACGGAGGAGAAAGTTAAGTTAATACGAGCTCGGTTGAAGGAAACGTCTGATCGGCAGAAGTCTGATGCGGATCTAAAGCAAAAGGAGATGGAATTTGCAGTAGGAGACCAAGTCTTCTTGAAGGTATCTCCGTGGAAGAAGGTAATGAGGTTTGGACGAAAGGGTAAGCTAAGTCCTCGGTTTATTGGGCCTTATCGGGTATTGGAACGCGTGGGGCCAGTGGCTTATCGTTTGGAGTTGCCTTCAGAGTTGGAGCAGATACATGACGTGTTTCATGTCTCGATGCTAAGACGTTATCGTTCTGACCCATCGCATGTGGTGCCGGTGGAAGAGATTGAAGTAAGGCCAGATTTATCTTTCGAGGAGGAACCAGTGCAAATCTTGGATCGAGATGTAAAAGTATTGAGAAGGAAGTCCGTCCCTTTGGTCAAGGTTTTGTGGCAAAATCACGGTGCAGAAGAGACGACGTGGGAGCCCGAGAATGTTATACGACAACAGTATCCCCATCTCTTTTGATCAGGTAAATTTTGAGGCCGAAATTTATTTTAAGGGGGTAGAACTGTAACATCCTGAATTTATGGGCTTGTGCATTTTGTGTAATGTGTGCTTAAATTATTAATTTAAGGATTTGAGGTGCAAATGGGGCTAAGGTTTGGGCTGAGCTTTGAATAAATATTTTATTTAGACACTCTAGGGGCTTAAATTAAAGTTTTAGTAGTTTAAGTGACATATTGGGCTGGTGGCCCAGCAACTAGGGGCACAGTAAATAGGAGCTATAAGTGGCGTCACAAGTGCATGAGGTGGGCCCAAATTTTGTCAGCTTGAAGCCCAAGTTTTAGTGCTAAATTTCGGCACTTAAAGGGAGCGATAGGGGGGACGGCAGAAGGCTATTTTTTAGGGATTTTTAATGTTTATTTCATGTGGATAATAAGCAGATAAAGGCTATTTTTGAGGAGATAATGGATCAAGATAAGGGAAAAGATGAGAGCTCATCCAAGAGGCTAGAGTTGGCCGAAAATCAAACTTAGTAAGGGGGGAGAAATTGGTTTAGTATAGTCTAAGGGGGTGTGCCGAATTCCTCATAATGTTCTCTGAAAATTCTCTCAAGATTTCTTTGTTATTTTCGGTAAACTTGAACCCTCTCTTCTTTTTTTTTTCTGACAGAAACCAAAACTTCTTAGATCTCAATTGCCGAAACCCCACCATTCTTTTTCTCTTTTCTTTTGGCCGAATCCCTCTATCCACTCCTTGCTCATATTTTTCCAATTCCTTGTTCTTCAAAAAGCCGAAATCACTAAGATCACACCTCCTGAAGTTGCCGAATTTTCTTCAGTGGAGTCTGCTTGTGCCGAATTTTGAAGGAAACAATAGGTAAGTATCGATTTTGGGATTTCAATGTTTTTTTGGGCTTTTCAAAGTCCCTAGCCGAATGGCTATTTAGAAACTAATCTCTTATTTCTCTCTTATTTTCGGCATTCCGAGATCTGAAGTGGAGCCCATCGCGTAGATCTCTAAGTCATAGCTCAGTAACACTTGAAATCGTGTTACTTTCAGGATTTCAAGGTAAGGAGATCTATGGATTTTAGTGTGTAAAATCGGGTAGAACACTAACCATGGCCGATTATAGGAGAGGCCATATTTTCACATCTTTCCAGCTTTTTGAGCAAAGTTGTAGATCGGTTTAGCAAGGGTATCGACATTAATCAGGTGTGTAATCTTTCACACTATTAGATTGGTTGCTACTATATATATGTATAAATCTGCTATACTCTGTTAAATGCCAAAATCCCGGCATAACGTTTGAAAACCCGAGAAGGGTAAAGGCTTAATATCAGGTTAGTGTTTTCTGCCATTCCTCAGTGCATGTTTCTGTTAAAAACGATACGATTCATATGTTGATTTCTATGTATGCTTGGTGTTGGGTGATTAATGAAAGGGGAACTGATCTGTTCTGGTGGCTTATGCCATGTAACATCCTAAAAAAAATTGAGTATCGATATGTTGCATGTTTTGGTGTTTAGCTTGTGAATGATTAATTTGTGTGCTTATTATTGTCATAAGAAGGCTCGGGATTTATTCGAAATTAGAATAAATTTTAGTAATGAGTACTTTATTGAAGCGGAATAAGTGACCTTGATGCTTAAGGGAATTTAATTGGTAAAAGTTTGCATAAGATGAGCTAGTAGCAAGGTGGAGTTGGCGCCATGAGTGTTGTTTGAGGGGAGAGGTTCGAATCCCATGGATAGCATTTTGGTGACTTTTATTTTTGCACCTATATAGCATGTGTCAGTCAAGCCTTACTTATGGAAGGTTGGACTTTTTCTTTTATGGCAAGATGACTATTGGATAAGATAAGCTTGAACTTGGGGAAAGGAAATCCTAAGCTTATGGAAGGTAAGGGGGACATAAGGCATATCTTAAGGGCTTTGTTTTGGAAACTTTGAATGGCTTACTTGTCCATGAATTTGGACGGCTTTGTGGACTAAAGGGGGGGAGCTGAATTTTGGTGGTAAGTTTTGGGTAAAGTTTGGTAGCTTTCTTTTGGTCATTTTGCTCTTCCAAAAACATCTTTCTCCCATCTTTTCCACTCTTGGCCGAATGTGCTTGTGTTAGGAGAAAACAATCTTTGTTTTGTTTCTTTTGGTCATTCTTTTGACCATTTGGTCATTTTTGCAAAACCCCTCAAGTGCTTCATCTTGTATTTCTCTCTTAGTGCCGAAATTATCAACACAAAAAGCCATTTCTTTTTCCTTCTTTTTCCCCATTACCGAATGCAAATTTGTTCCTAAACTCCTCTCTTTTCTCTTCTCCCTGTTCTCTTTTCCTCTCCATTTTACTTATCATTCAAACATATTCTTCCTTCATTTTCCTTCCATGGCCGAATGTTTGTGACCACCCCCATAGCCGAAATTATTTTTTTTCCTATCCTTTAAATCATAGCCGAATCTCTTTTTCCTCATAGACCTTATTCTCAATCATTTCTTCCATTAAGTTTTGGACAACCGTGGAGGGCCGAATCACCATCTCGTCAAAGTCATCTTGAAGTTATTCAAATTCGGATCATATCTAGCAAGGAATCCTTTGGAAATCACTCGGGATTTTAAGGTAAGCCGAGTTCGCCCTTTTAAGCCATTAGTCTTAAATTTCAGATTTATTGTAAGGACTAATAATCCTTTGTCAATGGAGGCAAACAAGATAGGTTCGAAAAGAGTGGTGAATAGTGTTCGAAAAAGGGGTTGATTCGCTATTCCCTCTAGATTCAAGCGAAGGGCTGTTTCGGCAATCCAAGATTTTCCATCGGGTTGTGGACCCTTATCCGGCGAAAATCAATTATTTGAAGTCATTCGTACTCCTGAGCCTTTGACTGTTCGTGGTTCTTCATCGGGTTATGAACCATCAATCGGGGAGAAATCACAAATAGCTGTTGTTCGAGATTCCGAGGGTAAAGATCTAGATCGTTTATCATTAGAATAGTTTTATATTAAATATTAGTGTTCTAATCAAGCATGATAAATATATAGGTATCGACGAGCGGGAAAGTATAGTTCTCACCGTAATCATGTGTGTAACTTCACACTTATCTCACGGGTTATACTATGCCGTAGTAATAGAATAAAAATCGTAAATTCGGTAAAATTGGAAAATACGGTATATTAGCACTTTTTGGTGTGAATGCATGAAACCGGTATTAAGGTTGTGGAAAAAAATTACGGATTTACCCTTAATGGGCTATATTGTTAAAAAGTGATATTTTGGGCCATATGATTATTTTGATAAGTTGGCCAAGTGTGAAAATTGTGAAAAAGGCCTCATGTGTTAAATAGGCCAAAATTTGCTAGATCGTTAAATGGGCCAAAATTTGCTAGATCGTTAAATGGGCCAAAATTTGCTAGATCGTTAAATGGGCCAAAATTTGCTAGATCGTTAAATGGGCCAAAATTTACTAGATCGTTAAATGGGCCAAAGTTTGCTAGATCGTTAAATGGGCCAAATTGCTAACTTGTAATATGGGCTTTTTGTTGAAATTTACCTTATGAATATATCGTTATGCATTATTTATATATACATGACTGCATGGGTTGGGATAATTGACGAAGAGAAGAAAGGCCTGTTGCCAAAATCTAGTTCGGTGGCTCTGCTACAAATATTTTAATTGGCTTAATGCCTCTAGTTCGGTGACTCTGTCACAATCTAGTTCGGTGGCTCTGCCACAAATATTTAAAATGGCTTAATGCCTGTGATTGGTGTGTTGGCGGGATCCCCACAGGTGTGATGGTTGGTATGGGTGGTGTGTAGCGGATGGAAATTAGGCTTGGTTGGGAATTCCATATCACATGTATATTTATTTGATTTATATATTGTACATTTGTAAATTGGCTCAAGCCCAAATGAAATGCTTAAATGATTCTGGCCCAGTGAACAAGTTAAGTGGGTTACACATTGAGTTCTAAGTAACTCACCCTGTTTTTCTTACCCATCTCAGGTAATGACAATTGATGGAGGCTTGGGCCGGGGATGACTTCGTGTGGAGGCCATACTACTAATGATGGTTTATAAAAACTTGAACTTCTTTTAAGTATTTTTATTTAAGTACTATTTTAATTGCGATGTAATAAGGCCTCTATTATTATTTTTTTATGGATTTTTATGCGTGGATGAATTTTAATATGTTTTAAATACTAAAAAAAGACTATTTAAAATTTTATAATGTTTTTCTTAATTTTTCGTATAAAAAAGGGATTTTTCTTAAATATCACTTACTCATAAAATTTTTGTGGAAACTCTTTTATAAATTTATTTTAACCAATTATTTCTCTGAAAATCAAATTGTAAACTCTTATGTTTTAAAATCATGGTTTTCAAATAAATCTCGATTTTTGATAAACTCCATCTTCAAAATCGTTTTAAAGAATTGTTTTCATTAAAAGCATTAACGACTAGATGTAAGTTCGATTTGTGTGGCATGCCAAGTCTGGTCTTAACGCATAGACCGGGTTTGGGGTGTTACATGCCATTTCAGCCTGGTGACTCTATCACATACTCTGTTTCTGGTGGTGTTAGCCATTTCAGCCTGGTGACTCTGTCACAACTTTGACGATGAGCAGCTAACTGTAGCATGACTGCCATCGATACTGTGTAGCGGTGTGGGTTGATTGTAGAAATCCCCAATGGTGTGATTGGCAGGTAAGGGTGGTGTGTAGCGGATGGAAACCTAGGATTGGGTTGGGTTTTATGTATGTTATCTTCTATATTATGTTTATATTCTGATCTGTGGGCTAAGGCCCAATCTGATGGTGCACGAGGGTTGCACACTGAGTCTCGCGACTCACCCTATTATTTTAACAATTTCAGGTGACACTTAGTATCGGACCGGGCTGGAGAGGAGAGCATGGTGGCCATGCGATAGAGGACTAAGGACTTCCGCAAAAGACTTTATTTCATTTATTTATTTTCAAGATACTTATTTTAAGTGGGTTTTAAATATGGTTGTAACAAGGCCACGGGCCATTAGACTATTATACTTTGTTTTGGTTTTTATTTTGGGCTTTTATTATGTTTTTTTAGACACTTAAACTTTAATTAAACTAAGGCATGTATTAAGATTTTGGTTTTAATTCATAAATCAACAAATTAAATTTCTGTCTTATTTAAACTTATCAAGTTATTACGTTTTCTTGAACAGAAGATTAAATACAAGAAAAATATTTCCCGAAATCGCGACATCTTTTACGAAATCTTTTTAGTGACATGCCAGATCCAGTAATAGTGTTTGGGCCAGGTTTGGGGTGTTACAATAAAGGAATAAACAAACACATTGGCATACAAATCAAAATAGGATAAGTAAATGAAATGAACAAATAAATCAATATTTAACACATATTCAACAATTTAAAATGACATTAGACAATTAAATAAATTAATGTACGAATAAATAAATCTAATATGCACAAATACTAAAAAACCTAGCTCTTAAACCTAAGTAAGTCGACTCACTAACGTCCTAGTGGAGTCTCCAAGTTGTCATAACGTTGCCTACATAAGAGTACGGGAGCCTAGTAAGCAAAGACACGGAGGGACTAAATTACGTAGAGTTGCCACTAACCAATTAGGGCTAGGTTGGTTAGCCACCCATCATCTAAAAATCTAGAATTATACTACGAAAAAATCCTAAAAATCTAGACTTGATCTCATCACCAAATTTTAGGTTTGGGAGTACGGTTACGTGTGAGGAAGGTGATAACACCCCCACAACGCCTATCCGAGGATAGTCCTACGGGATCTTAAGAGCTAGATTTTTTTATTTAAGCATATTAATGTCTTAATCTAAACTAAAATCTTATGGAAATATTAAATAAAAACTCTAAAGAAAAAGCATCTGGTTTACTTGTAGCTCGATTAAGATGTGTTCACCAAACTTATTTAATTTGAAACTTAAATTAGAGATTTTTTACTTTTAACGGAAACCCTAAAGGATACCTAAATAATTCTAGTAAAATACCTTAAATTCCTAAAATTAATTCTATTTTATAATTCAAAAAAAAACCTAGAAATTACCAATGAATTAAGAGAAATATTAAAATACATCTACAACTTATTCGATCTTTTATTATTATTATTTTTTAAATATTTAATTAATAGCTTTGAACCTATCAAGATTTTACAAAAGTACGATATTTAATACTAATTTAAAACCCTAAAAAAATATTTTATATATTATTTATAATTTTTCTAAGGTAAATGGTAGGTAAGATCTTAAGGACTAACATAAATCCAAATGTAAAAACCGTATGGTTTCATTAAAATATAACACCTACTTAATTAACTTCATGTCAACAATTATAGGATAGAAAAACGACCTAAAATTCCCTCTTTTAAAACGAATAGTAATAAAATATGAAAATTAATTAAATTGGTGAAAGTTAATGAAAAGTTAAAACTCTTTCAAAATGGCAATAATAAAAAGAAAAAAAAATAAATGAAATAAATAAGACATTAACATGCTGATAATAATAATACCAATAATACACCTTATTCATAATATAATAAAAGAATCAAAGTAACATAAATAAATAATATTAAAATGTATGTAAGGGGAATGTGTAAACAATATATATATATATATATATATATATATAAATAGACATGAAAATAAATAAAATGAAATAAGAATAAATAAAAATTATACAGGTGTGAATAAATATAAAACATTAAAATAAAAGTGCATAATTAACATTAAATATAATGTATAAATGCAAGTGAAATGGAAGATATAAGTGTAAATTATTTATTAAAGATAGAAACAAAATGACATAGCTTGATTTTAGGACTAAAAGATAAAAAATGTGGAAGACAGAGGACTAATGTAGCAATTAATTTGCTTTTAATTTTTAAATTTCGAATTAAATTGAATGTTTAAATAAATAAAAGGGTTACGGGTGTAAATAGGTCAGAGAGCGTGGGCAGTGCTAAAAAAAGGGGTATTTTTTTGTAAATTTAAAAAGTACGAGGGGTGGGAAAAAATTGTAACATCCTGAATTTTTGGGCCTATGCGTTTAATGGGTGGATATGTTTAATGTGTTAATCTAAGTGTTAGGGGTCCAAATTGGGCTCAGGAATGGGCTGAGACCTCAGTTAAAATATTCTGTTTGGGCATTATAAGTTTTAAAGATAGTTATCTATGTTAAAAATATCAAGATTGGGCTTGTGGCCCAGTGGCAAAATGGCGCCACTAAGAGGGAAGGGAGTTGGCGTCACTGGTAAATGAGGAGGCCCAAGTTTTGGCCACTTGGAGCCCATGTTTTTGGGCCAAATCTGGCATTTAAAGAGGAGCTGGGGGGGACAGCACAAGGCTATTATTTAGGGATTTATTTCATGTTTTAATATATGGATAATTAAGTTGATAAAGGAAGGAAGAGTTAGAGATAATTAAGTCTCTTTTAGATGAGTTAGTAGATTAAGATAAAGGAGAAAAGATAGGATTTATCTACAAGGTTAGGTAAGTGCCGAAATTTCTATAAATAGGGGGGATAGCTAATCAATTCTGGCATTGGAACCCTACTCTTTCTTCTCTTCCTGTGCCGAAAATTTGAAGGCCATCTCACTTGTTTTCTTTTCTCATCTTTTCTCTTCCAAAAGCCGAAAATCACCATTGTTTTCTCACCTTTTCTTTCTTTTTCTTTGAAATTTCCTTTTAGCCGAATCTTCTGATCTCCATTGTTATTCTTCTCCCATTCACTAAAAGTCGAAACTCCTCATTCAATTCTTCTAAAAGTCGAAAAACACATCTAGTTCATCTTTTCGGGATTTCCTTAAAAAGCCGAAAACTCCTAGATCTCTAATCTTCTACGCTTCAATCTTCTTCTGTGATTGCCGAATCTTTCTACAAGGGATAGCCGAAACCTTCTATAGAGGTAAGTATTGATTTGGGTTTTCTTTTGATCTTTTTCGGCTTTTGGAGACTATAGCTGAATGGTTAAATAGTTGGCTAATCTCGTGTTTTCTCTCATTTGCGACATTCCGGGATTTGAAGGGGATTCATTTGCTTAGATCTCTAAGTCAGAGTTCAGTAACACTCTAATCGTATTTCTTTTGGGATTTTAAGGTAAGGAGATCTATTGTTTTTAGCATGTAAATTCGGGTATTTATTAATCATTGGCCGAATGTAGGGGAACCCAAATCTTCGTATTCTTCCGGCTTTTGAGCAAGGTTTTAGACTAAGGGTTGTAGATCCAGATAGTAAGGATTTAACTAAAGGAGTAAAACTACGCGATATCAGGTGTGTAACACTTCCACACCCTTTAGATTGCCTGTTAAAATATGTTATAAATCTGTTATATTCTGATAAATGCCGAAATCCCGGCATCATGTTATAAATCTGTTATATTCTGATAAATGCCGAAATCCCGGCATCATGGTTGAAACCCGAGGAGGGTAAAAGCGAATCACCAGGTTAGTGATCTCTGTCATTCCTAAGTGAATGTTCCTGTTAAGGTGACATCTGTGATAAGTATACTGTTTTTGTGATTGCATGGGGTTGGGTTTGATGAAAGGGGAAGTGTTCTGTTGTAGCGGCTTTTGCCGTGACCTGTTGTAGCGGGTTTTGCCGTGACCTGTTGTAGCGGTTTCTACCGTGACCTGTTGTAGTGGCTTTTGCCATGACCTGTTGTAGTGGCTACGGCCATGATCTGACGATGAGCAGCAAGACTGCCATCAATGGCGTGTAGCGGTGTGGGTTGATTGTAGAAATCCCCAATGGTGTGAATGGCTGGTACAGGTGGCGTGTAGCGGATGGAAACCAAGGATTTGGGTTGGGCTTGCATAATTTTTGTTATATATATATATATATATATATATATATATAATCTATTATTATGTTCTGTGGGGTTAAGGCCCAAATCTAATGGTGCAAGAGGGTTGCACACTGAGTCTCGCGACTCAACCTATTATTTAACAAGTCCAGGTAGCACCTAGTGCATCGGACCGGGCTGGAGAAGAGCGCAAGGTGGCCATGCGAGAGAGTACTTGATCCAGCAGAAGATTTTACTTAGAATATTGTTTTAATATTTTTGATTAAGGGTTTTGAATTTCGTTGTAATAAGGCCTTGGGCCACTAGACTATTATTTATGTTTTGGTTTTATGTTGGGCTTTTATTACCGAGCATTTACATTTTATATTTTCGGTTTTCATTTAAAATTCACCAAGGCATTTTATAACTTTATATCCTATATGACTTAATAAATCCGGTATAAATGTTTAAACTCAACAAATGATTTCCAAAATCGTGACATGTTTTATAAAATCTTCTTAGTGACATGCCAGATCCGGTCGTAGTGTTTGGGCCGGGTTTAGGGTGTTACAAAATTACCCATTTTTGGCACCTATAAATGTAAAAAAACTATTCATTTTTTCATTTTAATCCCATTGTTTTTCAAAAAAAAAAAAAACCTCTTCCACTTTCTCTCCCAACTTCAATGTTGGCCATAGCTTCACCACCGGAGAGCCCAACGGCTCTCCGGCTTCTGGTAGTGGAGCCGCTATGTACGGTGGCCGAAATTTTATTTTATGTTGCAGAATCAAAGTTTTCTTTAGGAAAGATCATTAATTTTCTTAAAAATAAAAACTTTATTTCGAAATAGTTAAAAAAAATCAAAACTTTGTTTTAAAATTTTAAACTTTCCTTTAAAATGACTTAAAAAAAACATTATTTTATTTTTCAAAATCTGAACTTTCTCTTTTTTTTTTAAAAAAAAAATAGTATTTTTTCTTAAAGATTAAAGCTTTTACTTTGAAAAAGTAGAAAAAAAATCAAAACTTTATTTTAAAAATTTAAAATTTTCTTTAAATTAACAAAAAATAGATTTTTATTTGTTAAAATCTAAACTTTTTATTTTTTTTAAAAGAATCAAAAATTTTCCCAAAATCAAGCCTTTTATTTTTTTTTAAAGAAACCTTTATTTTAGAAAGGGGAGGAAAAAAAAGGGATTTTTGGGGGCTCCTAGGGGCAGAGGATCGACGGTCCGGTGACGTCCCCTTTATCGGAACCCAAAATTTGATCCCTCATTACATGCTCATGGGCAAAAAAAAAGTAGAAGAAAAGAAAAAAAAAAAGAAATAGAATGCTTGTAGTTGTTATGTTTTTTTTACCTATTTTTTTAAGAACAAAAATAATGAAAAGCCTCCTCCTTGTCATTTCATTTCATGTTTATATATTGTTTTTTTAATCTTACTTATTTGTAAAAAATGATAATAAAATAATTTGAGCCTTTGACAGACCCAAAAAGGAAAGAAGAAGGAAAAAAGAAAAGAAAAGAAAGATAAATGTCTCAAATCCAAAACCGAGTGGGCTTCGAACGGCCAAAGAGAGAACAAAAATTTAAATGGGCCCCCAATCGGGTTTGGACAAAAACTGTAACACCCCAAACCAGGTCTATGCGTTTAGACGAGATTTGGTTTATCACACCAACCGAAAATTTATTTAATTCTCTAGCGGATAAAGTAAAACATTACCACAAAACCTTTTGGAAATAGAGTTTAATAAAAATTTAGTACGATGTTTCGAAAATTTGATGATTAAAGAAAATACTTGTTTGAAAATCTTATTATTTAAAAATATATTTGTCGAAACCTTAAGAAAATTTTGAAAGAATTTAAAAGAGTAATTTAGGTGTTCAAAATGTTATAAATCACAAAGTTTTTAAGAAAACCATATAGATTTAACACAAGCCCATAATAAGAGTCTTAAAACGAAATTTAAATCCATCCACACAATAAAATCCATAAAACATAATAAGAGGCCTTATTACATCAAACCCATAATAGTAATTAAAATAATAACTTAAATAAAGTTCATAGTTTATAAAACCCAAGTTCGTAGTATGGCCTCCACCAAGTCATCTCCGGCCCAAGTCCACATCAATTTCCATTACCTGAAAAGGTTGATAAAATTGGGTGAGTTACAAAGAACTCAGTGTGCAACTCACTTACCACCATTATTGGGCCAGATCGTCAAGATATTATGCTGGGCTTGAGCCCAATTACAGAATTCAACAATATATCATAAAATGAAATAAAATAATTTAAAAATGCATGTAAAATGAATTTCCCAAACCAAACCTAATATCCATCCGCTAACACCCCCGTACCAACCAACACACCTATGGGGATCAAGTCAACCCACCCCGCCAAACACACCGATCATAGGCTTTAAGCCTTTAACAATATTGTAGTGCACTACCGAACTAGATTGTGACATTGTCACCGAACTAGAGGCATTTAGCCAAATTTGTGGCAGGGCCACCGAACTAGAGGCATTGAGCCAAATTTGTGGCAGGGCCACCCAACTAGAGGCATTGAGCCAAATTTGTGGCAGGGCCACCGAACTAGATTTTTGGCAACTGGCCATTCTTCTCTTCATATACCCCACCCCATGCAATCATGCGTGTATAACAAAATATAGTCATATAACAATTTTTCAATTAATCCATAACATCTGTGGGTTTATCATTAATCATTTCATTTGGCCCATAAAAAAAATAGTTTAGCAATTTGCCCATTTAGCAGTTTAGTGGGCTTTGGCCCATTTGTCGAACTAGAGTATTTTGGCCCAATTTAACGAACTAGAGTATTTTGGCCCAATTTATCGAACTAGAGTATTTTGGCCCAATTTATCGAACTAGAGTATTTTGGCCCAATTTATCGAACTAGAGTTTTTCACATATTTCTGGGTTTTAACTTTTTTTTATACATCTACTCAAAAGTATTAATATCACAAAATTTCCGCTTTTACCATTTTTACGGTTTTATCACGTTACTTACGATTTGGTATCTAACCCGAAAATGAGTGTGAAGTTACACACCTGGTTATGGAGAGAACTAAACTTTCCCGCTCTTCAACACCTATACGTATCATGATAATTAGAACACTATAATCTAATAAATCCGATCTAATCATAATGATCTAAAACTTTACCCTCGGATTTTCGTAATACTTCTACTCGCGGTTTCTCTCCGATCAATGGTTCGTTAACCGAATTGAACCCACGTACGAATAATGGTTCGGGAGTACGAACGACTTCGAACAGTTGATTTTCCCCGGTTGAAAGTCCGCAACCCGGTGGAAAATCCCGGATTCCCGAAATAGCCCTTTGTTTGTACTTAGGGGGAATAACGGAACCTCCCCTCTTTCGAAGACTAAACACCGCCCTTTTCTTCCCTATTTTGAATGTCTTCAATGACAAAGGAACATTAATCCAATCTAAAAATAATATCGAAATAATACTAAAGGTTTTAAGGATGTGATTTTCCTTACCACAATAAGTCGATTCCAACGTTTCTACGATTCTCTCGAACACTTGAGTTCCGATCTTCCGTTATTGCACTATATTATAACGAATAAAACGTTAATAGAACGAACGTTTATTTCGATCCAAATGGTCCTTCATGACACCATCAATATTCGGCCATAACACTATTAACTAATCGAAAACGAGAAAGAATCCCTTACCTAATTTCCACGGTCGAAAAAGAAGGATTGAGAATGGTGTTTGTGATCGATGAAAGATTCGGCTATGTATGATCAAAGAAAAGAGAAAATAAATTTGGCTATAGGCACATTAGCATTCGGCCATGAGAGTGTAGATGGAGGAAATTTTGATTGAAAAGAAATAAAATAAGAGAAAAGATGGTGATGATGTTGCTTTTTGATTTCAAAGAGAATAGAAGAAAAAGAAAGAAAGAGATGAGCTTGAGAGAGAGATGTATATTCGGCAATGGGGAGAAGAAAAGAAAAGAAAGGCCTTTTTGGTATAGGTGATTTTGGCACTCAAAGAAAAGGCACAAAACAAATGCTAAAGAAATAAACAAAAATGACCAAATGGTCACAAAAATTAGAGCTTTACCAAATGCACAATTCGGCCAAAGGGAAAAGTTGAGAAGAAGAATTTGCAAAATTTTGCAAAAGGTTACTAGGAATGACCAAAACAAAAGACTTCAAATCCTAGCCAACTAACACCAAAAATTCGGCTCCCCCTTTAGTCCATATTGCCGTCCCTATGCATGGTCAAATGGCCATGATATTGTTTCCATAAAAATTTCCTTGATACTTGCCTCATATCTTCATATCTTTCCTTAATTTATTGATTCCCTTCCTTAAGTTAACAATTTCCTTATTCCTTTGATATACTAACCAAAAATAACATGGTCAACACTTACCATATATGCTCTTGGCCGACACTTGCTATACATGTGCAGAAAAATTAAAAAATAAAATTCACCTAGTTGCTAAACAAGGGATTCGAACCTTCTCCCTCATGCACTATCTCATGCGCCAACACCACTTTGCCATTAACTCATCTTATGCTTCACTTTGACACTTAAATTAACTTATGTGTCAATGCCACTTAATCCATTTCCATAAATTCTCAAAATTTAAAATTATTCCATTCCCAATAAATTCTAATTCTTCTTCAGGACTATATTAAATACGAAAATAAATAAGAAAAATTTCACTTACTAGATTAATTACTCAAAGCACACAATGAAACAATACTCGAATTTTCAGGGTGTTACAAAAACGGGTGTCTACAGTACCATTGATAAGCTTTTGTTATTTTGATGTTAAGAGATGAAATTGAGGTGTTAGTTGTTGATTTTGACTAGTTTACTAATTGAATTTTTGATAATTTTAGTAAATGGAGTTAAATGATAAAATATTTAAAATTTCATGGAAATAGTATAATTAGTGAATAATGGTGGAATTTTCTAGTTTAGAATAACATTCGATTAACTTGGGATATTTAATAATTTTATTAAGATTGGAATTTTTAGCTTAAGGACTAAATTGTGATAAATGTAAAAGTTTAGGGAAAATGTGTAATTAATGAAAATTTAAGTGTCATATGCAATAAATTGAGTGTGAAATGTTTGTGAATTTAATAGATTGTCTTTAAATTATTATATAAATCAAGAACCGAACCAAAAAGATAATAACCGAGGGAAGGAGAAAATTACGAAGTAGTCCTTGTGTTTAAACCGAAAGTGAATTGTAGGTAAGTTCATAGTATTTCAATATGAAAATGTAAGTTGCTTATGATTATTTATTGTTTTCTATTTAATAGTTGATAAATATGTAAATCATCAATAGTTATATATATTTTGGAATGTGCAATTAGTACATATGGAAACATATAAATGATGGTAGTATTTCTGGTGAATTTACATTATGGGCATAATTATAATAGAATTACAATATGAGTACGGAAATGATGAAGTGCTTCTGAATAGATGAAAAAGTAATGAAATCATGTTTACTGCATGGTTGAACATAGTAATCGCGTAGGATTGGCATGCCAATAGGGTTAGTATGCGCGCTTGTACGGGATTTGCACTTCGGTGCCTCTGATCGCATATTTGTGCCTCTGTCTGCACTTTGGTGCCTTTGTTATGCATCTATGATGCCTCTGGTGTGGTGTTGTTACTCGAGTATCCGAGTCGAGTTACTTAGCTCATCGGGCTAAATGTTAATGAAACATATACTTGACTTGTAGGTTTAAATGTGATGCATATTCAATATATTTGAAAGTGTTAAATGTTTAATGAAATATTTGTTTATATATGAGCACATTTATATATATATATATATATATATATATATATATGATATGTTGACTATGGAATTGGTAGGTTAATTGTGATGTGAATTATCATGTTTACATTGATATGTGACGAACTAATTGGTGAATGTGTATTTGGATATCAGGAACTGTATGTTATCTTTTAATATTTTTTATATCAATTAAGGTAAGTTAAGTTTGATGATTTAAACTATGAACTTACAAAGCTCCATTAACTTACTTGTTTCTTTATGTTCTTTTGTAGTTGTCAAAATTGCGAACTAACTAGACGGATCGGAAGAAAGTTCACACTATCCAGCTATTTTGATAGCTTTTATATTTCATTTTGGGATGTGGCATGTATATATATAGGTGTTTTTTTGTGAATATGTAATTTTTATTTTATATAGGTTATTCTAGTGAAATGGTTATTTTGAATGTATGTATTTGATGTGCTTGGGTTGTAAGCCTTAAGACTATGTTTTAGGTCTGCATATAATGATACTTGACGAAAGTGTTCATGTTTGTGTCATTTTGGTTGAAGTTTGATTATGAATAGGTGGTTAATCTCATGTGTTCTTTTTATCTTGGTTATTTGAATTATTAATCTTTGATTTTGGTGCCTTTGAATGGCATATTGGTTAGGCATTGTATGGATGAAATTTTAGCATGTAATTGATGATTTGTGTAACACCCCTTGCCTGTATCCGTCTCCAGATTAGGGTCACGGAGTATTATCGATCAACTGGAAACCTTTAAACATCATAACATTCAATAAATTTAAATATATCATAAATCATTCAAACACAGACATTTCGTCCCTAAATCAAGCCTTCGAGGCCCTAAAAATAGCTTTAAAGCAATTCGGGACTAATTTGAAACAAAATAGGGAGTTTAGGAAAAAGTAGCAAAATTTGAAAATAGGGGTCACACGGCCATGTGGAATCGCCCCAGGCTGTGTAACTTTCGAGCAAGGGACACACAACCGTGTCCCAACTCGTGCAACTCACTGAGTAGGGTCACACAGCCGTGTGCCAGGCAGTATAACTCTTTGAGTTGCCTAACACGCTGTGTGCCAGGTCGTGTAACTCACCAACTTGCAGACAAAAGAACTCTCAGATGACACACAATCGTGTCACTAGACCATGTGCCTCACACGACTAAGTCACACGCTCGTGTCTCAAGCTGTGTGAATCCAAATTTCACCTAAAACCAAGCCGTTTTAAAACCATTTCATGCATAACCATTCAAACCATTTACACTCACATTCAAGGATTCAAACCACCATCCATGCATACATAAAGATACCAATTTGAGACCCTAATTCACCTAACAAATATGCCTTTCAAGGAAACCACAATTATAACAAAACAATATTTACCAAACATGTTAACGTTACCTAATTCCGTGCATAAACACCTCATTATATTATGTGCCTAAAACACTTCATAAATGACCATTTCCAAACCAACATTTTATACCAAAATGCCATATACATCAATTATCAAAAAGTGACCTAAAGGACTTACCTAAACAAGTATTACAAATCCATCAACCATACATAAACATCAAGGCACAAATATACCAAATTACCATTTACATATTCATCAGAACACCACTATAAACTACCCTATACATGCAATTACAAACGATGGGCAAAATGCTCAAAAACTACAGAATTGACTACTGGATAGTGTGATAGGTTTCCGACGAGCTTCCAACCAAATCGAGCTCCCATAAAACAAAGAAAAGAAACTATGTAAGCAATGAGTTGTTAGTAAGCTCGTAGAAACTTAAACTAAACTTACCATGTCATTTTAACAATTCAAAGGTTAAACATAAATCACCACCAATGCCATAAGCTTAGTAAAAGCCTATACAACATCACCACATCACAAGTTAGTGTACTTGCCCATGATATAAATGAAATCAACCATAAAATATGTAAAATCCATATGTAGATGCATCATTTAGCTCATAATTACTTTTCATAAGTCATGAATCAATCCATTTACATACTTACCATTTAGTTCCCTTTTCTTGCCCGCTGAACCATTTAGAATTACATCGGATACTCAGGAAAGCTCACATGAAGTGTGCCTTTACATATAACAGTAACCTTTCCTTTACATCATTGCTCACATGAGCTGTGAAATGGGCCTGCTTACACGAGTTGTGGGTCAGAATGTAAGCTACACAATGCTGTTGACACAAGCTATGGAGTATCCGCAATAAATGCAGGACCTTAGCAATTGGTAGGACATTCAAAAGCAACACCTGAAACATTAAATCCCTAATGACATGTTTGTACCCTAAGAATTCCTAAGGTTCAACCGGGACTCAATATCCATCAATTCGTCATAGAATTGATATATTTGTATATAAATTGATTACATTAAAACAACACAATAAGCATTCAATTTAAACTACATTGAACCGAATACAGTTCATATGAATTTTCCTCGATAGTTAGGGGTGTAGGAACAAAGTCGAACTATTTCAAAGCTTTAGTTTTTCCTCAGTTTAGATCCGATTGTGGTTTATCTTGATCTAAATAAATAATTTCAATCAATCAAATACTTTTAGAATTCAATTTCATCCATAATTCATATTTATGCAAAATTACCAACTTTCTCCTAACATTTTAACTTTTCACAAATTAGTCCTTAAGTTCATAACTTAAAATCTAACCATTTTAACTTAAATCCAACTTAACCACATTTACAAGGGACCTTGAATTAGCCTTATTTATCAACATTTCACAATAAAACCCATAGTTTCACATCTTTAACAAATTATTCCCTAATTACCATTTTCATCTAAAATCACTTAACAAAACTTATTTATTTTTCAACAAAGACTCATATTCTATCAACTAACATCAAAACCTAACCAAAAACATTCATGGCATAACCTTCAACCTTTAACAGTTTTAGAAATTAACCTTTGGGCTAGCTAGATTAAGCTAAAACAATCTCAAAAACATAGAAATCATTAAAAACGGGGCCTGAAAACCTACCATGCATGAGATATAAGTGATTGAATGATCCAAGCTCTCCCTCTAATTGTGGATTCGGTCAAAGCATGAAGAAATGAGAAAGATGATAGCTTAATTTTAAGTTTATTTACTAAATTACCATATTAACCTTATTAATAATTAAAAATTACATTAATATTTTGCCCATGCACATCCACTAGCATTCATTATGGTATAATTACCATATAAATCCATTAACTTCCCTTTCCATGATCATTTAACCTTTTTAACTAATAGATACTCACTTTTACACATTTTATGATTTAGTCCTTTTCACTCAATTAACCATATAAACATCAAAATTTCTTAACAAATTTTTAATACGACCTTAATATAATCCCGTAGAAATTAAAATAATAAAATAATAATAATTCTCTCATCAAAATTATGGTCTCGAAACTACTATTTTCGATATCACTGGAAATAGGCTGTTACAACTCTCCCCTAAAGGAATTTTCGTCCCCGAAAATCTTACCAAAAAATAGGTTCGGGTATTGCACTTTCATAGCTTCTTCTGGTTCCTAGGTAGCTTCTTCGGTTCCATGACGTTGCTCGAAATCATTCTCATAGATAGAACTTACTCAATTTCATCCTTACCATTAAGGCATCGTAACTAAGCTAATATATCATGAGTTCCGAGTAAGAACCTGTACCACTCACAATATGATTATATCCTTTCATATCTTTATCATAACCTTTAAATAACCCGTGGAAACATTTGGAATACTAAAGGATATCTGATAAGCCTCGCACAAGAGGGTAAAATGCCGATGCCATGTCCTAGACATAGTCTTACACTAGCTCTCGTCTCAATGCCGATGCCATGTCCTAGACATGGTCTTACACTGGCTCTCATAATGTGGCCGATGCCATGTCCCAGACATGGTCTTACACTAGAACACATATCAACGCCGATGCCATGTCCCTGACATGGTCTTACAGTGGCTCTCATAATGTGGCCGATGCTATGTCCTAGGCATGGTCTTACACTAGCACACATATCACCCAAATGTTGTGGCATGGATATCCAATCTATTCCGAAGGTTCAACCGGGAGATTTTACTACATCAATTCTCATAATGCATATTCACAAAAATAATCAAACACTTTATGCTATAACGTACAACTTACCTCGCTATACAAAAATTGGGTGACTAGATTGAATTTGTCTACTAGCTTGGCTTTCCCCTTGTCTAGGTCCGAATTCTATTTTTCTTGATCTATAATGAAAAAATTTACTTATTTAATCACCACTTTAATCAAGACATTCCAAAATTTTTACTTTGGTAAAATTACCATTTTGCCTTTAGACTTTCACATAATGATGAATTTGCCCCTAGGCTCGTAAAATGATTTTCATCAAATTTCTTCATTAACCAAGCCTAGCCGAATCTAATTTATACTTGTAGCAGCTCACAATTTCTATTATTTCACACATTTACCACCTATTTTACAATTATTACAAAATGTCCAATTTAGGTGTTTTCATGAAAATTACTTTCACAAGAATTGTTTATTTAACAACCAAGATTCATTTTCTTCCATAAAATTTCAGCAAACAACATGAATACTCACATGGTAAAACCCTAGACTCAACCATTTTGCAAAATAGTCCCTCCATTAGTTATCTTAAGCTACAAGGGTCACAAAAATACAAAAATCATCAAGAATGACCATCAAAAACACTTACTTGCAAGAGGGAAGTTTGGCTGAAACTTTAAGCTGTAAAAACCCCCATTTTTGTTGTAACTTTCAGTGGTGAAGAGAAAGAATGAAAAGGATGAAGCTTTCTTTTTATTTTATGATTATTTTATCAATTAAGTCACCAAAAATCTACCTAACCTTTGACCAATTTCATGAATTAAAAATTCATGTCCAGCCACCACTTTTATTAGTCTATTTACTCAATAAGAACCTATATTTTATTATTCCATAGCTAATTAACACCTTTAGCTAATGAAACAAAAGTTTCACCCTTTACGCAATTTAGTCCTTGTAACGCCCAAAAAAATCCTTTATAATTATTTTCGTGTGTTTGTGACACAAATCTGTATCTGCTTTAGTGGTTAAGTGTTTTGGGAGTGTCTGAGAAGTCTGGGGTTCAAGCCTTGGCTTGAGAAAAATTTTTGTTTTTCTTTGAATAAAGCCCTATCTTTAGACAATAGGCTTTTAATTAAATGTTGGTAAAATATGTCAGAAAGGGCCTGCTGGTCTGGTGGTTAAGTGGAGTGTAAATAAGCTAGAGGTCTGGAGTTTGAGTCTCCGCACAAACAAGGGATTTATTTTGCTTCTTGTGTCGTGTGAGAGTTTGAGATGGACTAGAAATATGAGTAGTGGATTTAGTGGGGAGTTTGATGGAGAGAATTAAGGGATTTCGGAGGTTATCAGAAAATCTGATAGAGTTGTATTTTGTTTTCTTTCCCAAAATTGTTCATCTTTCTAACATTTTTCTTTTTTTTTCCCCTCTTATCAAATTTTTCCATTGGTTTCTCTCCCTCTCTTTTCCTTTGCCGAAATCTACCTTTAGTTTACCCTACCCCCTTTCCTTTGTTTCCCTTGCTCATTCCTTCTCCGTTGTGCCTCAGTCATTTTTCCTGTGATCGGTAAGATTGTGTATTAATGGAATTCTATCGTTGTTTATGGCTAAGTGGGCAATAAGGGGTTTGTTTGGTGTCAATGAGTATACAAGGGGCTGAAGTTTCTCCATCAAGGCTGTAAGTGTGCGGTATTCCCGTCGCTCCATTGAAGGTAAGGGATTTTAATGGTTAAAGGTTGGGAAATCTCGTTAAGTTTTTGATTGAATGACGATTAGGTGACTAAGTTGGGTTAATATTTGTCAATTTTAGGTGCTGGAAATCTCGGGAGTGCTTTTACATCGAAAACGTACCAAGTGGATACCCGAAACACCGAAAACGTGTATCGGTGAAAAGCCAAAAAAGCTCTCTGCCGACACCACACGGGCGGTGGTAGGCCGTGTGACGATACACAGGCGTGTGATCGAAAAACCAGGCTATGCGCGCATGACACAGGTGCATGACACGGCCGTGTGATGGCCGGTGATGCCATGTACGAGACATAGGTTCGACCAATTGGGCCGTGTGGGCCCACTGGATGAACCACATGGGCGTGTAGGATTCTGGGCCAAGCCGTGTGATCCACACGGGCAAGGCTAATTTGGGCCATGTGGGCCCATACAGGCAGACAACATGGGCTGTGAGCCCATACAGGCAGACAACATGGGCGTGTGAGCCCATTTTCACTGGTTCATTGCTAAGGTTGCACGAGTTGCTCGAGACGACTGTGAGCCTACTGTAGGGTCTGTAAGCTACCTAGACCCCTAATTGTAAGAAACGACTTAAAGACTGTTATACGTATTTATGTTATTTAGTATGATAATATTTCACTAAACTGATATCGTATGCACTGTTACTATGAGATAGCATGTCATAACTTTATGTTGCATTGCATTGGGTTGGGCATTGATATTAATTGTAAGAAACAACTGAAAGACTGTTATACGTATTTATGTTATTGAGCATGATAATATTTCACTAAACTGATATCGTATGCACTGTTACTATGAGATAGCATGTCATAACTTCATGTTGCATTGCATTGGGTTAGGGAATGATATTGATTGGAAGAAGTGTACTGAAAGGCTTCAAGCCTAACTTACTGGCAGTTCAGCTACAACTACTGTCTAGTGTCGTATTCGGTACTATTTGGAGTGTAGGGATGGGTGGGTTGATCATATCCCCACATGGAGTGTAAGGTTAGACGGAGATGGAGTGTAAAGGCTGGTTGGGTAGGATTTTATAACTGCATAACTATCAGTGTTACTGTACTGTGATGGGCTAAGGCCATAATGCTTACTGTTACTAAAATGGGCTAAGGCCCAAACTAATACTGATACTAAAATTGAAAAGGGCTTAGGCCCGAGATTATTTGTTATTGTCTGTTTGTTTGAATGGAAATTACACATTGAGTTTACGTAAACTCACCCCTTCAGTTTAATTTGTGTAGGTAATCCCCAGACATAGGCGGATCGGTGCAGCGGAGGACTCAGTGGTGGCCACATGACTCATTTTCGCTATTTGATACTTCTTCACGGTTTTAAGTTTTATGTTGGGGTATTTTCTTTAATAAAGGCCTCTATGGAATTTTACCTAAAGTTTGGATTTTATATTGTTTTCTGTTTATATCTGCTAGAAGTAAGTAAAACTCGGGTTTAAAAAAGAGATGAATGTTTTATCAAAATACCATGCAGACGCAAACTATTATAAAAACTTCTGCAAAGTATAGCGTTTTGGAAATGAATCACAATTTGAGAATTAATGAAATGTAACGATAAGTTCTAAACGAGAAAATGTTTTAGCAATGATACGATTTTCATACGCACTTCCATGTGACATCGCCAGATTCGGCCATAACGTTCAGTCCGGGTTTGGGGTGTTATAGTCCTTTTTCAAACACTCATATATCATGCCATGACACATAAAATAATATAAAAAAATAATTTCTCCGACCTAGGATTAGTGGTTCTGAAACCACTGTTCTGACTAGCCCCAAAATCGAGCTATTACAGTAGTTCTAATAATTTTGATAATTATTCTGATAATTCAATAAATTTGGAAGATATAAATGTTACAAGTTACAAATCTGATGTAACATCCCGAAATTGGGCCTAGGAGAATTGGGCCTTTTGGGCCCCGAGCGTAGGAACTTTTTAAATATTTTTGGGAACAAGAGAATGGCTTTAATTCAAGTTGGACTTATTAGGTGAGTGTTTTTGGAAGGCTAGGGGGCTTCTATGAAGTCCCGGGATCAAACTTGGGCTTAGGAAAAATTTTAGTTTTAGGTGAATAAAACCTTGGGAGTTAGTAGGTAGGCTTTAAGAATAAAATATGGAGAAAAATGACACAAGTGAAGTGTGTGGTGTAGTGGCAAAGTGACGCCACTTAAGGAACAAGGGGGTGACACCACAAGGAAGGAAGGAGGTCCAAGGTTCAAGTTGTAGCACTTGCATTTCTTTTAGATTATTTTTTTAAGTGGATTTAGACATTGGCCATAGACTTAACTTTAGTGGCGTGGGTTAAGCTACAGTGGAGCCTGGGTTCGAATCTCATGACAACCAAGAGAGTATTTATTTTGCGGTTTGGACGGGAAGAGTTTGAGTTGGATTTAAACTCTGCTAACGGAGGGATCCCACATCGGAAAGATACAAAGGAGAAAGGTGAGAAGCTGGCTATATATATAGAGCTATCTATGATTGGAGAGAAAACATACCTTGGTGGGCGTTGGGCATAGGAGTGCTCGGAGCGTGGATTAGCAGCTTCCGATTCCTATCAGATCTAGAGGATAATCGCCAATAGTAGCAAAGGAAGGGCTACTAGAACGTGAGGTACACGATAAGGGTACAGTGAGGTTTCGGTTTTTGATAAGTATGCGTTAAATCTTGGTTAATCGCTAGTAATGTCGATTGTAGGGTCGTGATTAAGGGATTTGCAGTGCGCATGGTTACCAGGTGTGTACAAACACTACACACATGATATCGGCAATGCCGAAAAGCCGAAAGTGGCTAAATGGGCTCGGTGGGCCCTGAGGCTAAGAATTGATAAAATGGTTTGGTTGGTTATACGAATTGAATTAGTCATGCATGATACATGAATTGGATTTGTTTTGGGCCTAATAGGCCATATGATGAGATTTGGGCCTAAGGGCAGTAAGGGTGTGATTTGGGCTTGATGGGCTTATGGGGACATAGACATGTATGTTAGGGTTTATGAACCTTAAGCCTAGTTTGAACAACTGTAACACCCCAAACCCGGTCAAAACGCTACAACCGGATCTGGCGTGCCACGAAAAAGAAATTGTTTTTGAAACCGATTTGTCGACTTATTTTAGATAGAAAACCGATGTAAGATTTTAGAGAAAACGTCTATCGTGTAAAACATGTTGAAACTTGGTTTCAAAACTTAGTGGTCACATTGTTACTCCGTATTGTCTACTGAGTCATTGCATAAAAATAAACAAATATTTCCTTAGCCTTTGAGAACAACCAATTCATAGTCTAATCAACATATTAAATAGAAACTTTAAAATCACCTAAGTAAAAGAACCCAAAATAAAACTTCAGCGGCCTTATTACATAACTGAAAAACCAAAATTTAATAAAATAACTAAGTTCGAATTGAAAACTCTGTAATAAATCAAAAGCTGTGCATGGCCACCTTGAGTCCACTCCGGCTCCATATCCACAATCTAAGCCTGATCTGCAAAATATAACGGAAGGGGTGAGTCGCCTAGACTCAGTGTATAAATCCCCATCCCAAGATAAAATACTCTCTTACACAAATTCATACAATAATATGCAAGTCATGCAACCCATCCAACCTAAGTAGCCATCCATGTTTCCCAAATCTACCCCTTGTGGTACCAAACCACTGGTGGTGCCAAACCACTGGTAACCGAAGTTACAATAATAACATATGTGGTACCAAACCACTGGTGGTGCCAAACCACTGAGACTTACTCACAATTTTTATAATATGTGGGGCCAACCCACTGTGTGATGCCAAATCACTGGTGACAGTCTGATAGATCATACTTCCCCCTCCTCTCATCACCCATAACACATATTTATGGTAACGACATCAGTGTGAT
Organism: Gossypium australe; assembly: GCA_005393395.2. NCBI lineage: Eukaryota > Viridiplantae > Streptophyta > Magnoliopsida > Malvales > Malvaceae > Gossypium > Gossypium australe. The sequence continues at coordinate 46,637,543 of CM016621.1, read as the reverse complement.
CATGCTTAACATACCAAATTATGTATACAGAATAACATGCTTTCATATATCACATTCATCGCAAATAATAATAACAACTTACCCGGTATCCACGCTTTTACCCATCAGGGGTATTTTAGTAACCATTGCCGTCATTCCGGCTTTTTAACAACACACAACATTAACATATTAACTAAGAAAGTGTGTAAGAGTTACACACCTGGTTTTCGTACTAACGCTTTTACTGCCTCTACGCTACTGTCACTCGAGACTACCACTATCGGCCTATGATCTACCTTCGATGTCGGCCCACACCCCGATGGCCAATCTCGCACTCCCGATATTGATCGTTTCTTGTACTTTGGCGTTGGATTTACAGATCCAACCTCTCCTATTGCTTGGCTGTTATTCGAGTCCATAGTAATCCTTGGTCACTAAACCAATCAAACCGATGAGATCTAATCAATTCAACATACTCGCATACTTAAAACAAACCCTTACCTACTCTGTCGAATCCCGAAAAGCCCTTAAGAAAGCGTCACCTTCCCACCTACATTCGGCCAAGCCCAAAATATCTAATCAAATCATTGAACGCACCCTACCAAGTACCATATGACATTCGGCCAAAGACATAAGAACAAGAAAGTGGCCATTAGGCCGAACCTACTACCAACCTACCTTCGGCTTTTCCACCAAATCGGCACAGGAGACCTTTAATGAGATAGATTCGGCTACTAGAAGCAGGGAGGGAAATGGACAGGCATTAGAACAAATGATTCAGGTTAGATCTTAATGAAAAGAAAGAGTGAAATTGCATAGAAACAAAATCCCAAAACTCACCAGATTAAAGACGAGTAATCGGCTATGGTGCACCCTCGGGAAAAAGAGATCTCACCTGATGGTTCGGCTATGGAAGAAAGGAAAATGAGCAAGAAGAATTCAGCTTTCAGGAAGATGTTGGAGAAGAGAAGAAGGCTAGCGAGTTTTGGTTTTGTCAAGAAGCAGGGGGGAAAAGAAGGAAAAGAATTTCGGCTTCAGAGAAAAGAGGAAAAATGAAAGAAAAGAGATGATAATTTGACTAATAATTTCGGCACAACACATACACCCACAGAGTTGGATATTCGGTCAACTCTCCCCCCTCCTGATAGCCTTTATCCTTCTATTATCACATCTATTATCCATATAATCCTTATCTTTCCTTCCTTTTATCATCTTTTATCACTTAAAATAAAAACAATTAAAGCTCCTAAAATGTAGCTCATGTGCCGTCCACCCCTTCCCCCTTGAAGTGCCAAATTTTTTATCCACAAATTTAGGCCCCAAGCGGCCACACAAGGCCCAAACTCCTCCCCCTTGTAACGCGACCTACATGCCCACTTAAAGCACCTCCAAACTTTGGGCCACAAACCCAACTTGCTACTAAACATAATTACTTAACTTAAATTATAAATTAACACTATTTTTAAGCAATTTAACCCAGGTTTAAGCCCAAACCTGAGCCCAATACACACCTCAAGGCCTTAACCTACTACCTTAGCCATGCAACAAACCAAATGCACAGACCCACAAAATCAGGATATTATAGTTCTACCCCCCTTAAAAAAAATTTCGACCCCGAAATTTACCTGGTGAAAAGAGTTGAGGGTATTGCTGTCGCATGATATCCTCCGGTTCCCATGTCGCTTCTTCCGATCCATGGTTCCGCCATAACACCTTTACCAGAGGAACTGATTTTCTACGTAAAACCTTAACATCCCGATCTAGGATCTGCACTGGTTCCTCCTCAAAAGACAAGTCTGGATTCACCTCCATCTCCTCCACCTGCACAACATGTGATGGATCCGAGCGATAGCGTCTAAGCATGAAAACATGAAACACATCGTGGATTTGACTCAATTCTGGTGGCAACTCAAGTTGGTACGCCACTAGTCCTACTCGCTTCAACACCCGATAGGGCCCAATAAATCTAGGGCTCAACTTGCCTTTCCTACCAAACCTCAGAACCTTTTTCCACGGCGACACCTTCAAGAAAACCTTGTCACCTCCAGCAAACTCTATATCCTTCCGTTTAAGATCAGCATAAGACTTTTTTTTGTCCGAGGCTTCTTTCAAACTAGCTCGAATCACCATCACCTTATCTTCTGTTTTAGTCACCAACTCCGGACCCAACAACTGCCGCTCTCCCAACTCCGTCCAGCACGTAGGGGTACGACACTTTCGACCATATAAAGCTTCATATGGAGCCATCTTAATACTCGCCTGATAACTATTGTTATATGCGAATTCCGTCAACGGTAAAAATTCTTCCCAACTGCCCTTGAAATCCAAGACACAACCCCTTAGCATATCCTCTAGGACTTGAATTACCCTCTCCGACTGTCCATCTGACAGGGGATGGAACGCCGTACTGAAATCCAACCTTGTACCCAATGCCTGATGCAAAGCCTTCCAGAACCTTGACGTAAATCTAGGGTCTCTATCCGAAATAATCGACACTGGCACCCCGTGCAACCTTACAATTTCTGCTATATATAGCCTCGCTAACTTCTGAAGAGAATAATCCACTCGTACAGGAATGAAATGAGCAGAGTTCGTCAGATGGTCCACAATCACCCAAACCGAATCCTTTTTGGTAGGCGTAAGGGGTAGTCCACTCACAAAATCCATTGTAATCCTTTCCCACTTCCATTGTGGAATCTTAATCGGTTGCAAGAATCCCGAGGGTAACTGATGTTCAGCCTTGACTTGCTGACACGTCAGACACTTACCCACAAACTCCGTTACCTTACGCTTAAGGCCCGACCACCAAAACTACTCCCGTAAATCCCGATACATCTTACTACCTCCCGGATGCATAGCATAAGGACTGCTATGTGCCTCCTGCAAAATCTTCTGCCTTAACTCCATATCCTTAGGCATACACACCTTTCCTTGAAAACACAACACTCCATTGCTACTTAAGCTATACCCATCGAATCCACCATTCTGTACTTGCAAACATCGGGCACTTAAAACTTCATCTACCGGCTGTTTTTCTTTAACCTCGTCAATCCATGTTCGCTTCACTTGCAATTCCACTAACAGGCTTCCATCATCATACAGACTAAGGTGGGCAAACATAGCTCTTAAGTCTACCACCACTTTACGGCTCAAGGCATCTGCTACCACATTAGCCTTTCCCGGGTGGTACTCAATCGAGCAATCATAGTCCTTCAACAACTCGATCCACCTCCTCTGCCTTAAATTTAACTCCTTCTGCGTAAGAAGGTACTTCAAACTCTTGTGATCCGTATACACAACAGACTTCTCCCCATACAAGTAATGTCTCCAGATTTTTAGAGCGAAAACCACTGCAGCCAATTCCAAATCATGCGTTGGGTAGTTCACTTCGTGAGGTCTTAACTGTCGGGAAGCATACGCTACTACCTTCCCTTCCTACATCAGCACACATCCCAATCCTGTATGGGATGCATCACAATAAACCGTAAATTCTTTCCCGGCTTCCGATTGAATTAACACCGGAGCTTCCGTCAAAATCCTCTTTAGCTTCTGAAAACTTTCCTGTTGCTGGTCTGACCACACAAGCGGAACCCCTTTCCTCAACAATTTGGTCAATGGTGCTGCAATCAGAGAAAACCCTTCCACAAATCTTCGGTAATATCCTGCTAACCCCAAGAAACTGTGGATCTCCGCCACTAACTTAGGTGGTTTCCAATCCAATACTGCCTCAATCTTCCGAGGATCCACTCTTATCCTTTCCGCCGATACCACATGACCCAGAAAAGTAACTTTTTTCAACCACACTTACTAAACTTGGCGTATAATTGCTTTTCCTTTAAAATCTGCAACACTACCCGCAAATGCGCGTCGTGTTCCTTCTCCGACCTTGAGTACACCAGAATATCATCTATAAATACTACGACGAATCGATCCAAGTACAGCTGAAACACCCGATTCATCATATCCATAAACGTTGCCGGTGCGTTCGTCAACCCAAATGGCATTACCAGAAATTCATAGTACCCGTATCGAGTACGAAACGTCGTCTTATGGATATCCACCTCCTTTACCTTAAGTTGGTGATACCCCGACCTTAAATCTATCTTGGAGAAGACCGATGCTCCCTTCAGCTGGTTGAACAAGTCATCTATCCTAGGCAACGGATGCTTGTTCTTAATCGTCAATTTATTCAACTGACGGTAGTCTATGCACATTCGCATTGACCTGTCCTTTTTCTTAACAAAAAGCACAGGCGCTCCCCACGGTGAAACACTTGGCCGGATAAAACCCCGATCCAGCAACTCCTGAATCTGCGCTTTCAACTCCACCAATTCCTTTGGCGCCATCCTAAATGGAGCAATGGATACTGGCGCTGTTCCTGGTAGGAGATCTATACCGAACTCCACCTCGCGATCCGGTGGCAAACTCGGAAGCTCTTCCGGAAAAACATCAACAAACTCCTTCACCGTCTGAACACTTCCTATAGCTGGTTCCGTACCTTCCAAAGCACAAACATAAACTACAACTGCTTCACATCCTTTCCTTACCATCTTTTTTGCCTTCAGCGCGGACACTACATTAGATAGGTAATTCCTTCTCTCCCCTATCATCACCACTTCTTCACCCTCAACCGACTTTAGCACCATGCGCTTAGCTGCATAGTCTAGTTCTGCCTGGTACTTTACCAACCAATCCATTCCCAAGATTAAATCGAACTCCTCGAAGGGTAATTCCATCAAATCCGCTTGAAACACGACCCCTTGAAGTTCTAGGGGTACATCCCTATACAGTTTGTCTACTACCATAGAGTGTCCCAGAGGGCTAACTACTATCATCTTCCTAGCAGCAGTCTCACTAACTAAGTTCAAAGTTTCCACTATACTACTAGCAACATACGAGTGTGTCGAACCAACATCAATCAATGCAGTATAAGACAACCCAGAAATTAAAAACGTATCGGTTATAACGTCCGGTGCGTCGCCCTCCTCTCGACATTTGGCTGCATAGACCAACCAAGGCTGTCTAGCATCAGTACCTCCAGCACTTCAGCCAGGTGCTCCGCGGCCTCGCCCGCTACCATTACCACCCCTAGCTGCACCTCGACCCCTCTGTGAATTGACCACGTCCTTGACCCTCAGCTTAAGTCCTAGCTAACTTTCGCGGACAATCCCTTACCCGGTGCTCCATTGACCCACACTCAAAGCACCCTCTATTACCAGCCCAACACTCTCCCGAATGAGACTTTCCACATCTAGCACACTGAGGTGGCCACTGAGCACCAGCAGGCTTTGCAGCTCGATCCGGTCCACCAAATCTAGCCCTTTTCTAAGAACTTCCAGCCGACCCAGATGGCCTAATACCCCTTTTATCCTTGCCTCTATCCTGATTCTGTTTCTCGGTTCGCTTCACCTCCTTAGCTACCTTGGCCTTTTCCACGAGAACGACAAATTCCTTTTCACACTGAGGTGCAATTAACACTCGCAGCTCATCTTTTAACCCGTACTCGAACCTAACACAGCGCTCAAGTTCCGTAGCCACCATACCCCGAGCATACCTACTCAACCTCAAGAATTCAGCTTCGTACTCGGGTACCGACTTAATCCCTTGAACCAAGTTCAAGAACGCCCTACGTTGTGCATCAGTATAACCAGCTCCCACATACTTCCTCTGATAGGCCGCCCTAAAGTAATCCCAGGTGATATCATCGGCCACTACACCATCCCTAACCGTGAGCCACCACTGATACGACTCATCCCGGAGGAGAGACACTATCCCCTTTAACTTCTCCTCAGTCGAGAAGTCCAAATCATCTATTATATGTTCGGTCGCCTCTAACCAGTACTCAGCCGTGTTGGGAGCCACTCCAGAAACTCCCCTAAACACTTCTGCTCCGTTAGCCCGGAGTCGCCCAGCCACTGATTTTCGGGCTCCTACGCCCGCGTCTGCCCCGGTAACTCTTTCCAAAACTCGTAGTACAGCCTGAGATACTGCATCGTTACCACCAGTCTGATCTTGAAACTTAGCTTCTGCCGCCGGCAGATCCAGCATCACATTTCCGGACCCATGGCCAGACCCTGCTGGCTCCGACAAGGTCATCCTACCCTTACCACGGCCATGCAGCGGACGTCCACAACCTCGTGTACTCATGCTTCTCGTTCACGTTTATCTGGTTAAGAATTTTATGGATTATTAATTCTGTTCACTATTTATCCACGAACAATTTTATGGAAGATAGTTTTATAAGTGATTCTTTCGAATTCGAACCTATCTAAAGTTTCGGTTTCAGGCTTATCTCCTAATTCTAAGTACATTCGTCACACAGATAGCATCCACAAACCACATTCAGCGTGTAGGGGTATTTTCGTCATTTCACTACCTAGGGGTATTTTTGTAATTTTAACCTACATGCGTATTTTCGTAAATTTTCAAAATAAAGTTTCAGGTGATTTTTCAAAATAAGGGTATTTTGGTAACTTTGTGAAACATGGGGTAATTTGGTAATTTTACAACTCGAGGGTATTTTGGTAATTTTTCAAATTTAGGGTAGTTTTTACAAATCAAGAGGGTAATTCGGTAATTTTCAAAACTAGAGATTTTACAAACAGTGTGGCTGGTCCCTTTCGGGTTTTAGTTGTAAGTTTTGGCCTATCAACACGTCCTTGTAACTAAAGTGAATAGTCACTATGCACTAGGTGGGATTCTAGTGAAATGGAGGTGAGTCACTAGGACTACTTAAATACCAAGCTTTCCCTGAATCCATTCCTAGACATGCATATGCCTATTGCCATACCCTGTCATAGCTAAAGCGAACAGTCACTATGCACCAGGTAAGATTCCAGCGAAGAGGAGGTGAGTCACTCGGACTGCTTAAATACCAAGCTCTTCCGGATCTACTCCTAGACATGCATATGCTTGTTGCCACACTTTAGTCTTGTGACTCGTTTACAGGTTTTGTTTAATGGAGTTAAGTCTTATGGGTTTGAAGAGTTGTTTGTCTAAGCCTAGAGTCCATTAGTGCTATCATGCTTAACTACGTCTAAAGCCCACAAAGCCCAACAAATATATCACAACAAAAGTTAGGGTACTTACCTGGGTGGATCGACGCCGGAGACTTAGGTGCCATGCTTTCCGGAAAAGTAATCATTTCACAAACTTTTAAAACATATTTTGGGCCCTAAGCCCACAACCGAGCTTTTGAACCTGGCTCTGATACCAAAATGTAACACCCCAAACCCGGTCAAAACGCTACAACCGGATCTGGCCTGCCACGGAAAAGAAATTGTTTTTGAAACCGATTTGTCGACTTATTTTAGATAGAAAATCGATGTAAGATTTTAGAGAAAACGTCGATGTATTTTGTATTGTGTAAAACATGTTGAAACTTGGTTTGAAAACTTAATGGTCACATTGTTACTCCGTATTGTCTACTGAGTCATTGCATAAAAATAAACAAATATTTCTTTAGCCTTTGAGAACAACCAATTCATAGTCTAAACAACATATTAAATAGAAACTTTAAAATCACCTAAGTAAAAGAACCCAAAATAAAACTTCAACGGCCTTATTACATAACTGAAAAACCAAAATTTAATGAAATAACTAAGTCCGAATTGAAAACTCTGTAATAAACCAAAAGCTGTGCATGGCCACCTTGAGTCCACTCTGGCTCCATATCCACGATCTAAGCCTGATCTGCAAAATATAACGGAAGGGGTGAGTCGCCTAAACTCAGTGTATAAATCCCCATCCCAAGATAAAATATGCTCTTACACAAATTCATACAATAATATGCAAGTCATGCAACCCATCCAACCTAAGTATCCATCCATGTCTCCCAAATCTACCCCTTGTGGTACCAAACCACTGGTGGTGCCAAACCACTGGTAACCGAAGTTACAATAATAACATATGTGGTACCAAATCACTGGTAATCGAAGTTACAATAATAACATATGTGGTACCAAACCACTGGTGGTGCCAAACCACTGAGACTTACTCACAATTTTTATAATATGTGGGGCCAACCCACTGTGTGATACCAAATCATAGGTGACAGTCTGATAGATCATACTTCCCCCTCCTCTCATCACCCATAACACATATTTATGGTAACGACATCAGTATGATCATGCTTAACATACCAAATTATGTATACAGAATAACATGCTTTCATATATCACATTCATCGCAAATAATAATAACAACTTACCCGGCATCCACGCTTTTACCCACCAGGGGTATTTTAGTAACCATTGCCGTCATTCCGGCTTTTTAACAACACACAACATTAACATATTAAGTAGGAAAGTGTGTAAGAGTTACACACCTGGTTTTCGTACTAACGCTTTTACTGCCTCTACGCTACTGTTACTCGAGACTACCACTATCAGCCTATGATCTACCTCCGATGTCGGCCCACACCCCGATGGCCAATCTCGCACTCCCGATATTGATCGTTTCTTGTACTTTGGCGTTGGATTTATAGATCCAACCTCTCCTATTGCTTGGCTGTTATTCGAGTCCATAGTAATCCTTGGTCACTAAACCAATCAAACCGATGAGATCTAATCAATTCAAAATACTCGCATACTTAAAACGAACCCTTACCTACTCTGTCGAATCCTGAAAAGCCCTTAAGAAAGCGTCACCTTCCCACCTACATTCAGTCAAGCCCAAAATATCAAATCAAACCGTTGAACGCACCCTACCAAGTACCATATGACATTCGGCCAAAGACATAAGAACAAGAAAGTGGCCATTAGGCCGAACCTACTACCAACCTACCTTCGGCTTTTCCACCAAATCGGCACAGGAGACCTTTAATGAGACAGATTCGGCTACTAGAAGCAGGGAGGGAAATCGACAGGCATTAGAACAAATGATTCGGGTTAGATCTTAATGAAAAGAAAAAGTGAAATTGCATAAAAACAAAATCCCGAAACTCACCAGATTAAAGAGGAGTATTCGGCTATGGTGCACCCTCGGGAAAAAGAGATCTCACCTGATGGTTCGGCTATCGAAGAAAGGAATATGAGCAAGAAGAATTCGGATTTCAGGAAGATGTTGGAGAAGAGAAGAAGGCTAGGTAGTTTTGGTTTTGTCAAGAAGCAGGGGCAAAAAGAAGGAAAAGAATTTCGGCTTCAGAGAAAAGAGGAAAAATGAAAGAAAAGAGATGATAATTTGACTAATAATTTCGGCACAACACATACACCCACAGAGTTGGATATTCCAACTTTCCCCCCTCCTGATAGCCTTTATCCTTCTATTATCACATCCATTATCCATATAATCCTTATCTTTCCTTCCTTTTATCATCTTTTATCACTTAAAATAAAGAGAATTAAAGCTCTTAAAATGTAGCTCATGTGCCGTGCACCCCTTCCCCCTTGAAGTGTCGAATTTTTTACCCACAAATTTGGGCCCCAAGCGGCCACACAAGGCCCAAACTCCTCCCCCTTGTAACGCGACCTACATGCCCACTTAAAGCACCTCCAAACTTTGGGCCACAAGCCCAACTTGCTACTAAACATAATTACTTAACTTAAATTATAAACTAACACTATTTTTAAGCAATTTAACCCAGGTTTAAGCCCAAACCTGAGCCCAATACACACCTCAAGGCCTTAACCTACTACCTTAGCCATGCAACAAACCAAATGCACAGACCCACAAAATCAGGATATTACAACAACTCTTAAATTCCATAAGACTTAATCTAATTAAACATGTCTGTGAACAAGTCGCAGGGTTGGATTGTGGCAACAGGCGTACGCATGTCTAGGATTGGATCTAGGAAGAGCTTGGTACTTAAGTGGCCCTAGTGGCCCACCTTCTATTTTTTGGAATCCTACCTGGTGCGTAGTGTCGGTTCACTTTAGCCGCGAGGACTTGTTGATGGGCCAAAGTTCATAGCTAAAACCCGAAAGGGACCAAATACCCTTATATTTGCAAAATTCCTAAAATACCCTTTTATTTGTAGAATTTACTAAAATACCCCTAGATTTGTAAAGTACCAAAATACCCCTGATTGCAAAATTACTGAAATACCCCTGGTTTACAAAATTACTGAAATACCCCTGGTTTATGAAATTACCGAAATATCCCTAGTTTGCGAAATTACCAAAATACCCCTAATTTGCGTAATTATCGAAATACCCCTGGTTTACAAAATTACTAAAATACCCCTGATTTGCGAAATTATCGAAATACCCCTGGTTTACAAAATTACTAAAATACCTCTAATTTGAGAAACTACCAAAATACCCTGGTTTACGAAATTATCGAAATACCCCTGGTTTGCAAAATTACCGAAATATCTCAGGTTTACGAAATTATTGAAATACCCTTGATTTGCAAAGTTACCGAAATACCCCTAGGTAGTGAAATGACGAAAATACCCCTATGTGACGAATATGAGTTTATGGATGTTATTCGTATGTTTGATGCATTCATATGATATTCTGCTTAGGATGCATATGGTGGGAATTATGGTACAGAGGAAGATTTGAGGATCGCGTGGCTGTATGGTATGGATCCAGGATCGCATGACCGTATGGTATGGATCCACAGAAGGCTTTAAGCCCAATATATGTGATTAGCAGCTTTGCTACAATGTTCGGTACTACCGCAACCGGGCTACCCTTGGTGTGTAGCGGAGGGGTGGGTCGAGCTAGAACTCCCCACAGGATTCATAAGGTTGGAAGGGGAAATGGTGTGTGTAGCGGATGGATTTTTGGGGTGGGCTTTGCATTATTTGTTTATAAATGATACAATATGATATGATATGAGGTCATTGTGGGCTAAAGCCCAAGACCACTAATTTTGATAGGGCTTAGGCCCAATGTGAATATTTGTAAGTGATTTGATTGCCAAGGGTTGTGCACACTGAGTTTCCAAAACTCACACCCCTTTAATTTAATGTTTCAGGTAATCCTGAATAGACGACTCGACGTGGGAGAGGACTCGGAGATGGCCACACTACAAGAGGCTTGAATTTTCATTTATTTGTTTCAAAATATATGTTTTTATTTACTTAATTTTCGGTGGATGTAATAAGGCATTGTACTCCGTTTTGACTTTAGATTTATTTTGGGTTTTGAGATTAATTGTTTATTTTAATTATTAAACCTAAGTAAGCTCTTATGTTTAAACTTGGTTTCCGAATTACTTAAAACAATAAAATGGGTTTTTATCTTTAATTAATAAGACTCAAAGATTTTGGGCTTTTGGGCCTTAAATTTTTATTTAGCAAAATCGTTTTGAATTGTGCCTTTAATGTGACATTCCGGATTCGGGCCTAACTTCTAGGCCGGGTTTGGGGTGTTACATCTGATGAAGAAAATACTTCAACAGATGAAGAAGAAAATATAGAAGTACCAGAACCAATGGATACTGATCAAACTAATGATAATCCTCATGGAAAAAGAAAACTAGAGCCAGATCTTCAAAAAGATGATTATTTAAGATCTTTTTGTAAAAACTAAGAACAAGTTGAAAATACAACTAGAATTTTTGGTAATCAAACTTAAAATATTACTACTAATGAAATAAAATCTGAAAATTTAGGAGAAACATCTACTCAACCAGTCCCACATAGAATAGATGATCTAAACAAAAGAAATGTTGCCCAAGGAAGAATATATTTAGATCTAACTAATATTCCTATAGCAGAATATGAAAAAACTATAGATGCTTTGGCACAACCTATGGCTATAGTTGTTAACATCATGTGGTCAAAAGAAAATTTTTTAAAGTAATTTGTTGGAACATTTCAAGGAGATGTTTTACAATTCCTAAGAAGATGGGAAGAATCAGAAAAAGAAAAAGAACACAAAGGGTAGTTAATCAACTAGATTGGAACTCCCAAAGATTTATTAAAAAGGTTAACTTTTATTCTAAAAACAGAATTTTGTGGATATACTGATAAAAAAGAACAAGATTGTCTGTCTAGTTATGTATTGTCAAAAATTAAATTATGTGACATTAGATACTTAGAAGAATTTTCTAAAAAATTTCTTCATGAATATCAAAAACTAAAAAGGAAAATATAAATTTCTAGAAAAACCAATGTTTCCATAAATTACCACCACCATGGGATGAGATTTATATAAAAAAGTACGATTCTTATTTAGAAAAGCATAGTAAAATAGCTGGTGTAGAATCAGAAAGTATATATTTTATAGGAAATATAATTAATTTTGCAAAAGAAAGAATAACTATGCATTGTTTACAAAGTAAGGCCTCTAAACAAGTTAAGCATAAACTAAGTAATAAGCATTGTACAAAAATTCTAGAAAATGAATGGGAATTTGAATGTAAATCAGTACGTCCAAATACTAATAAAAAAATATAAAAAATAGAAAATATAAGCTAGTTAGATGGAAACCAAGAAATAAGAAAAATTCTGGTTATAATAAAAAGAAAAGATTTATTAGAAGAAAAACTTCTAAAAAACATAAAAAACAAATATGTAAGTGTTTTATATGTGGTGAAGAAGGTCATATAGCACCAAATTGTCCTAATAAAGGAAAAAGTGCAAGAAAAATGATTAGAACACTTGAAGAACAAGATTTAGAAATATGTTTGGAAGAGGAAATAAATCCTGAAGAAATATTATACGAATTAATATCAGAAACGAATTTTGATACAGAAGAAGAAGAATATATATATATTTATGTTTAATATAGGAAGCAGTTCTAATAATCAGTTAGAATAAATTCCTAAGAATGAACAACAAGATATAAAATTAGGAAATATTATAGGAGAAGAAAAAGACTTTTCTAATGAAATGATAGAAAAAATTAATAAAAATCATATTTCTAAAGAAGAAATTTATAAAATGTCTAAATAAGATATGGTGTCAAAGACATATAGAAAAAATAAGTGGTAATACAATAGCTAAAGATACTAAAGGTGGAATAACAGAAATCTCACTATTTAATAAAGATAAAATTAAGAGGATTAAAAAGAAATATCCGCAAATTAGATATATATATATATATATTTAGGAATAATAATGATAACTATAAGAGTTTTGTTTAGAAAAGGTCATGATATACCAATAATAGTAGTTTTATTAGATAAAAGATTTGAAAAATCCAATAAAGCACTTATTGGAGGAACTCAATCAAATTTGCATGTAAGAGTAATAGGATTTAAAGTTAAACCAAATTACTTTATATCTATTATAGATCCTTTGATAGAAGAATGTTTATGTCTTAGAATTCAGACAAAAAATTCTGAAATTAATGATTTATCAGAAGATATAGCAATTAGTTGGACTTTTATTAATGAATATACTAATACAACAGAAGTAGAAATCAAAGAAATTAATAATAAAATTATTGAACTCTTTGAACCTAATAAAATAACCACTGAAATACAACCAAAATTATTACATTTAAAAGATTTATTAATACCAAAAGATTGGATGATAGATAGGATAAGTAGTGCAAGTACTTTTAAACCAATAAGTACAATAGAATATGTGTCGTCTGGTGATAAATTATATTTTAAAAATACAACTATAACAAATACAAATGATAATTTGGTTTTACCCTCAAATACTCAAATAGAGGAAAATGAGGAAAATCCAAGTAGAAGTTCTATATCTTCAACACCGATAGGAATGAAAACAGTTCATATTCCTATTTTTCCCACCGAACCAAGTAGAAACTCTATATCTTCTAGAAATACTAGAATGGAAGAAATACAAACTTTGATAATAATCCAACAAATGAAACTTGGAACAAGTGATGTAATTACATTTTCAAATTTCCAATCCAGGAAATATTACACATATATTGAAATTACATTTCAATTTAGATAATATAAAACATATTCTTTACATGCTTTATTAGATACTGGAGCTACAATTAGTAGTGTAACACCCTGGTTTTAGGGGTTAGGTGTTTGGTGCTTAGCTCAGGTTTTGGCACACTTTAGTGTGTGGTTGGGTGAGTTTTAGGGGTCCTGAGAACCCTAGGTGGTGGTGGAATGCCTTAGGAAATTTTAGCTTTTAGGGGTTAAAAGGGGAGCTTGGCAAAGTTAGGTCTTAAGAGAAATTTTGGTGAAAATAAGGCACAAAGAATGGCTTGGCAGAGTGGCAAGGAGGCGCCACTCTAGAGCTTGGAAGGTGACGCCACTTGCAGGAGGAAGGGGTCTCAGGTTCGAGCTGCAAAGGCAGCATTTTCTTTTGTTTTTGCGTCATGAGCAAGGGGGAAGAGTTGGTTTCGGTTTTGGCACCTTAAAAGGGGGAATTTGACTTGTTCAAATCATTTTGAATGACTGGCTAGGAGAAGAGTTGGGTGGTTTTATTTTGAATTTATTTGAAGGGTTGGTGTAGAGTGTTTTTAGGAGAGAAACAAGGGTTTGAGTTGGGGGAGAAGAGTGGGACGGCTAGGGGGGTTTGGAGGGGTAGCCAACTTCTATTTAAAGGGTGTGAGCTTCCTTCTTGCCAAAATTTTAGCTCTCTCTTCTAAAAGCCTTCACTTTTCCTTCCCATATGCTAAAACACCTCTTTTCCTTCACCAAAACTCACCTTGGCCGAAACTTCAAGCCACCTTTCCTCCCATTCTCTTTTTCATCTTCTTTGTTTCTAAATCGAAATCCCTCTCCTTTCCTTGTGACCGTTGGAAACCCAACAACATCCCATTTATTTCTTCAAAGCCGATTAGTCTCTCTCTGGTCGAATCTCCTTGTGCCGATTTCGATAGTGTGGTAAGGTCTCTTTTAGTTTAATCTTTTATTCTTGTTTTGGCCAGCCGAAACCTTGAAGTTTAACCTTGTATTTTTGTATGACCAAACCCATTCAAGGCCTTGGATCCGTGACTCTTCTTGGAAGCCAGCGGTAGGGAGTTAGCTGAGGGGTCTTCGGGTTTTAAGGTGAGCATGGTAGGTAGGTTATGGCATTCGGCCTAAGGGCCATTGTTATGTATTCTTGGGAGTGACCGATTCTATGGTGGGTTGTGTAGGGTGTGACGGAAGGGTTTTAGTCAAGCAGCATTTCGGGATTTGATCGTTTGAGCTAATAAGGTGCGTAATCACCGCACTATTTCTCGGTTTGCTTGCTAACGTTTAAACATGTGTATTATGTGTGGTAGCCGATTATAATGGCTTAAGTGATGAGTAACTGGTGATGGTAAGTTAATTATGATGTATATTTATATATGTACGATGTGGTAATGATAAATGATAAATACTCACTCTATATGCTAGTTTGACATGATTCATTGACACATGGGCATGGGGTTGATCACAGAAGGACGAAGAGTACATATGATGTACGTGGTCTAATGTTAGCTCGGGCTACATTAGTGCTTGATGGTTAGCTTTGTGCTACCTTAAGGGAGATGTTGGCTAGGTGCCCATCTCGGCGGTTGATGGCTCTGTGCATCACCGTAGACGGATTTTGCTATTGGGATCACTTTGGTTGATCGGTGGCTCAGCCACGGCCTTGAGCAGCGAGCTTGCCAAGGTAAGGTTTATGGATCACGATGTGATCAGTGGTGGATTAGCCACAGCCTTGGCAGGGGGAGTCTGCTAAGGTTGGTGTTACGGTTGGATTGTAGGTTGGGCTGAGATGCATATTTGCATGACTTGTTATGAGAACGGTATGGTTATGGGCCAAGCCCATACGTGTGAGAATATGTGTTGTGATTATGCACTGAGTCAGTGGACTCACTCTATTTTTTCCTAACCATTTCAGGTGATGCGTAGAATTGGACCGGGATCGGAGAGGACACGCGGTGGCCCATGCAGAAGGAAGAGTTTAATTATTTTGAACATTTTATGTTAAGTACTTGGTTTAAATATTTGGGTTGTAATAAGGGCCTTAGAATTATTTTATTATTATTTTTGGTACTATTTTATTTTAATTTAATTATGGTTTGATTAATTTGATTTACTATGTGAAACTGATTTTTATATTAGCAACCTATTTATTCAATATATTTATATATATAAGATAATAAAGTGTTTTTAATGTGGACATTTTTATAGTATCAAAGTGTAAAGTATAGTTTTTAAAAGTACATGGGTTTTACCAAAAAGTTAGTAAATCTTACTGTTTTATTCGAAGTTAACAAGGATTTTCAACTGTCTTTCCCCAGTGACATAACCAGATTCGGTCGTAGTGAATGGGCCGGGTTTGGGGATGTTACAAGTAGTTGCAGAAAAAATGTCATTCCTTTAGAAAAATGGGAACTTATGAAGCATCCAATAAGAGCCATAGGAATAGATGGTAATGAAACCATAATTCAATATAAAGCTAGAAACATACCAATTTACATAAATAATGTAAGATTTGTGATACCTAAAATATTATGTTTTCCAGAGATGCATGGAGATATATTATTAGGTAATAATTTTATATATCAACATTTACTATTTTATATTGATAAAAATTTAATTATGTTATCTGTAGAAAAAACTTTTATATAAATACCATTGGTAGAAAATCATAAATTTGTTTGTGATAAAAACTTTACACCACCAAGAAAAGAACAAATTAAACAACTTGAAACAAGTCATTGGTTGTTTAAAATATTAGATAATAATTTTGGTGAAGAACCATTAAAATTATGGCAAAATAGCCCTAGATATTGTGATATTAAATTAAAAAATCCCAATAAAATTATTAGAGTTAAACCAATAATTTATAATAAACAATAAATAGATGAATTTGACATACAAATTAAAGAATTATTAGAAAAAGGTTTAATAGAAAAAACTAATAGTCCACTTCTAGTCCAGCCTTTATGGTTAGAAATCATGCCGAAATAAAAAGAGAAAAAGCTAGAATGGTTATTAATTATAAAAGATTAAATCAAAATATTATTTTTGATGGTTGTTTTATTCCAATAAAGGATGTTTTAATTAATCAAGCTAAACAAGCAAAATATTTTAGTAAATTTGATTGTAAATTAGGATTCTAACAAATCATGCTAACAGAAGAGTCCAAGCCTTTGACAGCTTTTAGTGCACCTAATAGACATTATCAATGGAAATTAATGCCATTGGATTATGTAATGCACCACAAATCTTTCAAAGATGGATGGATTCTATATTTAATAAATATAAAAAATTTTGTCTAGTTTATATAGATATATTTTGATATTGTCAGACACATTAGAATTACATAGAAAACATTTAAATATCATTTATCAAGAATTCATAAAACATGGAACCATACTAAGTCTTAAGAAAATAGAGCTAGAAAAAAAATAGAAATAGAATCCTTAGGATTAAAATTGTCTACAGATGGTCTTAAACTACAAGATAATATTATAGTAAAAATAAAAGAATTTCCTAAAAAATGAAGATAAAAAGCAGGTTCAACAATTTTTAGGAATTATTAATTATGAAAGAAATTTCATTCCTAACTTATCTAAAAAAATAGGTAGGTTATATGAATTTTTTTTTAAAAAAAGGATAAACCCTTTATCTGGACTAAAACAGACTTGGAAATCATAAAAAAAATCTAAAATCTGAAATTAATCAAATTCCAAAAGTTTATTTACCTAAACAAGGTGATAAATTAATTTTAGAAACAAACGCTTCTCAAAATCATTGGGGTTGTATTTTACAAGCTAGAACAATAAATAACGAAGAATTAATATGTGGATATAGTTCGGGAAAATTTAAACCAAATGAAATTAATTTTCTCATATATGAAAAAGAATTATTAGCAATAAAGAAAGGAATAAAAAACTTTATTATATATTTAGCACCTGAAAAATTTATTATAAAAACTAATAATCAAGCAATTAAACATTTCCATACAAAACTAACAGTCAATATACAAATAATCACAGTCTGGGACTAAGCCCTTTTTCAGTATCAGTATCAGTCTAGTTTGGGCCTTAGCCTATTTCAGTAACTGTATGCATTAGGGCCTTAGCCCATCAAAGTACAGTAACAATAACATATATGCAATCAGAAAATCCTACACAACCAGCCTCTACACTCCATCTCCGTCCAACCCTACACTCCATGTGGGGATATAATCAACCCACCCATCCCTACACTTCAAATAGTACCGAATGCGGCACTAGACAGTAATTTGCACCTGTGCTGCTAGTAAATTAGGCTCAAAGCCTTTCAGTACACTTCCTCCAATCAATGTCAACCCATCCCAATGCAATGCACCATACAGTTATGACATGCCCAATCATGGTATATCACATATATACAGTACAGTACAAACAACATGCTCAATATACAGTCATATATATATACATATCAAGTATGGATATAATAGTAATTCAGTTAGGTGTCTAGGTAATCTTATCGACCCTACAGTAGGTTCACAGTCGTCTCGGGCGACTCGTGCAACCTTAGCAATAAATCAGTGAAAATGGGCTCACACGCCCATGTTGTCTGCCCGTGTGGGCCTACACGCCCTTGTGGCCCCCACAGTCCAATTTGGCCTTGGCCGTGTGGATCACACGGCTTGGCCCAACATCCCACACGCCCGTGTCTCGTACACGGCCCCAATGACCATCACATGGCCGTGTCATGCACCCGTTTCATGCGCGCACGGCCTGGTTCGTCGATCACACGGCCATGTCCCCTCACACGGCCTACCACATGCCGGTGTGGAGTCGACAGTATGCTTTTTTGGCTTTTCGCCAAGAACTCGTTTTCAGTGATGTGGTTACACACCTGGTTCCATTTCTTTGCAAAAGTGCTCCTAAGCACTCCAAGACCTAGCAATTGAACGAGAAGCACGAATTAATTACATATACGATAATCGAGTTAAACAAACCCTATTCAAGATACCTATCCAATTCATCGGCAAATCTACCCTTGTTTGAAAAAACGAAGCTCTACACTTAAACCATTGAGAAACGATCACCGACCCCTCGATTTGTACCTGCAAACTAGTCAAAATCCCCTCTTTAACAAATATTCACAAGAACAGTCTAAACCAAACGATTAACTAAACTTACCGAATGCACGGAAACGAAGAACGAGAATGGTACTAATGGAACAACAACATAAAGAACCCAAGAGAAACAAAATTTGGCAGAGTGCAATAATCAACAAGACGACAGCAAAGAGAAAGGAACAAGACGGCATAGTATGTAACACCCCAAACCCGGCCTAGAAGTTAGGCTCGAATCCGGCGTGTCACATCAAAGGCATAATTCAAATGATTTTGCTAATTAAAAATTTAAGGCCCAAAAGCCCAAAATCCCTTGAGTCTTGTTAAGTAATGGAAAAAAAAACCCCATTTTATAATTTTAAGTATTTCGGAAACCAAGTTTAAACGTAAGAAATTTACTTAGGTTTAATAATTAAGTAAACAGTTGAAACAACAAAACCGAAAATCTAAAGTCAATTTGGAGTACAAGGCCTTATTACATCCAACGAAATAAGCAATTAAAACTATGTCTTTTGAAACAAATAAATAAAAATTTAAACATCTTGTAGTGTGGCCATCTCTGAGTCCTCTCCCACGTCGAGCCATTTACCGAGGGTCACCTGAAACATTAAATAAAGGGTGTGAGTTTCGAAACCCAGTGTGTACAACCCTTGACATTCAATTCAATATATAATTATCACATTGGCCTGAGCCCTATCAACATCGGTGGTCTTGGGCCTTGACCCACAATGACCTCATATCATATCATATCATATCATATCATATCATATCATATCATATCATATCATATCATATCATATCATATCATATCATATCATATCATATCATATACAAAACAAGGTAATGAAAAACCCTCCCCAAAAATCCATCCGCTACACACCATTTCCCTTCCAACCCTACACACCTGTGGGGATTTCTAAATCGACCCACCCATCCTCTACACACCAAAGGTAGCACTCACAGCGGCACTACTTAACGTTGCAGCAAAGCTGCTAATGGGCTTAAATCCACCGGTGGATCCATGGTCGTCAAGTGACTATGCGATCCTCAAATCTTCACCCGTACCATAATTCCCACCCATATGTATCCTAATCCGAATATCATATGAATGCAACATGCACATGAGTAACATCCACAAAACTCATACTCATCACATAAGGGTATTTTCGTCATTTCACAACCCAAGGGTATTTCTGTAAATCTACTCTACAGGGGTATTTAGGTAATTTTGCAAAACAGATGTACTTTGAAAATTTTGTAAATCAGGGATATTTTGGTAATTCTGCAAACCAAGGGTATTCTGGTAATTTCATAATTTGGGGCTATTTTAGTGATTTTTCAAATCTAAGAATGTTTTGGTAATTTTTTTCAAACTAAGGGTATTTTGGTTATTTCCAAATTAGGGGTATTTTAGTAATTTTACAAATCTAGGGGTATTTGGTCCCTCTCGGGTTTTAGTTATGGACTTTGGCCCATTAACAAGTCCTTGCGGCTAAAGTGAACAAACACTATGCACCAGGTAGGATTCCAGAGAAGAGAAGGTGGGTCGTTAGGGCCGCTTAAGTACCAAGCTCTCCCTAGATCCAATCCTAGACATGCATATGCCTGTTACCACACTCTAACCTAGCGACTAGTCCACGAACATGTTTAATTATTAGAAAGTCTTATGCGGTTTAAGAGCTGTTCAGTACTAAGCCTAAAGTCCATAAAACCCTAGCATACTAGTCTACATCCCCATAAAGCCCATCAACCCATTTCACATTGATATAACCCATAATGGCCACATCACATTCTTATGGCCCACTAGGCCCAAATCTCAGTCATATGACCCATTAGGCCCAAAACAAATCTAGATCATGTAACATGCATGCTTAACCGAACTCATATAATCAAATTAATCCATTTCATCAAACTTAGCCTCAGGGCCCACCGGGCCCATTTAGCCACTTTTGACTTTTCGACTTTTCGGTATTGCTGATTTCGTGTGTGCATAGTGTAACATCCTAAAAATTTGAGTATCATCTTGTTACTTGTGTTAGCTCGGGTATGATATTATTGTGTGCTTAGTATAGTTTTGTGAAGGCTTGGAATTATTAGCGAAGCTAGAATAATTTTTAGTATTGAGAATATAGTGAAGTGGATTAGGTGATCCTGACACTTAAGTTAATTTAAGTGTCTAAATTTAGCACATGAGGAGTTAGTGGCATAGTGGATATGGCGCGTGAAGGGTTGCTTGAGGGAAGTGGTTCGAATAGTATGGAGTGTGAAACACCCCAAACCCGGCCCACGAGCTTTGACCAGATTTGGTATGTTCCTCAAGTAAACCGATTCAAAGTTCTTTTGTTCCTTAGGAAAAACTTGAGCAATTTTAAAGAAAATAATGTTTTGGGTTGGGCTTGTGTTGAAAACCAAATTTATCTTATATTGAAATCCATTTATTTCAGGTGACAAAATACTTAGAGTTTATTTTAAAATAAATTTGTTGATCCATAAATAGTAATTTGTAAACATAATAAATAAAAGTAAAAAGAAATAAAGAAATTCAACTATGGCCTTATGGCCTTATTACATCAAATAATCCCAAAATAAAATTCTTAAGTACTTAAATAAAATAAAATGTCCATTTTGAATAAAACTTCAAGCTGAGCATGGCCACCACAAGTTCTGCCGTCCCGGTCCATCACTGTTCATCACCTGAAAAATGTTCCCACAACGGGGTGAGTCAACAGACTCAATGTGTACACAACACTAAAATTTAATAGATCAGGCATACCATAACGTATCACATGCACATTCATATACAGATAAAATAATGATGCAACCCATACCCAAACCTAGATGCCATCCGCTACACATCCCCGTACCAACCTGCACACCGTGGGGACTACTAAGTCAACCCTCCTTCCGCTACACACCATCGAAGGCAGTCGCTGCAGTCGACGTGCTCATCGCCCATATAAATTCGTGGCATAGCCACCAGATTCAGATAATTGTGTCATGAGACACCACATTCAGATAATGTAACCGAAGTTACCACATTCAGATAATGTAACCGAAGTTACCACATTCAGATAATGTGACCGAAGTCACCACATTCAGATAGTGAAACCGAAGTCACCACATTCACTTCCCCTTTCTCATATAACCCGAATGCCCATGTTATTCATATCATGCATATCATACTTAAATTCACATTCACGTTACTTTTCACATGTTAAATAGAACATATTTCGTAATCCTAGTAGGAGTAGGAAACATACCTGAGTACTTTGTACCACATTAGGGTACTTAGCCATATTCACATTCTTATACATACATATATTACATATAGCCATATAACGTATTAAAAGATAGTGTGGGGTACACACCTGATTTGCTTAACGAAATCCTTGAAATCCTGAAAAATCGATCTACTGCTTTAGATCCGTTAACTCCTATGTTCGGCCAATCATTTAAACATATTAATAAACATTTTTGGCCACAAATCCAAATCCTAGTAGGATTTATACACTTAAAACTTACCTTAAGGATCTTAAATCCCGAAATTATCCCTTGGTTGTAGCTTCTGTTGAAATTCCTAAACCACATGTTAGATTCGATTTCATCCTTAAACATGATAAATAGTTCTAGGCTGAATGTACATATGACTTACCTTGAGTCTTTTAAATCCTGAAACTCTTTCCTGATTAATGGAGATGCCGAAAAACCTTAGATCTGAAATCCCGGAATCACCTTCCATAGTTTCGGCCAAAATACAATAGGAGGGATTAGTCCCTAAATTTCGACAGGCTTAAAAAGAAAAGTAAAGAAACCGAATCTAGATCTTACCCTTACTTGGAGAAATTGATAGAACTCTTGCTTGAACCCTTAGCAGTATTCGGCTATGGAGTCTTAAAGACTAATCAACTATGGCCTAGAGGTGTATCAACACTTTCGGTTCTTGAAGCTTAAAGAATCGACAATAATGGATAAAGAAGAAGTAGATTTCGGCTTGACAAAATAAAAAGAGAAGAGAAGAGAACTCTAAGAATTTCGGCAGAGAGAGAAGAGGAGAAAAATTGATGAGTAGCCCTCTTTCCTTCCTTTTATAGCCAAAATTATTACTCAGAATCCCTTACTTGGCCACCACTCTTCTTTATTTGATAACTTTATCTTTTGAATTAATAATAATAATCCTTCTATTATCTCTTCTTTTATCCATTAAAAATAGAAGGAATTAATCCACAATTATCTCTTAAAAATAATCTAAATAAAATCCATTATTTATCCTCTAATTAGCCGAATTTAAAAGAGAATGAAACTCCTCTTTTGCAAGCCTTGTGCCGTCCCCCTCTGGGCTTCTAGAAGAAAAAATAAAACTTTTTTTATTTGCTTCCCATGTGACTCGAACTTAGGCCCAACACCCTTACATGTGGCGCCATTTCCAAAGGCCCTAAGTGGCATCTTCAGGCCACTTTTCCAAGCCTGCTTGTGTGTCAAATTTCACATACTTTTTCTCTTAAGGCCACCTTGCCTTAATTTCCTCTTTTAAACTTTAAAACTCGACATTTCTGAGTCATTTCTAAGTTTCCAAAAATTTTCGTTCGGCTCTTTAAACTTGTCATTTCCTTACATTTCCAAGTTTTCAGAAATGTTTACTTTCCTCTTTTGAATCATTTCCAAATCATTTCCTAGTTTCCAAAAATGTTCACTTTCCATTTTTGAACTTAACATTTCCATACATTTTCAGGTTTCCAAAATGTTCATTTCTACATCTTTTCCATACATTTCCAAGTTTCCAAAAATATTCAAAATTTATTCATAATACTTAAGACATGTCATTTTATACAATTAAACTGAAAATGCATAGGCCCTTTTCAGGATGTTACAGTTCTACCCCCTTAAAATAATTTCGTCCTCGAAATTACTTATAAACAAACAATCGTACGGTCTAACTCACCCCACTACGCTACTGCTGCGCACTCTGATCTTAAAGAACTATCATACTTTCTAGGCACATTCTCTAGGTTCACATCCAAGGTTTCAGGCACTTCCCTAGCAATACAAGAATAAGCTAGCCCTATAACAAGCAAAGCAATTAAGGGTATTCCAGAAATAAGGAATGTACCCGTTGTCGTATCTGGCACATCTTCCTCCTCGCGACGGCCAACTGCATAAACCAACCTTGGTTGCCTCGCGTCTGCACCTTCAGCATCTCTGCTTGGTGCTCCACGTCCTCGGCCCGAACCATTTCCTCCATGGTTCGATCCACGACCTTGCTGAGGCTGCTGTCCACCTCTACCGGCCTGATTAACATTCTGAGCTGCTGGCCGTCTTTCATCTGGTTTCTTAGGACAATCCTTGAGCATATGGTCCTTAGACCCACACTTAAAACATCCTCCCGTCTTTCTCCAGCACTCCCCTAAGTGCTTCTTTCCACAATGATCACAAGGACGATACTGCCATCCTGTACCGGCTTACTGATTTCGCGGCCCATCAACGCTAGGCTTCTTATTCCCAGATGATTCAGACGATTCAAAACCTCTTTTTGGCCTGTTCCGATCTATGGTCTGCTTGGTAGAATCCTTAATTCCCTCGGCTACCTTGGCCTTTTCGACTAAAGCAGAAAACTCCAGCTCCTGATGTGGTGCTATCAACAATCTCAGATCATCCCTTAGTCCGTCCTCAAAACGGACACAGCGCTCATGCTCAGTTGCCACTACTCCTCGAGCATACCGGCTCAACCTCAGAAATTCAGCCTCATATTCTGCGACAGACTTGTTCCCTTGAACCATCCCCAGAAATGCTTTCCTTTGCTCATCAGTATACCTGGTTCCAACATACTTCTTTTGATACGCTTCCTTAACATATTCCCAGGTCAGATCCTCAGCTGTGGCACCGTCCCGCACAGTTAACCACCATTGATACGCTTCATCGCGTAATAGTGCCACCATTCCTTTTAACTTCTCCTCAGGGGTCAGATCAAGCTCATCCATGATGCGCTCAGTTGCTTCCAACCAGTACTCAGCTGTACTGGGTGCCACACCAGATCCTCCACGAAACATTTCGGCTCCATTAGCTCGAAGCCGTTCAGGCACAGACTTTCGATTTCCCGAATTTCCTCCTGCACCAGCCACCAACTCCAAAACTCGCAGCACAGCCTGCGACACAGCATCCTCCCCCATCTGAGCCTGCTGCTCAACACCAACAGCTGGGGGTGGTGGTGGCAGTGGTACCTCATTATCAGACCCTTGACCCGATCTAACGGGTTCTGACCTAGTCATTCTTCCTCTACCACGTCCACGGCGACCACGTCCTCTAGAGCTCATTTCTAACGTCGAGATCTGATTAAGAAGTTTTATGAATTAGTACTTCTGTTTCACTTGATTACCCGCGAAGAAATTTTATGAAAAGAGTTTTAGGAGTGGTTCTTTCGTATTCATACATGCACACAATCTTTCCATTCATTCATACATCCATCAAACAATTATGAACTTTCGTTCATTCAGAGAAACGTTGTAGTTTTCATTGTTGTTGTTTCTCCACTACCCAGGGGTATTTTCGTAATTTGTCCTACAGGGGTATTTTCATAATTTTTCAAAAGAAAGAGTTCCTTGATGATTTTGTCACAAAGTATTTTGATAATTTTGAATTCCCGGGGTATTTTGGAAAATTTGAAATCCAGGGGTATTTCGGTAATATTGGACCTCGGGGGTATTTTGGTAATAAACTAGGGTAAATTTGTAAAGTTTAATATTTCCGGGGTATTTCCAAACTTTGCAAAACTTTGAGAGTTCTTTTTGAGACTTGTACTTTCCAAAACGGTGATGTTGCAAAATTTTGGAAACCAGGGTCATTTTGGTAATTTTGTGAGTTTGGGGCAGTTTTGTAATTTTCCAAAATCAGAGTATTTTGGACTTTTGCAAACTAGAGGTTTGGGATACTTTTACAAAATAAGAGAGTTTTATTGAAATCGGGGTAATATGGTAATTTTCAAATCCCAAGGGCAGTTTTGTAATTTTACAACTAGGGGTATTTTAGTAATTTTCACAAATCAAGAATATTTGAGAGAATTTTATAAAATCGTGGTTGCAATTCAAAAGGGTAATTTTTTTTTTTGAAAACTAGGGTTTCCATAAAACTGCGGCTGGTCCCTTTCGGGTTTTAGTTAGGGGTTTAGCCTATGAATAAGTCCTCTTGGTTAGGGTGAACCGAAGCTACGCACCAGGTAGGATTCTAGTGGAGAGGAGGTGAGTCACGCGGACTGCTTAAATACCAAGCTCCCACCGAATACCAATCCTAGACATGCGCACAATGGTTGCCACACCCTAACTCAGCGACTTAACCATAGGTTTGTTTTATTAGGCATTTAAGTCTTATGTAGTAGTTGGGGTAGACTAGTCCTAAGGTTCACATACTTATCATACTACTCTACGTTCCATTCCATTTCTACCCTTCATAATATAATCACATACAGCACACAGATGGTTAGGGGTACTTACCTGGTGGACTGCGGGTCGGAGACTTAGGTGCCATGCCAGAAAATCTACTTATCTTCAAAAACTCATTTGGGCTCGATTTGATAATGTTTTGGGCCTTAAACCCTAGGCCGAGGGTTTGAAACTGGGCTCTGATACCAAATTGAAACACCCCAAACCCGGCCCACGAGCTTTGACCAGATTTGGTATGTTCCTCAAGTAAACCGATTCAAAGTTCTTTTGTTCCTTAGGAAAAACTTGAGCAATTTTAAAGAAAATAATGTTTTGGGTTGGGCTTGTGTTGAAAACCAAATTTATCTTATATTGAAATCCATTTATTTCAGGTGACAAAATACTTAGAGTTTATTTTAAAATAAATTTGTTGATCCATAAATAGTAATTTGTAAACATAATAAATAAAGTAAAAAGAAATAAAGAAATTCAACTATGGCCTTATGGCCTTATTACATCAAATAATCCCAAAATAAAATTCTTAAGTACTTAAATAAAATAAAATGTCCATTTTGAATAAAACTTCAAGCTGAGCATGGCCACCACAAGTTCTGCCGTCCCGGTCCATCACTGTTCATCACCTGAAAAATGTTCCCACAACGGGGTGAGTCAACAGACTCAATGTGTACACAACACTAAAATTTAATAGATCAGGCATACCATAACGTATCACATGCACATTCATATACAGATAAAATAATGATGCAACCCATACCCAAACCTAGATGCCATCCGCTACACATCCCCGTACCAACCTGCACACCGTGGGGACTACTAAGTCAACCCTCCTTCCGCTACACACCATCGAAGGCAGTCGCTGCAGTCGACGTGCTCATCGCCCATATAAATTCGTGGCATAGCCACCAGATTCAGATAATTGTGTCATGAGACACCACATTCAGATAATGTAACCGAAGTTACCACATTCAGATAATGTGACCGAAGTCACCACATTCAGATAGTGAGACCAAAGTCACCACATTCACTTCCCCTTTCTCATATAACCCGAATGCCCATGTTATTCATATCATGCATATCATACTTAAATTCACATTCACGTTACTTTTCACATGTTAAATATAACATATTTCGTAATCCTAGTAGGAGTAGGAAACATACCTGAGTACTTTGTACCACATTAGGGTACTTAGCCATATTCACATTCTTATACATACATATATTACATATAGCCATATAACGTATTAAAAAATAGTGTGGGGTACACACCTGATTTGCTTAACGAAATCCTTGAAATCCCGAAAAATCGATCTACTGCTTTAGATCCGTTAACTCCTATGTTCGGCCAATCATTTAAACATATTAATAAACCTTTTTGGCCACAAATCCAAATCCTAGTAGGATTTATACACTTAAAACTTACCTTAAGGATCTTAAATCCCAAAATTATCCCTTGGTTGTAGCTTCTGTCGAAATTCCTAAACCACATGTTAGATCCGATTTCATCCTTAAACATGATAAATAGTTCTAGCCCGAATGTACATATGACTTACCTTGAGTCTTTTAAATCCTGAAACTCTTTTCGTGATTAATGGAGATGCCGAAAAACCTTAGATCTGAAATCCCGGAATCACCTTCCATAGTTTCAGCCAAAATACAATAGGAGGGATTAGTCCCTAAATTTCGACAGGCTTAAAAAGAAAAGTAAAGAAACCGAATCTAGATCTTACCCTTACTTGGAGAAATTGATAGAACTCTTGCTTGAACCCTTAGCAGTATCCGACTATGGAGTCTTAAAGACTAATCGACTATGGCCTAGAGGTGTATCAACACTTTCAGTTCTTGAAGCTTAAAGAATTGACAATGATGGATAAAGAAGAAGTAGATTTCGGCTTGACAAAATAAAAAGAGAAGAGAAGAGAACTCTAAGAATTTCGGCAGAGAGAGAAGAGGAGAAAAATTGATGAGTAGCCCTCTTTCCTTCCTTTTATAGCCAAAATTATTACTCAGAATCCCTTACTTGGCCACCACTATTCTTTATTTGATAACTTTATCTTTTGAATTAATAATAATAATCCTTCTATTATCTCTTCTTTTATCCATTAAAAATAGAAGGAATTAATCCACAATTATCTCTTAAAAATAATCTAAATAAAATCCATTATTTATCCCCTAATTAGCCGAATTTAAAAGAGAATGAAACTCCTTTTTTGCAAGCCTTGTGCCGTCCCTCTCGGGGCTTCTAGAAGCAAAAATAAAACTTCTTTTATTTGATTCCCATGTGACTCGAACTCAGGCCCAACACCCTTACATGTGGCGCCATTTCCAGAGGCCCTAAGTGGCATCTTCAGGCCACTTTTCCAAGCCTGCTTGTGTGTCAAATTTCATATACTTTTTCTTTTAAGGCCACTTTGCCTTAATTTCCTCTTTTAAACTTTAAAACTCGACATTTTTGATTCATTTCTAAGTTTCCAAAAATTTTTGTTCGGCTCTTTAAACTTGTCATTTCCTTACATTTCCAAGATTCCAGAAATGTTTACTTTCCTCTTTTGAATCATTTCCAAATCATTTCCTAGTTTCCAAAAATGTTCACTTTCCATTTTTGAACTTAACATTTCCATACATTTTCAGGTTTACAAAATGTTCATTTCTACATCTTTTCCATACATTTCCAGGTTTCCAAAAATATTCAAAATTTATTCATAATACTTAAGACATGTCATTTTGTACAATTAAACCGAAAATGCATTGGCCCTTTTCAGGATGTTACAGAGTGCATTTTGAAGACTATATTTTTATGCATCCTCACATTAAGTGTCGGCCAAGCTTAACATTTGGTAAGTTGGACTTTAAATTTTATGGCAAGTTGAATAATAGATTAGGAAAGCTTGAACTTTGGGATAAGAATCATATTGATTAAGGAAGGATAAGGGGACATAAGGCTTGGATTAAGGATGAGGTTTTTGGAAGCTTTTTAATGGTTAATTGTCCATGTATGTGGACGGCATTATGGCCTGGGGGGTGACCGATTTTGTTGAAGGTTTGGTAGGTTGGTAGCTAGTTGGTAAAAATTTCCTTAGCATTTGAGCATCATTTTCTTTTCTCTCCAAAAACACTCTCTCTAGCCGAATGTGTTCTTGGCAATAAGGTGAAATTTTGTTTAAGTTTTGGCATTATTTCTTGTTTTGTGTCAAAGCCGAAAAGACCATAGTTGTTTGCCGAATTTTCTCTTAGGCATCTGGCCGAATTTCCATTTGAGCCTTTCTCACCTTTTATTTTCTTTGTAGCCGAAAACTAACCCTCTCCCCTTCATCGTTTTCTTCTTCTCTAGTGGTTGGCCGAATCTTCCTCCTCCCTAACTCTCTTTTCTTTCTTCCACTTTTGCTCAAAGCCGAAAGCATCCCTCTCCCATTATATTTTCTTCTCTCTTTTCTCTTCTTTCTTCTAATGCCGAATTCTCCCTCTTCTATTTTCACTTTTCTTTTCTTTTCTCTTTCTCCACTCTAGCCGAATCCTAATTGTTGTCTCTAATCAACCATAGCCGAAATTCCCTTCATCACTCAACCATATTGCCGAAATTTTCATTTCCTTTTTGTTTTGCCTTGGCCGAATATCAACAAGGATAAATCTCTTTTAGGTTCTTCTTTAATTGATTTTGAGAAGGGTAAGTATTCTTGACCGAAACTCCATTCTTATTTTTCTCTTTCTCTCTATTGACTCACATAAGACAAAAGCCAAATTTTGGGCATTTGTTAGCAAGGTTCTAACCATTCTTAGGAACCGATTTCTTCTAGGCTCTTCGGGACTTTAGAAGCAATCGATCTAAGCCCTATTTCTCTAGCAATTGAAGTTGGTAAGTCAAGTGGTAAGGATTTATGTTGGTTCATTATTCTTTAAGTGGATGTAAAGCCGAAGGCTTTTGAGACTAAGGTTGTTGTTGGCCGAATGTAGGGCATGGAGATCTAGTGCGGTAGATCGGGTCTTTAGGATTTAGAACTTGCGTTAGTGACAAGTTTGTAACTTACACACTTTATAACTTGGTGTTTGTTAATAACTTAATCTTGATTAAAAGCCGAAAACTATAAGATTCTCGTTATGATACCGTAAGGGTATGAGCAAGGATTCGGGTAAGTTCGTTTTGATATGTTTTGCTATATGATACTTATTATCATGATATGTGATAAATATTTCTGTATGATTCATAATAAAGCATGATGGCACGATTTGCATAATAATTGCACTGTTATGGGTGATATGAGAGGAGGGGGAAGGATTTGATATCCGTGTCTTTGGGACATCAGAGGTTTGGCACCTCCAGTGGTTTGGTACCACAGTTTATTTCGTATCTTTGGGATACCAGAGGTTTGGCACCTCATAGCGACTTGTCCCAGTGGCTTAGCACCACAGTGGGTTGGCCCAACATTTGATATTACGGGATCGTCACCAGTGATTTGGTATCACATGTGGGTTGGCCCCACAGATGGATTATTCGTGACTTTGGGTCACCAGTGGTTTGGCACCACATTATTATTGGATATCGTGACTTTGGGTCACCAGTGGTTTTGCACCACATTATTATTGGATATCGTGACTTTGGGTCACCAGTGGTTTGGCACCACCAGTGGTTTGGTACCACACGGGGTAGAAAAGGAGTTATGGATGGCTAGGTTGGGTGCATTATTTACATTACTCGGTTATGAATTGTGTAAGTATGTTGCATTAATCGGGGGAAGGATTTACGCACTGAGTCTTGGTGACTCACCTTCTCCCTTATCTTTTCAGGTGATTCATAGGTCACGGATGAGGAGCCGGATGAACTCGTGGTGGCCATGAAATAAAAATTTGGTTTTACATGAACTTTGGTTTGGGTACTATACTCTATTTTAATTCGGTTTTCATCTTTATTTGGATTTGTAATAAGGCCTTTTTAAATTATGTTCTTGGATTATTTATATGCTTTGGATTTGTTTTAAACATGGCTAAATAAATATCATAGTTGATTTAATAATTGAGCCCAAGGTTTTCTAAACTATAAAAACACAATTGTTTTCAAAATCT
The DNA here is from genome assembly GCA_005393395.2 of Gossypium australe. Classification (NCBI taxonomy): domain Eukaryota; kingdom Viridiplantae; phylum Streptophyta; class Magnoliopsida; order Malvales; family Malvaceae; genus Gossypium; species Gossypium australe. The sequence continues at coordinate 46,606,193 of CM016621.1, read as the reverse complement.
TACCATCGGGTAATATAAATCATTTGATAGTAAAATTACAACTTATGTGTTTTCGACAACTTAAATGATTTCCAAATTTAAGTTTCTACACTCGAATGCAAACGGTTTTCTAAGTAATCATTCAGGTTTTCTTAAAATGACATAAATGTTTTCTAACCTATTGATCAACAACTAAATATGAAAAATTTATTTACGGGATTTCAAGGTAAACCACCGGTTTTTAAACTAATCATGCACCTGCCTTCTAAAATTTAATCGGTAATTAGATTTAGTTCAAAATGTTTTCTTCTGTAACATGCCAGATTCAGTCGTGGCGTGTAGACCGGGTTTGGGGTGTTACAATTGTGGTATCAGAGCCAAGTTCAAAGGCTCGGCTGTGGGCCCGAGGCCCAAAATGTTTTAAAGTATGATTTTTAAATGTTTTGTTTGAAATTATATGGTTTGAAAGGCAGGGTACCGAGTCTCCGGCACCAATCCGCCCAGGTAAGTACCCCTAGCCTTTGGTTGTGATTTTTGGATGTTATAAACTTTGAATGACTAGTGTTAGTGGACTATCTTAGAGACTGAAATTTATAGGACTCTATGGATTCGCGAAACAACCTCTTATTAAAACTTTTCATAAGACTGTGCTTTAAAGATAGTGGAATTATGACTAATGTATAAAACTTTTAAATCAGATAAGTCGAGACTTTAGACATGAGTACTCGAGGTCGGGGTCGTTTTACGCGTGGACGCGGTCAGGGTAGGATGGCTGTGTCTGAACCAGTGAGGTCTGGTCAAGGATCCGAAAATGAGGTACCCCCACCCCCACCACCAACGGTTGGAGTAGAGCATCAGGGTCAAACGGGGGATGACGCGGTGTCTCAGGCGATGCTGCGAGTTCTTGAGAGGGTAGCTGGAGTAGGTAGAGGCGCGGGAGCTCGAAAATCTGTACCTAAGCGGCTCCGAGCCAATAGAGCTGAGGTATTTTGAGGTGTACCTGGTGTAGCTCCCAGTACGGCAGAGTATTGGTTAGAGGCGACAGAGCGAATCATGAATGATTTGGATCTGAATGCTGAGGAAAAGCTAAAAGGGATAGTGTCGCTTCTTTGGGATGAGTCATACCAATGGTGGCTTACTGTGCGGGATAGTGCTGCAGCGGAGGATCTCACTTGGGACTATTTTAAGGCAGCATATCAGAAGAAATATGTTGGGTCTAACTACATTGATGCGCAGCGGAAGGCATTTCTGAGATTGGTTCAGGGGACTAAGTCCGTATCAGAGTATGAGGCAGAATTTTTAAGATTGAGTCGGTATGCTAGAGGTATCGTGGCTTCGGAGCACGAGCGATGTGTCAGATTCGAGGATGGATTGAGAGATGAGCTGAGGTTGCTGATTGCTCCACAGCAGGAGCGAGAGTTTACTGTGCTAGTAGAAAAGGCTAAGATAGTCGAGGGGATAAAGGAATCTGTGAGGCAGAATCACGACAGGAATAAACATAAGAGAGGTTTTTGATCATCTGGGTCGGCCGGTAATTCTCAGAAAAGGGCTAGGCAGAGTGGACCGAATCAGTCTAGGAGGTCTGTTACTGCTAATCAGGGACCAGCACAGTGTAATTGGTGCGGGAAATCTCATTAGTGCGAATGTTGGACTGGTGGAAAAGGATGTTTTGAGTGTGGCTCGTTGGATCATCGTGTGAGGGACTGTCCACGTAAACTAGCCAGGAATCAGTCTGAGGGTCAGGGTCGTGCTCAGTATAGAAATGAGGGACTGCCACCGCAGAGGGGTCGTGGTAATGGTAGAGGAGGTAATGGTTCTGGTCGGGGCCGCGGAGCATCGGGCAGAGGTACAGGCAACACTGAGGCAAGACAGCCTGGTTTGGTGTATGCAGCGAGACGTCGAGAGAAGGGTGACGCATCGGACGTCATAACCGGTACGTTCTTAATTTTTGGTTTACCATATACTGCTTTGATAGATGTGGGTTCGACACATTCGTATGTTGCTAGTAGCATAGTAGAGACTATGAACCTAGACTCTGAGACTACTTCTAGGAAGTTGACAGTACGTAGCCCTCTAGGTCACTCTGTAGAAGTAAATAAGCTGTATAGGGATGTGCCCCTAGAACTCCAAGGGGTAGTGTTTGGAGCTGATCTGATGGAACTACCGTTTGGGGAGTTCGATCTGATTCTTGGGATGGACTGGTTGGTCATGTACCAGGCAAGTTTGGATTGCGCTGCTAAGCGCATGGTTTTGAAGACAGCTGAGGGTGAAGAGGTGGTCATGATAGGTAATAGAAGAGATTATCTATCCAACGTGGTATCTGCGTTGAAAGCTGTGAAGTTGGTCAGGAAGGGCTGTGAGGCATTTATGGTTCATGTGTGTGCGTTGGAGGCTAAGGAGTCTACTGTAGGGAACATCCGAACGGTAAAGGAATATGCTGACGTATTTCCAGAAGAAATTCCGGGACTGCCTCCGGATCGTGAAGTCGAATTTGGTATAGATCTGTTACCCGGAACTGCGCCAGTGTCTATCGCTCCGTATAGGATGGCACCGAAGGAATTAGTAGAATTAAAGGCTCAGATTCAAGAGTTATTGGGTCGAGGTTTTATTCGACCAAGTGTTTCGTCTTGGGGAGCGCCGGTACTTTTTGTCAAGAAGAAGGATGGTTCGATGCGGATGTGTATAGACTACCGCCAGTTGAATAAACTGACGATCAAAAACAAGTATCCTTTGCCGAGGATTGATGACTTGTTTGATCAGCTTAAGGGGGCAGCGGTTTTCTCCAAGATTGATTTAAGGTCTGGGTATTATCAGCTAGAGGTGAAAGAGGCTGATATCCATAAGAAGGCATTTCGCACTCGGTATGGGCACTACGAGTTTCTAGTAATGTCGTTTGGGTTGACTAACGCGCTGGCAGCATTCATGGACATGATGAATCGGGTATTTCAGCAGTTTTTGGATCAGTTTGTTGTGGTATTTATAGACGATATCTTGGTATACTTAAAGTCAGAAGAGGAGCATGATGCGCATTTGCGAGTAGTGTTGTAGGTTCTGAGGGAAAAGCAGCTATATGCCAAATTTAGTAAGTGCGAATTCTGGCTTAGGGAGGTGACTTTCTTAGGTCACGTAGTATCAGCTGAAGGGATTAGAGTGGATCCTCGGAAGATTGAGGCAGCGTTGGATTGGAAGCCGCCTAAGTCAGTGCCTGAGATTCAGAGTTTTCTAGGTCTGGCGGGGTATTACCGAAGATTTGTAGAGGGATTTTCTTTGATCGCAGCACCAATGACTAAGTTATTGAAGAAAGGAGTTCCATTTGTGTGGACTGAGAAGCAGCAAGAAAGTTTCGACAAGTTGAAGAAGGTTCTGACTGAAGCTCCAGTTTTAATTCAGCCTGAGGCAGGCAAGGAATTCGCGGTTTATTGTGATGCATCACATACTGGTTTGGAATGTGTGCTGATGCAGGAAGGGAAGGTAGTGGCTTATGCATCTCGACAGTTGAGAGCACATGAGGTTAACTATCCGACGCATGACTTGGAATTAGCCGCAGTGGTTTTCGCTTTGAAGATATGGAGACACTATTTGTACGGAGAGAAGTCGATAGTCTACATGGATCACAAGAGTCTGAAGTATCTTTTGACTTAGAAGGATTTGAACTTGAGGCAGCGCAGATGGATTGAGTTGTTGAAGGACTACGACTGTTCGATTGAGTATCATCCGGGCAAGGCTAACGTGGTGGCAGACGCGTTGAGCCGTAAGGTTGTATCAGATTTAAGAGCGATGTTTTCCCATCTTAGTTTGTATGACGATGGGAGTCTGTTGGTAGAACTGCAAGTCAAGCCGACTTGGTTAGTGCAGATCAAGGAAAAGCAGTTAAAGGACGAGGGTTTGAACGATCGGAGGTTGCAGGTTTAGAATGGTGGTTTAGAGGATTATAGTTTGTCCAGAGATGGAGTATTGTGTTTTCAAGGAAGAGCTTGTATGCCGAAGGATGTTTAGTTGAGGCAGAAAATTCTTCGGGACGCACATAGCAGCCCATACGCTATGCATCCTGGAGGTAGCAAGATGTATCGGGATTTAAGAGAGCAATTTTGGTGGCCAGGTCTGAAGCGGGAGGTAACTGAGTTTGTGGGTAAATGTTTGACGTGTCAGCAGGTCAAGGTTGAACATCAGTTGCCATCTAGATTACTTCAGCTGGTGAAGATTCCACAGTGGAAGTGGGAAAGGATCACTATGGACTTTGTCAGTGGATTACCCCTTACACCTAGTAAGAAAGATTCAGTTTGGGTGATTGTGGATCGTCTGACTAAGTCAGCTCATTTCATTCCGGTAAGGGTGGATTACTCGCTTCAAAAGTTAGCTAAGTTGTATGTGGCGGAGATAGTGAGGTTGCACGGTGTGCCAGTGTCGATCATCTCAGACAGAGATCCTAGATTTATGTCGAGGTTTTGGAGAGCGTTACATCAAGCTTTGGGTACGCGGTTGGATTTCAGTACTGCATTTCATCCACAGTCTGATGGGCAGTAGGAAAGGGTTATACAGATTTTAGAAGATATGTTGAGAGGTTGTGTTTTGGATTTCAGAGGCAGCTGGGAAGAGTTTTTTCCATTAGCTGAATTCGCATACAACAATAGTTATCAGGCAAGCATTAAGATGGTACCATACGAGGCGTTGTATGGTAGGAGATGTCACACACCTACATGCTGGACAGAGTTGGGTGAGCGTCAGATATTAGGACCAGAGTTGGTTGCAGAGACTGAGGATAAGGTTAAGTTGATTCAGGCTCGTTTGAAGGAAGCTTCGGACAGGCAGAAGTTGTATGCCGATCTCAAGAGGAGGGATATAGGGTTTGTCGTGGGTGACAAGGTCTTTCTGAAGGTCTCGCCATGGAAGAAAGTGTTAAGATTTGGGAGAAAAGGCAAGTTAAGTCCAAGGTTTATTGGGTCGTATAAGGTGTTGAGACGAGTGGGACCAATAGCTTATCAGCTCGAGTTGCCAGCAGAGCTGAGTCAGATTCACGATGTGTTCCATGTCTCCATGCTTAGACACTATCGTTCTGATCCATCGCATGTCGTGGCAGTAAAGGAAATAGAGGTGAGTCCAGATTTAACGATAGAAGAAGAACCAGTGCAGATTCTAGATCGAGATGTGAAAGTGTTGCGCAGGAAGCCAGTTCCATTAGTGAAGGTATTATGGCGGAACCATGGCGTAGAAGAAGCTACGTGGGAATCGGAGGATGTGATGAGGCAGCAGTACCCTCAACTCTTTTGATCAGGTAATTTTGAGGACGAAATTATTTTAAGGGGGTAGAATTGTAACATCCTAAAAATTTGAGTATCATCTTGTTACTTGTGTTAGCTCGGGTATGATTTTATTGTGTGCTTAGTATAGTTTTGTGAAGGCTTGGAATTATTAGCGAAGCTAGAATAAATTTTAGTATTGAGAATTTAGTGAAGTGGATTAGGTGGTCCTGACACTTAAGTTAATTTAAGTGTCTAAATTTAGCACATGAGGAGTTAGTGGCATAGTGGATATGGCGCATGAAGGGTTGCTTGAGGGAAGTGGTTCGAATAGTATGGAGTGCATTTTGAAGACTATATTTTTATGCATCCTTACATGAAGTGTCGGCCAAGCTTTACATTTGGTAAGTTGGACTTTAAATTTTATGGCAAGCTGAATAATAGATTAGGAAAGCTTGAACTTTGGGACAAGAATCATATTGATTAAGGAAGGATAAGGGGACATAAGGCTTGGATTAAGGATGAGGTTTTGGAAGCTTTTTAATGGTTAATTGTCCATGTATGTGGACGGCATAATGGCCTAGGGGGGTGACCGATTTTGTTGAAGGTTTGGTAGGTTGGTAGCTAGTTGGTAAAAATTTCCTTAGCATTTGAGCATCATTTTCTTTTCTCTCCAAAAACACTCTCTCTAGCCGAATGTGTTCTTGGCAATAAGGTGAAATTTTGTTTTAGTTTTGGCATTATTTCTTGTTTTGTGTCAAAGACCATAGTTGTTTGCCGAATTTTCTCTTAGGCATTTGGCCGAATTTCCATTTGAGCCTTTCTCACCTTTTATTTTCTTTGTAGCCGAAAACTAACCCTCTCCCCTTCATCTTTTTCTTCTTCTCTAGTGGTTGGCCGAATCTTCCTCCTCCCCAACTCTCTTTTCTTTCTTCCACTTTTGCTCAAAGCCGAAAGCATCCCTCTCCCATTCTATTTTCTTCTCTCCTTTCTCTTCTTTCTTCTATTGCCGAATTCTCCCTCTCCTATTTTCACTTGTCTTTTCTTTTCTCTTTCTCCACTCTAGCCGAATCCTAATTGTTGTCTCTAATCAACCATAGCCGAAATTCCCTTCATCACTCAACCATATTGCCGAAATTTTCATTTCCTTTTTGTTTTGCCTTGGCCGAATATCAACAAGGATAAATCTCTTTTGGGTTCTTCTTTAATTGATTTTGAGAAGGGTAAGTATTCTTGACCGAAACTCCATTCTTATTTTTTTCTTTCTCTCTGTCGACTCACATAAGACAAAAGCCAAATTTTGGGCATTTGTTAGCAAGGTTCTAACCATTCTTAGGAACTGATTTCTTCTAGGCTCTTCGGGACTTTAGAAGCAATCGATCTAAGCCCTATTTCTCTAGCAATTGAAGTTGGTAAGTCAATGGTAAGGATTTATGTTGGTTCATTATTCTTTAAGTGGATGTAAAGCCGAAGGCTTTTGAGACTAAGGTTGTTGTTGGCCGAATGTAAGGCAAGGAGATCTAGTGCGGTAGATCGGGTCTTCAGGATTTAGAACTTGCGTTAGTGACAAGTGTGTAACTTACACACTTTATAACTTAGTATTTGTTAATAACTTAATCTTGATTAAAAGCCGAAAACTATGAGATTCTCGTTACGATACCGTAAGGGTATGAGCAAGGATTCAGGTAATTTCGTTTCGATATGTTTTGCTATATGATACTTATTACCATGATATGTGATAAATATTTCTATATGATTCATAATAAAGCATGATGGCACGATTTGCATAATAATTGCACTATTATGGGTGCTATGGGAGGAGGGGGAAGGATTTGATATCCGTGTCTTTGGGACACCAGAGGTTTGGCACCTCCAGTGGTTTGGTACCACAGTTTATTTCGTGTCTTTGGGACACCAGAGGTTTGGCACCTTATAGCGACTTGTCCCAGTGGCTTAGCACCACAGTGGGTTGGCCCCACATTTGATATTACGGGATCGTCACCAGTGATTTGGTATCACATGTGGGTTGGCCCCACAGATGGATTATTCGTGACTTTGGGTCACCAGTGGTTTGGCACCACATTATTATTGGATATCGTGACTTTGGGTCACCAGTGGTTTGGCACCACCAGTGGTTTGGTACCACACGGGGTAGAAAAGGAGTTATGGATAGCTAGGTTTGGGTGCATTATTTACATTACTCGGTTATGAATTGTGTAAGTATGTTGCATTAATCGGGGGAAGGATTTACGCACTGAGTCTTGGTGACTCACCTTCTCCCTTATCTTTTCAGGTGATTCGTAGGTCGCGGATGAGGAGCCGGATGAACTCGTGGTGGCCATGAAATAAAAATTTGGTTTTACATTAACTTTGGTTTGGGTACTATACTCTATTTTAATTCGGTTTTCATCTTTATTTGGATTTGTAATAAGGCCTTTTTAAATTATGTTCTTGGATTATTTATATGCTTTGGATTTGTTTTAAACATGGCTAAATAAATATCATAGTTGATTTAATAATTGAGCCCAAGGTTTTCTTAACTATAAAAACGCAATGGTTTTCAAAATCTTACCATCGGGTAATATAAATCATTTGATAGTAAAGTTACAAATTAAGTGTTTTCGACAACTTAAATGATTTCCAAATTTAAGTTTCTACACTCGAATGCAAACGGTTTTCTAAGTAATCATTCGGGTTTTCTTAAAATGACATAAATGTTTTCTAACCTATTGATCAACAACTAAATATGAAAAATTTATTTACGGGATTTCAAGGTAAACCACCGGTTTTTAAACTAATCATGCACCTGCCTTCTCAAATTTAATCGGTAATTAGATTTAGTTCAAAACATTTTCTTCTGTAACATGCCAGATTCGGTCGTGGCATGTAGACCGGGTTTGGGGTGTTACACATAGTGTTTGTACACACCTGGTTACAACGCGTGCTATAAACCCCTTAATCATGAACTTACAATAGTTACCACTTAATGATTAATCTTGGCTTAATACACACTTTATCAAAAACCGAAACCTCACCGTAACCTTACCGTGTGCCACATGTTCTAGTAGCCCTTCCTTAGCTCCTATTCGCGAATATCCCTAGACCTGTACCCTAACATATATCATCAAAATCGAGTGACTCATTTTTCACATAAGTCACCCCTATTAGCCATATCTACATTCGGCCATCCATTAATCCATAACTGAGATGAGTACACTTACCACTTTGCTAACGATCCTTACCACACTTGCAATCTCTGAACCCTACCCTTGTTAATACAAGGTTAACAACGATGAGAAGTTAGATAGCCCTTCGGCTTTTATCGAACATACTAAAGGAAAAATTGACTAAGTACTTTCCCAAGGAGTAATCGGCCTAGGAAGCTTTCGGCTTTTGAGAATAGTATGGTGACAGGGACAATTCGACACCAATAGGAAGAGGAAGAGAAGAGGTGATTCGGCTGAAACCAAAGGTGAACAAGAGAAGGAATTTAAGAAGAGAAGGTATAGAGAATTTGGCTAGAGAGAAAACCAAAATTTCGGCAAAGGAATGATGGGTTTTTTTTTCGGCAAATGGAAGAATTCAACTAAGGGGGAGAAAAAGAAATGTAATGGAACCCAAGGAACCTCTCAAAGGAATTCGGCACCTCCTTTTATAGCCAATAGCCGAATCCTACCTTCCTCCACAGTCCAATTCGGCACCAACTCTTCCCACCTCTCATCTCCTAATTTTTCTCCATGATATCTCCTTTATCTCATCCAAAATTCCCTCATTTATCAGCTCACAATACCAATTCAAACACTTCAACAAAAGACTCCAAATTCCACACAACTTTGGTCGTCCACTATGCAAAATAAACACTCCAAAAACACCTAACCACTACTCGAACCTTGAACCTTGATAAACCATAAAAGTTACATATTTTTATCCTACATTTAATATGCTTTTGGATGATTTATCCCCTGTTTTATATAAAAAGGTGCTCTTAATCCTTTCTTTTCATGTTTTATACTCAGGAAAGCACCCGAGGATAAAAAGAGCACAAAACGGGCCTAAAATAAAGTAAATGGGCCTTTGAACGAAATCGGCAAGGCCTGACCCAAAGCACACACGGCCGTGCCTCGACGAGCACCTAGAGCACGGCCCCAACCCATCCCACACGGTCGTGCCTCAAGAGAAATCCAAACACAGTCAGGTCTCAATTCACACGGGCGTGTGACATGGCCGTGCCTCTGACGCTGGAAAGAGCAATTTCAGTCAGAAAAGGATACTTAGAGAGAAAGAATCGCGTTCCAAGAGCCTATAAATAAACCTCAAGTATCACCAGCCAAAGGGAGCGAAAGCGAGGCCAAGGAGCCAAGCCGAGAAGGTCAGAGTTAGGGAATAACGCGAAGGATAGCCAGTTGATCCATCCCAAGAAGCCAGAATTATACTCAAGAAGGCAGAATTCTCCTTCGATTTCTTCAGGGGTTTTAGGATTGTTCTTATGTTTTGTTTTATCTTTTCTCTTGCGATGGTTTGTTATTTCATTATGAACTAAACCCCTCAGACACCTGAAGGGGATGAAACCTAGATAGATTTTATTATTTGATTTTTAAGTTATATGATGAATTACTTAGTTTGTTCTTAATTATGTTGCTTAATCCAAATCTAATGTGCTTAGGTGGAGGAGGAATAGACCCTGCCTAAGAGAAGATCTAACATAATTAAGCGGAGTTGATAGAATGCCTAGAGATAGGGTTACGAGATTTTGCCGGATTAGGGTGAAACCTAATATGGGAGTCCATTGATCGATTTACTGCTATCCTAGGGGGTTATTATAAGCGAACGAGAGTTCCACTAATTAACCTAGGGTTAGACGCTATTCGCTTCGAAAAAGGGTTTAATATAGGTTAGGGAGTCTTACGGATCAAGCTAAGTAAAAGAAATCATATAATTAAAAGGTTAGATAATAAGAGAAGTCTAGGTGGATTCTTCCCGAGGGTATCATCAAAATCAACTGAGTTTTTCCTCAAAGTTATTTTCCAATTCGTCTTCTTGTCTTTGTGTCCTTAGTTTAGCTATCGTCAATTTAGTTTAAAAGTAATCTTCACTCTAACTTTAAGACTAAATAATAAAAAGAAAGTGAGTATTAATACTTTTAGTTCCTTTGGGTTCGATACCGGTCTTGCCTAGCTATACTACTGTTCGATAGGTACACTTGCCTTAATGTCGTTGTTAGAGTTAGTCTCCAGGTTTGATCGTTCTTTTATAAATATTTAAAACTCTAATTTTACAGCGATCAAGTTTTTGGCGCCGTTGCCGGGGAACTAAAATATTAAGAAAACTCTATTTTTATTACTTTAGTCCTAATTTTTATTTTTCGTAATTTATTTTTTTTCTTTTCGTTGTTATTTTTGTTTACTGAAATTTTCTCTCTTCCAACAGCTACCTCTACTTTATGACTAGAAGGAACCCGAGGGGACCTTTGATATTCGATAACGAAATTGAAGCTACCGCTCGTAGGAATCGTCGGGAAACCAGGCGAGCCCTAGATTATACGGAAAGAGAGGAAGAAGATAGATCCAATCCTACTGAAGGGATGGACGAAAACAACCCACTACCACGTGATATGGGTGACAACAATGCTCTACGTACAATGTTCCATTATGCGAAACCGCATTTAACAGGAGCAAAATCTAGTATTGTCAGGCCGGCTATATCTGCTAACAATTTTGAATTAAAGCCTAACACAATACAAATGATTCAACAGTTTGTTCAATTTGATGGTTTGCAGGACGAAAATCCAAACACGCATATAGCTAACTTTTTAGAGTTCTGTGATACCTTCAAAATAAATGGCGTTTCTGATGATGCCATACGTCTTCGGTTATTCCCTTTTTCATTAAGAAACAAAGCTAAACAATGGTTAAACTCGTTACAATGAGGGTCAATCACTACATGGGATCAAATGACCGAGAAGTTTTTGATGAAATATTTCCCACCGACCAAAACGGTCAAATTACGAAATGATATCTCTTCTTTTGTGCAGATAGATGTAGAGACGCTCTACGACGCATGGGAGAGATTCAAAGATCACTTGAGAAAGTGCCCACACCATGGTCTATGTAACAGTCCGAATTTGACCCTAATCAGAACGGTGGTTTCGGGACCACGAATCTGAGTCTGGAAAATTTTTAGATATTATTTTCGGTGTTTGTTATATGTGAATTAATGTGTGTGAAAGTTTCATAAGACTATTTTATCGTTTGAGTGTTTAATTTGACAAAAAGGACTTAATCGCGTAAAGTGTAAAAGTAGCAAACTATAGTGAAAAGTGCTAATGTGATAATGGCTTTTTAATATGGGGTATCAAAAGGGCAAATAGCCGATTTTAAAGTTAGTGGATGGTAGAAAGACAACTAAACCATTATTTATGTTTTATTTTATTAATTATGATAGGTTAAATTTGTAAATTAGTAAATACATATTATACGTTAAAGATTAAACAAAACAAAAAGACCATTATCATCCTTTATTTTCTTGGCCGAATGTGAAGGAAAGAACAAGGGCTTGGCTTCTTTGATTTTCAGCTATTATAGTCTAAAATTCAAGGTTAGTTTGATTTCGGTTCTTGAAAATTTTTACGTTTTTGAGATCGTTGCTTAGAAATCTTCAAGACCCATGTTTTAATTTTTGAGTTTGATGAATATTTTGAGTTGAGCCATTGTTGATAGTTGGTTGTTTTTGTTGATTAAGGATGAATTATGAAATATATTTGTTAGATTAAAATGTTTTGTCTTTGGATTTTTGATGAAATTGAGTATTTTGGGCTAAATTGAGAAAATAAATTTTTGATGGGCTAAAATGCAAAATAAATGAAAGAAATGGACTTATATAGTCCCTATGAATATTCGGCCCTTAGGTTGTGTAATGAAATTTTGTGTATTTTGTGTTTTGTGCAAATAGGACTAATTTGTAAAAATGTGAAATATTAGGGCAAAATGGTAATTTGCCTATTTAGGTGTTTTTGGATTAAATTGAGATGAAATGTACTTGAATGAGCTTATTTTAAATATGTTTAGATCAAGAACAAAGAAAATTAGATTTGGATCGGGGAATAACGAAAGTTTACGAATAGCCAGTCTTCGTCGTCCGTCGATAGTTGAGGTAAGTCCTTAAGCAAATTAATTTCATAAGAATTGATTATAATCTAGCATATATGTTGAATTATGAACTTGTGGAGTTAAACATGTTAAAACCGAATGTGAGGAAGTAATTTAGCAATGTATGTAATCGAACTCATTGAGGCAATATGTGAAGGTGATATTGAATTATATAGGATATATGTGATATTGGTAAGGTGTGAAAGTGATATTGAATTATATGAAATATATGTGATATTGATAGTATGTGATGTGAATGAGATGACTCAATAATATGAATGTTCGGGCTTCGAGCCTAGCAGGCCTTGTGCCGGTGATTTATATCGGGCTTCGAGCCTAGCAGGCCTTGTGCCGGTGATCTTTATCGGGCTTAATGCCTAGCATGTCTCGTGCCGGTGAATTATATCGGGCTTATTGCCTGGCAGGCTAAATGCCGGTGTTCGAACTTCGGACCTTGAGTCTAGCAAGTCTAGTGCCAGTATGTGAGATTCGGGCAAATGCCTAGCAGGTTTTATACCGGTGAGTTGAAATTCCAAGCTTAGATTATTTACTAGTAAAGTCATGAAATGGATCAAGTGAGCCTAAGCATTTGAAAATGAGTTTGTTAATTTGGCTACAAGGTATGTGCTATTCATATTCATGTATTATACATATATATATGCGATGATAATAAGTAAATGAATTGGTGAAGGAAATGTGATATACAATTGGTAGATGCAAATTGTGTATAAACTATGCCATGAGGAAATTGGTTATATGAAAGCATAAAGTGGTTAAAGGTATTCGTATAAGTATATTGATATGAATGATACTAATTGATCCTGTAAATTCAGCCTTATGCTTATGTTTACGTGACATATTGGGATTACTTTGATGCCATGTATATGAATGTATGAAATGTTAAATGGATATATATATATATATGAATATATTTCCTTTTATGTGAAATTACTAAGTGTAAAGTATATACTTATTGTATATACATATATATGTGATCCTATTGAATTATGTGTATCGAAAATATGAGTAGTTGGAAAAGAGTATTTAATCTATATGTGTAACATCCTGAATTTTTGGGCCTATGCGTTTAATGGGTGGATATGTTTAATGTGTTAATCTAAGTGTTAGGGGTCCAAATTGGGCTCAGGCTTAGGTAGAGGCCTTGATTAAAATTATCTGTTTTGGCATTATAGGGTTTAAAAGGTAGTATCTGTGTTTAAAATACCAAAGTGGGCTTGTGGCCCAATATTAGGAGGTGACGCCACACAATGGAGTAAGGGGCCCAAATTTAAGTTTCATGGAGCCCAATTATTTTAATTTAAGTTAGCTAATTTTTGGCATTAGGGTTAGGTGGAGTGGATGGCAACAAGGCTCAAAAATAGGAGGATTTATGTGGATGGGATAATGTAGATATTATAGTTGATAATATGGAAGATAAAAAGAGAAAAGATAGGAGCTATCTGCAAGGCTAGGTGTTGGCCGAAATTCCATCACCTAGAGGAGGGATGAAATCGGTTTCTTTATGGCAAAGGGGTGCCGAATTTTCCCTTTTTATTTGCTTAATTTTTAGTTATCAGGAAGGGCACTTTTGGTTTTTCATAGGTAAGTGCCGAAATTTCTATAAATAGGGAGGGTTCTCTTCTTTATTTTTCAGCATTTAGGGTTTCCATTTTTTCTTTCTCTTCTCCTCTGAGTAGAAGCCGAAATTCCTAACCCTATTCCCTCATCTTCACTTTGATTCAAAAGCCGAAACTCCATTGTTCTTTTCTCTTCTTTCTTCTAAAAGCCGAAAACTCCATTATTCTTTTCTCTTCTTTCTTCTAAAAGCTGAAAACTCCATTATTCTTTTCTCTTTTTTCTTCTAAAAGCCGAATCTCTATAGATTTCTTCGAATCATCTTCTCTTCCTGATTTTCGCAAAAAGCCGGAATCCTCTGGGAGTAGCCGAATCTTCTCTAGTAAGATCTCTTAGATCTAAAAGCTGGAAACACTAGTTCCTAAATCTCATATCACTTTTCGGGATTTCAAGCCTCTGAACAACACATAGGGCAGATAGCAGCTGTGTTGGCTACGGATAGCGTTGACTTAGAAAGTCTTGTTCTAACGGTAATCAGGTGTGTAGATCTCTAAAGACACTAATAATCTGTATGTATATATATGTGATGGTTAAAAGCCGAAAAATAGGCTGTATGAACAGACGGGTTACCCAGAAAGGGTAGGCAAAGGATGCCAGGTATGTGCCATAGAAACTTCTCTATGTGTATAGATGTATGTGAAAGACTGAAATCTCTTAGGTGGTATATTGCTTAATTTTGCATGAATGTATGCATGGGATGGGTTTGATATGGAAAGGGGAAGAGCATGATTGGTCACATGGTGATCGGTGGTAGAAAACCCACGTAATGAAATGTTAGGTCACATGGTGATCGGTGGTAGAAAACCCACGTAATGAAATGTTAGGTCATTTGGTGATCGGTGGTAGAAAACCCACGTAATGAAATGTTAGGTCACTTAGTGATCGGTGGTAGAAAACCACATTAAAATTCTTAATTGTTAAGGAGTAGGCAGTATGACTGTCGATATGGTGTGTAGCGGTTGGTGGGTTGATTGTAGAAATCCCCAAGGTGTGATGGTTGGTACGGGTTGGTGTGTAGAGGATGGAATTCTAGGATGGGTTGGGCTTTGCATCATTTTTTATCTATCATGTGATTATGATTGTTGCCATTGTGTATAGGCCAGGGCTCATAATGTGTTTGTGGGCCCAAGCCTTTTATGTGTTTTCGGGATTTACACACTGAGTTTTGGTGACTCACCCTATTATTTTTCCCTAACTTTTCAGATGAGCAGTAGATCGTGGACATGGGAGCCGAGACGGACTCGAGGGGCCATCAAGTTTTGTTTTGGGAATATTTAGGTAATAAGACCCCATAGTTTATATTCGCCTAAGTAGTTTTTTTAATATTTGCAACTTATGAATTTATGTCAGGGGTTTATTTATACCAAATAATAATAATACAAGGTTTCTTTTCAAATGTCACTTATTTATTCAAATATTGCCTAATAACTTATGATTTTCTAAAACCAACTTAGCAAAAGATTTTAACGTTCAACCCGTAGCATACCAGATCTGGTCGAAACGTATGGGCCGGGTTTGGGGTGTTACAATATGTGAACTATATGATGAGATTATAAATTGAAGTTTAAAGGTAAAATAGTGATGATGGTTAAGCTAAATGAGCATTAGCATTCGACATTAGTAGATCATTTAAGTACTAAGCTTTAAACTATTGATATTAGATGCTTGGATATATGAGAGTTTAAATGAACATGTGTTTATGTAATTAAAGAGGTAAATCAGATGTACACGGCCCTTTACTTTTTCGAATATTTATGTGAACTTAGTGAGTTTCATGTATGTGTATTATATATATATATTATAAAGAAAGGATGTTTTATATTTTGAATTTGATGCTAAGTTGGTAAGTTGTATGCTAATGGTATGGGAATGATAAGTGTTATGTTAAGTGAGGTAAAAGCATTCAGTTTTGAAGGACTTTCGAGTTAAGCTGTTTTATTCAATGTTATTACTTGATTGTTTTAAAATTCTTGAATGTCCAATTGGTATATTATGATTGCTTAAGACTTACTAAGCTAAATTAGCTTACTCCGTGTGTTCATCGTTCTGTTTTATAGATTTTGATCAAGCTAAGAGCTCAGGGGATCGTCAACAAAGTCATCCACACTATCAAACTATTTTGGTATTTTTGATTTTGGATTTTTAAACTAAAGGCATGTATAGGATAGACTAAGTTTCGAGCTATGAATTTGCCCTTGTATATATTAGCCATGCGAAAATGGCTTTACTTGGATCATTAGAATTAGGCTTGGCATTATGAGTTCGTGATTGAGTGTTTAATGTGTTTGGTTATATCGATTTGATTATGACTTAATTATATGTAGTATATGGTTGTTATGTTTCGTTAATACTGTGGTGCATGAGTTGATATATGTATTTGATGGATATGGTAAGTATGTTCTGATTAGTTGAAATAGATAGTTAAAAGAAGATGATATGAAGTTTAAGTATACTAATATGTATATGTGACTTAGGTGTACAATGAGATGTTGTTTGTGTTTTAATGTTTCTTTTAATTTAACGACTGAATTATGGTATTATGGTCTTCATTACTTTCGGCCATGGCATTTAAGCACCATGGTAGTGTATTTCATAATGGGATTGTGCATATGATAATAGCATGGTTGATTTATGTTATACATGTCAGGCATAGTATCATGTATTTAGCTTATCCTAGAAATATATCTTATTGTATATCACGTGTGTGATGGATATTTATATGACTTGACTGAAATGTTGAGGTGGTTGACAAATGTGATTCTATTATGCATGTTTTGATAAATCATGAATGGAAAGTTCATTATGTAGTAGTTGGTCATATTTTGTAATTTGAAACAATAAGGTTGAAGTTGGGAAATGGTTAGTACCATATTCGAATGTGTTTGGTTTAAAGATTGAGGAGGATTTACTGTGAAGTGATCAAATCAAAAACGAATTGAGAAGATAGTTTTATAACGAAATTTGCAGATTCGGTTATGTTCTTATTAATAAATTGAGACATACTTTGCTGAGATTTGTTTATTTAGTTTATTTGAATATGATTGAACAAGATACCATGCAACTATACATATGTATGTTTATATTTAGTGATTTTTATTTATTTTTAAGAAAAGCCATTTCAAGCATGTGTATATTCGGCTAATGTGATTTAAAATATCAAGTGGACAGTGTTCATTGTTAATTATATTAATGAGTTATTTGTGAATATCATTAAAGGGATTAAATTTTTGTATGTTATTATCTAAGCATATTCGTGTTGTTTAATTTGCTTTCGGATATGACTATGTGAGCAGTAATTGTTTATGGCTACTTGTGTTTTGTTCGGTAATGCCTTGCAACCCAATCCGGCGACGGACAGAGGTTAAGGGTGTTACAGTTTACCCTTGTGGCTACAAGTCCAAACCTTTTACAACGGTGTAAACCCCTCAAGGAGACAACTTATAGATTCAGCCGCCGGTGGAACATTGTACAACAAAACTCCAGAAGCAGCCTACGAGTTCATTGAGGAGATGTCATTAAACAATTAGCAGTGGCAAGCTTCAAGGACCAAACCGACAAAATTGGCCGGAGTTTTCAACATCGATGCCATGACCATGCTATCAACGCAGCTAGAGATGATGAATAAAAAGCTTGATAGTTTGTGTTCTTCATAGGCACACCTAGTCATGCAGTGCGACGCAAGTGGAATTGTGGCGAATCCTAAGTACCCACCCTACCAACCGGAAGCAGAAAACGAACAGATGAACTATATAGGTAATAATTTCTGATCTAATAATAATCCTTATAGTAATACTTACAATCCAGGTTGGAGGAACCACCCAAATTTTTCATGGGGAGGACAAGGAAACCAAGGAAATCAAAGGCAACAACCTCCTCAGAACTTCCGAAATCAGCCATATCCACAAGAAAAGAAACCAACCTTCGAGGACCATCTTCAAGAAACAGATAGAGCAGTCAAAAACAACGAGAGACGACTCGATGAAATTGCCAAAGCAGTCAAGGACGTGACTAATGCAGTCGAACAACTCGCAAAACTAATGTCAGAACGACAGCAAGGACGTCTACCAAGTAACCCTGAGGTCAATCCTAAGGAGCAAATTCAAGCAATTACAGCTCAGGACAGTAATGAATGGGCTGAGCCAAATTCCATACCAGAAAAGAAGATAGAAAAAGGTAAAGCAGAGGTACCACGAGAGAAGCCAAAACCGGTAATTAAAGAATACCAACCTCGCATACCTTACCCTGAAGCCTTAAAAAGAGATGATTTAGAGGAACAGTTCGGTAAGTTTCTTAAACTTTTAAAGAAATTACATATTAACTTACGTCTTCTTGAAGCTCTTTTTCAGATGTCAGATTCAAGAAAATTTTTAAGATAGCTCTTGACCAACAAACGCAAAATAGATGAAGAGCACAATGTGGAACTAAACGCAACATGCTCGGCGATGCTACAAAACAGACTACCACAGAAACTAAAAGATCCAGGGAGTTTTACAATTCCATGTTTAATTGGTAGCCTACATATTGGTAATGCGTTAGCTGATCTAAGGGCAAGTATAAATGTCATGCCTTACTCACTGTTTAAACGACTAGGTCTAGGGAAGCCCAAACAAACTAGGATGAGTGTACAACTAGCTGATAAAACTGTTAGAATTCCTAGGGGCATCATCGAAGATGTTCTCATCAAAATCGATAAATTTATTTTCCCAGTAGACTTTGTTGTCTTAGACATGGATGAGGATAACTCAATCCCCTTAATTTTAGGAAGACCATTCCTAGCAACTACCAGGACTAAAATTGATGTTGCTACAAGTGAGCTCATACTTCGTATAGGAGATGAATCAATCAATCTTCAAGCCCTCAACTCAGCCAGGACAACAGTCAATAAAGAATTACACGAGGAACAAAGCATTTGGGTCGACAATTCAGAGAAGCAGAAGAAATAGATCAAAGGAGACCTAGATTCACACAAAGTAAAACCCGAGGAAGAGATCAAGGGGACATCGAATCACTTCAAAATAGGAGACCAAGTACTGTTAGACAAAACCGATCCCCAAATCACTACCACAGACCTGAAGGCAAAGGGAGAAATCCGTCTCAAGGAACATGATATCTTCCCAAACGGAATAGTCGAAGTAAGCAATCCAATATTTGGCACTTTCAAAGAAAATGCTTATCGACTTCAACTTTTTCAAGAGAATAAAACCGTAAGTATAAGGGAAGATATTCAAACCTTTAAACCTCCCTAAAATTTTCAAATAACGAGGAAAAGTCTAGCTTAAGACTATAAACGAGCGCTTCTCGGGAGGCAACCTGAGCACTAACCTTATTTTTCCTTTGCTTTTATCTAACTTTTCCTTTTTATTCTCTTTTTCCTTTTTCAACTAACAAAAATATGCAAATCTTCCAGACCACATGGCCCTACACACGGCCGTGTCTGTAGCCGTGTGGGCCACCTAAACCACCACACTGACAGGGCACAGGCCGTGCTGTCAGCCTAACCACCCTCCCCAACGTCACGGATCCAACAACTTCTACACACGGGCACCGACAAATAAGGCACGCCCGTGCCCGAAATCGTGTAAAGCTACTGACTTACACACCACAGCCACAACACGTCTGTGCTAGCAACCGGGTGAAGCTACTAACTTAACAGACATGGGGAGAACAAGCCCGTGCAGAATGACCATGCCAAAAGGAACGATTTCACAAGCACGGGCATGGAAGGACCAAGCAAGGCCACAAGGGTGACAACACCACCTACAACACGATCGTGTGAGGTGGCCGTGCAAATCGACACACCCTATGACCACGGCCGTGGGGGAGCCCAGGATTTGAAATCCTATTTAAACCCCTCACCTTTTCTCCTTCCCTCCATCTAATTATTCCTCTCTTTTTCACTCTTTCCAGTCTCAGACCCTTCAAGACACTAGATCATTGAGCAAATCAACACCATGCCGAAGAAGCGGAAGAAGCTACGCATAGACTCCTCAACAAAGAACGACCAACATGAGTTCATGCCGGCAGCTTTGTCTCAACAACAAGCCAAGGGTCTTTGAGACCAATTAGTTTTTATCTTTTCTTTCTCTCTTACTTCAATTTCCTACTCTTCTCCTTTATTTTCCCCATCTAAGTTTCTCTACTGCTATTTTCGTTTAATTTTCTTTTACTTTCTTAATGTCAGGTTCGCCAGGCTACTAGGGAATCACGCCTACCACCACGACAACCTCACCACTCTCACCACCGCCACCACATCCCCAATCTTAGCATTGATTCCCACCTTGCGAACCATCCCTTAATAAGGACTTCATAGTCCATTAGTATTTTCTTTTCATTTCCGTTTTCTTCTTAGTCTCCTTCACTTTAGCTTGCTTTTCTTTAATTTCATCTTTAGTTTATTTATATTAAGTTTCAAAAACCCCTGGCTAATCCTGCATGAGTTCCCCAATTTCTTCATCTAGCGCAGAGCTCGGGAACCACCACTACCACCATACTGATGCCTTCGCCGTAATTGCCACCCCCTCCACCATAACCTCTACGACCCCGGCCCTCATCCAAGGAAACAATCCACACCTAAAGGGAGTATCCTATCCCCCTCTTCATTTTTATTTTGAAATTAAATGCATCATTTATCTTTGTACATTGAGGACAATGTACATCTTAAGTGTGGGGGGTAAAAATACCTAACTTTCTGCATTATTCTCAAATCCCTGAGGTTAAAAATGGAATAAAATTGCCAAAATTTTTTCATTATTCTCAAATCCCTGATTTAGTCTTGTTTTTAAGCAAAATTGTCATATTACTAATTAAGATGAAATTTCTAATGATTTGTGATAATTATTGACATGTTTTCGAATAAGTCATAGTTAATTATACATTGATGTTTAATTCAAAGAATACTAGAGAATCAAGCATGATAAGTCTGTTTCTCATGAATTAGAAATTTTTGCTAGGTTGTTGACCTAAATTTAACTGCTACCTTGAAATTTAAAATTTATAAGGATGATGTCAAAACACCCATAATTTTTGTGAGTATTTGAACCTTATAGAGCATACATTCTTTTTCATGCTCATTTTTTGATTATGAGTGTGTCAACTATGAACTGTTGTTCTAGAACTTGCCTTGATTATACATGTCAAGACCACAGTTATGATTTGATATACCGAGATGATAAAGGCACTTAGGTTTTAACCCACTTATTCCACTAAAAAGCCTACCTTTATAATTAACCCCTAGTGAACCCCATTAGCCTAACAGCCCTTTTTTATTGACTCACCTACTAATTTTAACCAAAAACCCTTTGTATTTGTTATCACTAATTCTTTTAACTACCTTTTTGTCGAGATTTGATGTTAAACAAGTTTCCTAACTATGTTTTAATATTCTAGTTGTAAAAATTCTTTATTACTAGTACTTAGTTTGTTCTTAAAAAAATTATATTCATTATTATTCCTACGATTAAGAGAGCTTGCATGTTCAAAATCAAATCCTCAAAGAAAAGCTCGTTTTATTAGTATGTAAGATTAAGTGTATTTTTTCTAGTTAGGTAACTTCTCAAGTCAATCTAGATTCTAACCTTCTAATTCAGCCTTTATCCACACCTTTAACCCTAGCCCCATTACAACCCTGTTAAAGACCTTTTGATCTGTTTGTCATCTCATATTATAGTGGTGGAGATTTGATTTTCAGGCAAGCCTATGGGATTAACTTTTGAGGTTCGACTTATGAGCGATCTTTTTCTGAACCTTAAACACTTTAGAGTGATTTGAGTAATCCTAAGTGAGGATATCAATCCTTGTCAATTTTGAATTAGATAGGTAGTTATTTAAAAGAGGGAAGACACCTATGTTTTCAAGGTACAAGATTATGACTTATCTCGTTTGAATCTTTAGGACGCTTTGAATCAAATCATCCATGCATGAATTTTCTATGAATTAGGATAAGACATTGTTGATAAGAATTGCAGATAATGGAAAGTTCGTTTTAATTGTAAATTGAGAATTTTGCTTGAGGACAAGCAAAAGCTTAAGTGTGGGGGTATTTGATAAACCATAAAAGTAACATATTTTTATCCCACATTTAATATGCTTTTGGATTATTTATCCCCTGTTTTATATAAAAGGTGCTCTTAATCCTTTCTTTTCATGTTTTATACTCAGGAAAGCACCCGAGGATAAAAAGAACACAAAACGGGCCTAAAACGAAGTAAATGGGCCTTTGAACGAAATCGACACGGCCTGACCGAAAGCACACACGGCCATGCCTCGACGAGCACCTAGAGCACGGCCCCAACCCAGTCCCACACGGTCGTGTCTCAAGAGAAATCCGAACACGGTCAGGTCTCGATTCACACGGGCGTGTGACATGGCCGTGCCTCTGACGCTGGAAAGAGCAATTTTAGTCGGAAAAGGATACTTAGGGAGAAAGAATCGCGTTCCAAGAGCCTACAAATAAACCTCAAGTATCACCAACCAAAGGGAGCGAAAGCGAGGCTAAGGAGCCAAGCCGAGAAGGTCAGAGTTAGGGAATAACGCGAAGGATAGCCAGTTGATCCATCCCAAGAAGCCGGAATTATACTCAAGACGGCGGAATTCTCCTTCGATTCCTTCAGGGGGTTTTAGTATTTTTCTTATGTTTTGTTTTATCTTTTCTCTTGCGATGGTTTGTTATTTCATTATGAACTAAACCCCTCAGATACCTGAAGGGGATGAAACCTAGATGGATTTTATTATTTGATTTTTAAGTTATATGATGAATTACTTAGTTTGTTCTTAATTATGTTGCTTAATCCAAATCTAATGTGCTTAGGTGGAGGAGGAATAGACCCTGCCTAAGAGAAGATCTAACATAATTAAGCGGAGTTGATCGAACGCCTAGAGATAGGGTTACCAGATTTTGCCGGATTAGGGTGAAACCTAATATGGAAGTCCATTGATTGATTTACTGCTATCCTAGGGGGTTATTATAAGCGAACGAGAGTTCCACTAATTAACCTAGGGTTAGACGTTATTCACTTCGAGAGAGGGTTTAATATAGGTTAGGGAGTCTCACGGATCAAGCTAAGTAAAAGAAATCATATAATTAAAAGGTTAGATAATAAGAGAAGTCTAGGTGGATTCTTCCCGAAGGTATCATCAAAATCAACTGAGTTTTTCCTCAAAGTTATTTTCCAATTCGTCTTCTTGTCTTTTTGTCCTTAGTTTAGCTGTCGTCAATTTAGTTTAAAAGTAATCTTCACTCTAACTTTAAGACTAAATAAAAAAAAGAAAGTGAGTATTAATACTTTTAGTTCCTTTGGGTTCGATACCGGTCTTGCCTAGCTATACTACTGTTCGATAGGTACACTTGCCTTAATATCATTGTCAGAATTAGTCTCCAGGTTTGATCATTCTTTCATAAATATTTAAAACTCTGATTTTACAGCGATCAGACCTCGTCACGCCACATTGTAGCTCCCCTAGTGACGCCACCTTGCCACTAGACCACAAGCCCATTTGTGACCTATTTTCCACTTAATCTACTTAAGAGGCCTAATGCCTGAGACTAGGGTCCACTAAAGCAAGAAAAATAAAATTTTCCCTATGGTCATCCCTATCTCTAAGGCTTCAAATGATCCCGATAATACCTTAAAATTAATATTCTAAGTGCTACTCATACATACCAACCTTAGTGTACAGAAATTTAATGTTTCGGGATTTTTGGGGCGTTCCAACCTAATAGGCCCAAATCTACTAGGCCCAAATTCGGGTCGTTACACAGTGAGGGAAGAAGAAGAAGAAGTCGACAGGAAAAGAGGCAACTCTCGACAACCGAAAAGAAAAAAGGGGTAAACCAATGGCCAAAATAGGCAATAATGGAAAAGAAGAAGAAAATTGTGGCAGATGTTTGTTAGAGCTGGATGAGGAGAACGGCAGAAGAAACGAGAACTTTAGGGATTTGAAGAAAACCAAAATAACAAAAATGAAGATTTTTGCACCATTATCCCCTAAATCCCTCAAATTTCTCCTAAAACCGTCTAACCACTCCCATCCAAATCCCTTAATTTACTCTCCACATTTCCATTACACCTCTACCACTTCGGCATTTCAATTCAGCTCAAACACTACACGGTACCACTAGCAAAAATAATACTCAAGCACAGCTCGAACCCAAGACCTCTAGCATTTTAACACACCACTTATCCACTAGACCAGCAAGCCCATTCTGACATGTTTTTACAAACTTTTAACTAAAAGCCTACTAAACAAAAGAAAGGCTTTATTCAATTAAAAGAAAAATTTAGATCAAGACAAGGCTTGAACTTAGGACCTCCCACACACACCCAGAACACTTAACCACTGAAGCAGACAGATATTTGTGTCACAAACACACATAAATAAATATAAGATATTTTTGGGGTGTTACAACTCTAACCCCCTAAAAGAAAATTTCAGCCTCGAAATTTACCTGATCAGAACAGATGTGGATGCGGCTAACGCACCGCATCCTCAGGCTCTCATGTGGCCTCCTTAGTGCTATGATTACGTCATAGAACCTTAACTAGTGGAATGGGTTTCCTTCTTAGAACCTTTACATCTCGCTCCAATATCTGAACTGGCTCCTCCTCAAAGGCCAGATCTGGCTTAACCTCGGTCTCCTCAATAGGAACAATATGCGTGGGATCAGAGCGGTAGTGTCTCAACATAGAGACATGGAACATGTCGTGAATCTGATCTAACTCTGGAGGTAACTCCAACTGGTAGACAATCGGTCCCACAAGTTTCAGTATGCGGTAAGGCCCAATAAACCTAGGGCTCAACTTGCCCTTACGTCCAAACCTCAGTACCTTCTTCCATGGCGAGACCTTGAGAAAAATGAAGTCCTCCACAGAATACTCAATCTCTCGACGCTTTAGATCTGTATAGGACTTCTGTATGTCTGATGCCGCTTTCTGTTGGTCTCGAATCAATCTAACTTTGTCCTCAGTATCAGAAACTAGTTCAGGGCCCAGAACTCGTCACTCGCCCAACTCAGTCCAACATGAAGGTGTACGACACCTACGACTATACAGTGCCTCGTAAGGTACCATCTAAATGCTAGACTGATAGCTGTTGTTATAACCAAACTCCGCTAGTGGCAGGTAATCCTCCCAGCTGCCTCGAAAGTCAATCACACAACTCCTCATCATGTCCTCTAGTATCTGAATTACCCTCTCAGATTGTCCATCTGTTTAAGGATTGAACGCAGTACTGATGTCCAACCTTGTACCCAGAGCTTTATGTAGATTCTTCCAGAACTGAGATGTGAAGCGAGGATCCCTATCAGATATTATCGAAACCGATACCCTATGCAGTATCACTATCTCAGACACATACAGTTTAGCCAGCTTCTACAGAGAGTAATCGATATGAACCGGTATGAAGTGGGCAGACTTGGTCAATCGATCCACAATGACCCATACAGAATCCTTCTTAGTGGGTGTAAGGGTTAACCCACTAACAAAGTCTATAGTTTCACGCTCCCACTTCCAAAGTGGAATCTTGACTGGCTGCAACAATCCCGAAGGTAACTGATGCTTAGCGTGAACCTACTAACATGTCAAACACTTGGCTA
The DNA here is from genome assembly GCA_005393395.2 of Gossypium australe. Classification (NCBI taxonomy): domain Eukaryota; kingdom Viridiplantae; phylum Streptophyta; class Magnoliopsida; order Malvales; family Malvaceae; genus Gossypium; species Gossypium australe. Next base: position 46,580,607 of record CM016621.1, on the reverse strand, counting down.
CAAACTCAGTAATCTCTCGTTTAAGTCCTGGCCACCAATATAACTCACGAAGGTCTCGATACATCTTGTTTCCGCTAGGATGCATACCATAAGCGCTACTATGCACCTCTCTCAGTATAGACTGCCTCAACTCAATATCCTTCGGTACACAGATTCTCCCACAGAAGCAGAGTACCCGTTCGCTATTCAATCCAAAATCCACAGTATTCCCACTCTCAATCTGTCGGAAGTAAAGACCGAAAGACTCGTCCTCTAACTGTTTACCCTTAATCTACTCTATCCACGTCAGTTTAACTTGAAGTTCGGCCAACAGACTATCATCATCAAATAAACTGAGGCGAGCAAACATTGCCTTTAAATCAGACATAGCCCTACGGCTCAGCGCATCGGCCACCACATTGGCCTTACCAGGGTGGTATTCGGTAGTACAGTCGTAATCCTTAAGCAGCTCAATCCATCTACGCTGCCTAAGATTCAGCTCCTTCTGAGTGAGGAGGTACTTGAGGCTCTTGTGATAAGTGTAAATGATACACTTCTCACCATACAAATAATGCCTCCAGACTTTCAGTGCAAATACCACAGCGGCCAACTCCAAGTCATGTGGCGGATAATTTGCCTCATGAGTCTTAAGCTGACGTGAAGCGTACACTACCACCTTACTCTCTTGTATCAAACCACATCCTAAACCGACATGTGATGCACCACTGTAAACAGTAAACTCCTTTCCAGACTCTGGCTGTATCAGAACAGGGGCCTCAGTCAGTACAGTCTTGAGCTTCTCAAAGCACTTTTACTGCAAATCAGTCTAGTTAAATGACACACCCTTACGTAGCAGCTTAGTCAAGGGTGCGGCGATCAGTGAAAACCCCTCTACAAAACGTCGATAATATCCTGATAGTCCCAAAAAATTGTAGATATCCGGTACATTCTTAGGCTGCTTCCAATCCAAAATAGTCTCAATCTTTCGAGGATCGACCCTAATTCCCTCGGCAGAAACTACATGGCCTAGAAATGTTACTTCTAGTAACCAGAACTCACATTTACTGAACTTGGCGTACAATTGTTTCTCTCGCAGAATCTGTAAAACCACTCTGAGATGTTCGTCATGCTCATCCTCAGTCCTCGAGTACACCAATATATCGTCAATAAATACCACTATGAACTGATTCAGATAGGGCTGGAACACTCGTTTCATCAGATCTATGAAAGCTACCGGTGTATTAGTCAGTCCAAATGGCATTACTAGGAACTCATAATGACCATAGCGAGTCCTAAACACCGTCTTATACATGTCGACCTCCTTAACTCTTAACTGGTGATACCTTGATTAAAGGTCAATCTTGAAGAAAATTGAAGCCCTTCGGAACTGGTCAAACAAATTGTCTATCCTCAGTAAGGGTACTTATTCTTGATGGTCAACTTATTTAGTTATCGGTAGTCAATACACATACGGATGGATCCATTTTTCTTTTTCACGAATATAATTGGTGCTCCTCATGGAGACACACTAGGGCGGATGAACCCACAATCCTATAACTCTTGAATATGGGCCTTAAGCTTTACAAGCTCTTTCGGTGCCATTCTATAAGGGGCGATTGACACCGGAGCTGTACCAGGAAGGAGCTCAATCCCAAACTCTACTTCACGATTCGGAGGTAACCCAGGAAGCTTCTCAAGAAATACGTTCAGAAAATCCTTAATCGGTTTGATATCTTTAACCTAAGTATCCCTAGAATCTAAAACACTGATGTAGGCCAGATATGCCTCACATCCCTTACGGACCAACTTCTCGGCCCTCAATGTAGAAATCACATTTGATAAATAATTCTGACGCTCCCCAATTACGACTACCTCGCTGTCCTCCTCAGTTCTCAGTACAACCCTTTTTATGGCACAATCTAAACTCATTCGGCGTTTGACTAACCAGTCCATTCCCAGTATTAGATCAAATTCTCCAAAAGGCAGTTCCATCAGATTCGCCAAAAAGATAGCTCTTTGAAAATATAGAGGAACATCTTTAAACAGTTTGTTAACCCTTATTGACTGCCCTAACGGACTCAGTACAGTGACCTCACTCGTAGTGCTCTCAACCAGTATACCCAAGTTTTCAGATACAGTACAAGCTATATAAGAGTGAGTGGATCCTATATCTATCAATGCAATATAGGGTACATTATAAATAAAGAATGTACCTGTAATGACGTCCGGAGCATCTCCATCCTCTCGGCGACGAGTAGCATAGACTAGATCCGGTTGTTTCACCTCAGTGTGACCAGCACCTCCGCTCGGTGCTCTCTGACCATGGCCCAGACCGTTACCACCCCTGGCCTGACCACGGCCCCTCGATGGCTACTGAAATACTCTCGGTGGTGCAGTACACATGCTAGAAGCTTGCATCTGATCGGACCTCTGCGGGTAATCTCTAATACGGTGCTCTAATGAACCGCACCTCAAACAAGCCCTAGTTCTCTTCCAACACTCGCCCTGATGGCTTCTACCACAGTCAGTACACGGTGGCTGTCCAGTAGCAGCAATAGGAGTCCCAACTCTGACTGGTCCATCAACTCTGGCCTTTTTTAGTCCTCTCAACGGAACTCAAGGGCTTCGAATCCCTCTTATTCCTACCTCTCTCTCTGTTTTGGCACTCAGTGCGCTTCACTTCCTCGACGATCTTCGCCTTATCGACTAGTGTAGCAAAGTCTCTCTCTCTGTGTGGAGCTATCAGTACCCTCAAATTGTCCCTGAAGCCATCATTGAAGCGAACACATCTCTCATACTCAGTCGCCATCATACCATGCATATAGCGGCTTAGTCGCAGAAATTTGGCCTCATACTCGGCCACTGATCTATCACCATGGGTCAAATTTAGGAACTCTCTCCTACGGACATCCACGTATCTGGCCCCCACATATTTCCCCTGGAAGGCAGTCTTAAAGAACTCCCATGTCAGTCGGTTGGACTGAGTGCCCTCCTTAACCGTGAGCCACCACTGATATGCCTCATCTCGTAGTAGCTATATAACACCCTTTAATTTTTGCTCAGGTGTGCAGTCCAGGTCGTCAATAATTCTCTTTGTGGCCTCTATCTAGTAATCAGCCACATTAGGGCCAACTCCAGCAATACCCCTAAAAATCTCGAATCCATTGGACCAGAATCATTCCGTAACCGACCCTCGGCCTCTAGCTCTAGTATTGGGCCCAGCGACCCTCTCTAGAATCCTTAACATGGCTTGGGATAGTGCGTTGTCCCCAGCCGCTCGATCATGAGACCCAGTCTCAGTCACAAGCGAAGCCAGTGTCTCTCTAGTTTCCAAATTAGGTTGGTTGCCAAATGATGAGGACCCAGCTCGAGCACCTTTACGGCCTCTACCACGGTCTCTTGTATCCCGTCCGCGAGTACCTCGTGTGCTAATTGTCTAATAGCGTTTTATCTGTATTAATATTTTTATGCATCAGTTAACAGTTCCAGTGCTTATAGATTTTTTATGAAAATAGTATCAGAAGTGTAAAGTTTGTTTCGTACATCGCAGTGTCTATCAATTTTATTACAGTATTAATATACATTAACTTGAGTGTTTTCAGTACAATCTATCTATACTAGTCTCGGTATATACTACCTATAACAGTTCAGTCAAAAACATATAACAGTTTCACATAGCAATTTTAGAGAACTTCCTTGATCGGCGTCGGAGACTCGGTGTACCACACATCCAGTAAAAATATTTCAACTATCAGAAACCAGTTCTTTAAAAACCCTAAGTTTTAAAACTCAAATCCATAGCCGAGTTTTGTAACCTGGCTCTGATACCACTAAATGTAACACCCCAAATCCGACCTAGACATTATGGCCGAATTTGACGATGTCACATGATAGTACTTTTGAAATCGGAATGATGCTAAGACCTTTTCTCCGTTCAAACCACTCTTCATTATCTTATGTTAACTCTAACTCGTGTCATTTGTTTTCAAAACGTTATCCATTTTCAAAATGTTATTTATTTACAAATCGTCATTCATTTCCTAAAACGTTATACTTTGTGAAAACTTTTAAAACAATTTGCGTATGCGTAGTATTTTGATAAAACATTCATCTCTTTTGAAAACCCGAGTTTCTCCTACCACTAGCAGTTATAAAACATAAAGCAGTAAAAAATCCAAATTTAAACCAAAAATCCGTAGAGGCCATTTTTACAGAAAAATACCCACATAAACTTAAAATCATGATTAAGTATCAAACAGTATAAAAGGAGTCGTGTGGCCACCGCTGAGTCCTCCTCCGCACCGATCCGCCTATGTTTGGGGATTACCTGTATAGATTAAATAGAAGGGTGAGTTTTCGTAAACTCAGTGTGTAACCCCCATACAAAACAAACAGTCAATATACAAATAATCACAGTCTGGGACTAATCCCTTTTTCAGTATCAGGATCAGACCAGTTTGAGCCTTAGCCCATTTCAGTAATAGTATGCATTAGGGCCTTAGCCCATCACAATACAGTAACAGTAACAGTAACATATATGCAATCAGAAAATCCTACCCAACCAGCCTCTACACTCCATCTCCGTCCAACCTTACACTCCATGTGGGGATATAATCAACCTTCCCATCCCTACACTCCAAATAATATCGAATGCGGCACTAAACAGTAATTTGCAGCTATGCTGCTAGTAAATTAGGCTTGAAGCCTTTTAGTACACTTTTTCCAATCAATATCAACCCATCCCCATGCAATGCATCACACAGTTATGTCATGCCCAATCATGGTATATCACATTTATACAGCACAGTACAAACAACATGCTCAATATACCGTCATATATATATATATATATCAAGTATGGATATAATAGTCATTCAGTTAGGGGTGTAGGTAATCTTACCGACCCTACAGTATGTTCACAGTCGTCTCGGGTGACCCGTACAATCTTAGTAATAAATCAGTGAAAATGGGCTCACACGCCCATGTTGTCTGCCCGTGTTGGCCCACATACCCGTGTGGCCCCCAAAGCCCAATTTGGCATTGGCCGTGTGGATCACACAGCTTGGCCCAAGATCCCATATGCTCGTATGGCTCACATGGCCGAATTGGTCAAGCCCGTGTCTCCTACACGGCCTCGCCGGCCATCACACGACCGTGTCATGCGCGCATGGCCTGGTTCGTCAATCACACGAGAATGTCCCCTTACACAGCCTACCACACGCCTGTGTGGAGTCGATAGTATGCTTTCTCGAATTTTCACCGAGAACTCATTTTCAGTGATGTGGTTACACACCTGGTTCCTTTTCTTTGCAAAAGTGCTCCTGAACACTCCAAGACCTAGCAATTGAATGAGAAGCACAAATTAATTACTTATACGATAATCGAGTTAAACGAACCTTATTCAAGATACCTATCCAATTGATCGGCGAATCTACCCTTGTTTAAACAACCGAAGCCCTACACTTAAGTCGTTGAGAAATGATCACCGGCCCCTCGATTAGTACCTGCAAATTAGTCGAAATCCCCTCTTTAACAAATATTCACAAGAACAGTCTAAACCAAACGATTACCTAAGCTTACCGAATGCACGAAAAAGAAGAACAAGAATGGTACTATTGGAACAACAGCAGAAAGAACCCAAGAGAAACAAAATTTGGCAGAGTGCAATAATCAACAGGACGGTAGCAAAGAGAAAGGAACAAGACGACACAGTGAGGGAAGAAGAAGAAGAAGTCGGCAAGAAAAGAGGCAACTTTCGACAATCGAAAAGAGAAAGGGGTAAACCAATGGCCAAAATCGACAGGAATGGAAAAGAAGAGGAAAATTTTGGCAGAGGTTTGGCAGAGCTGGAGGAGGAGAACGGCAGAAGAAATGAGAACTTTGGGTATTTGAAAAAAAACCCAAAAATGAAGATTTCTGCACCATTATCCCCCAAATCCCTCAAATTTCTTCTAAAATCGTCCAACCACTCCCATCCAAATCCCTTAATTTACTCTCCACACTTCCCACTACACCTCTACCGCTTCGGCATTTTAGTTCAGCTCAAACACAACACGGCACCACTAGCAAAAATAATTCTCAAGCATAGCTCAAACATAAGACCTCTAGCATTTTAACACACCACTTATCCACCAGACCAGCAGGCCCATTCTGACATGTTTTTACAAAATTTTAATTGTAAGCCTACTGAACAAAGCAAGGCATTATTCAATTAAAAGAAAATTTTTGCTCAAGACAAGGCTTGAACTTAGGACCTCCCATACACACCCAGAACACTTAACCATTGAAGCAGATAGGTATTTGTGTCACAAACACACAGAAATAAATATAAGATATTTTTAGGGCATTACAGGAAGCATAAAGCTTAGTAAGTTGCATGTAAATAAGTAACAACATTAATCATGCATCCTTAAACACATAGCATATTATAAACCATCATAACATTCTTGATTTAACAATGATAGATTTGCTACATATTTACACCTCACAAGTATAAGCCAAAGATTACAAGATCGTCCCGGAATCATTCTCATAGATAGAACTTACTCAATTTCATCCTTACCATTAAGGAATCATAACTAAGCTCATATATCATAAGTTCCGAGTAAGAACCTGCACCACTCATAACATGATTATATCCTTTCATAACTTTATCATAAGCTTTAAATAACCCGTGGAACCATTTGGAATACTAAAGGATCCGATAAGCCTCGCACAAGAGGGTAAAATGTCGATGCCATGTCCCAAACATAGTCTTACACTAGCTCTCGTCTCAATGCCGATGCCATGTCCTAGACATGGTCTTACATTGGCTCTTATAACATGGCCGATGCCATGTCCCAGACATGGTCTTACATTAGCACACATATCAACACCGATGCCATGCCCCTGACATGGTCTTACACTGGCTCTCATAATGTGGCTGATGCCATGTCCCAAACATGGTCTTACCCTAGCACACATATCAACGCCGATACCATGTCCTTGACATGGTCTTACACTGGCTCTCATAATGTGGCTGATGCCATGTCCCAGACATGGTCTTACATTAGCACACATATCACCCAAATGTTATGGCATGGATATCCAATCTATTCCTAAGGTTCAACCGAGAGTTTTTACTACATCAATTTTCATAATGCATATCCACAAAAATAATCAAACACTTTATGCCATATTAATTGTTCAATACATAATAACAATAAAGTTGTATTATTTACATACAACTTACCTCGCTATACAAAAAGTGGGTGACTAGATTGAATTTGTCTACTAGCTTGGCTTTCCCCCTGTCTAGGTTTGAATTCCGTTTTTCTTGATCTATAATCAAAAAATTTACTTATTTAATCCCCACGTTAATCAAGACATTCCAAAATTCCTACTTTGGTAAAATTACCGTTTTGCCCTTAGACTTTCACATAATTATGATTTTGCACCTAGGCTCGTAAAACGATTTTCATCAAATTTATTCATTAACCAAGCCTAGCCGAATCTAATTTATACTTGTAGCAGCTCAAAATTTCTATTATTTCACACAATTACCACCTATTTTACAATTTTTACAAAAGGTTCAATTTAGGTGTTTTCATGAAAATTACATTCACAAAAATTGTTTATTTAACAACCAAGAGTCATTTTCTTCCGTAAAAATTCAGCAAAAAACACGAATACTCACATGATAAAACCCTACACTCTCAACCATTTTGCAAAATAGTCCCTCTGTAACACCCCAAACCCGGCCTAGACGTTACGGCCGAAGCTATCATGTGCAAGAGACTCGAGGACGGGTTAAATGAAGATATCCGCCTATACGTGGGAGCTCTCAAATTAAAAGAGTTTGTAGTATTAGTGGATATGGCCTGTAAAGCCGAGGTGTTGGCTAAAAAGAAGAGAAGAGCTGAGTTCGAGTCTCGTGACTTGAGGAAGAGACAACTGAACAAGTCTCAACAATCCCCATCTAAGAAATCGAGGGATTTCACTACTCGATCAATCACTTCAGCGGGGTTTTCAACCTGAGATAAAGGCAAGCAATTTTTGAGATCGAAAGGGCAAACCACATCAGTTGCTAGTGTGGGCAACGTTTGACCAAGTAGACCAGAATGCACTCAGTGTGGCAGGTGCCATTCTGGTGAGTGTCGATCTAATGAGAAAGCTTGCTTCAGATGTGGATCTTTAGACCACTTTATCAGAGAATGTCCCGAGGTAGACGAGAAAGAAAAGTCTCAAAATGCAAGATCGGAAAGTACCACTAGGAAAAGACCTTTGACAAACTCGGGAATTAAGATGGGAAGCAAGAATCCTTCTAAAGAACAAGCTGCTAAAGTTGAGGGTAGAGCACCGGCGAGGACATATGCCATTCGTGCTCATGAAGAGGCAGCTTCCCCCGACATGATCACGGGTATCTTTTCTCTCCATAATAGTCATATTATAGCTTTAATTGACACAGGATCTACCCACTCATACATATGCATGAAATTAGTCTCTAGCATAAGCATGCCTATAGAGTCTACCGAATTCATCATAAGAGTGTCTAATCCCCTAGGCAAATGTGTGTTAGTTGATAGAGTTTGCAAAGGGTGCCCTTTGATGATTAAGGGTCATTGTTTCCTGGTCGATCTTATGCTACTACCGTTTGACGAGTTTGACGTCATTTTCGGGATGGATTGGTTAGTTACCCATGGTGTAATTGTGAATTGTGGGAAAAAGCATATCGAGTTGAGAGATGAAAATGGTAATTTTATTCGTGTTGAATCAGATAAGCCGGATAGGTCACCGGTAGTGGTATCAACCATGTCAGTTCAGAGGTACCTAAGGAAAGGGTATGAGGCTTATCTTGCCTTTGTGTTGAACACTAAAGAGACTGAATTGAAAATTGAGTCAATACCCATAGTATGCGAGTACCTAGATGTTTTTCTGGAAGAGTTGCCAAGGCTACCTCCGGATAGAGAGATCGAATTTGGGATTGAATTAGCTCCTGGTACTGCCCTTATTTCTATTGCTCCCTATAGAATGGCCCCAACTGAACTGAAAGAGTTGAAAGCACAGTTGCAAGAATTAACGGATAAGGGTTTTGCGAGGCCGAGTTTTTCTCTATGGAGCGTTCCTGTTCTATTCGTGAAGAAGAAAGATGGTTCCATGAGACTATGTATAGACTATCGGCAACTCAACAAGGTGACAGTGAAGAATAAGTACCCATTGCCGAGGATCGACGATCTATTTGATCAATTGAAGGGAGCTACAGTATTTTCCAAGATAGATCTGAGGTCAGGGTACTATCAGTTGAGAGTCAAGGACTCGGATATACCGAAAATCACATTTAGAACTAGGTACGACCACTATGAATTTTTGGTCATGCCTTTTGGTCTAACAAATGCCCCTGCGATCTTCATGGATTTGATGAATCGCATTTTTTGACCGTACTTGGATAGGTTTGTTGTGGTCTTCATCAATGGCATACTGATATACTCTCGAGATGAGAACGATCATGCAGAGCATTTGAGTATGGTTTTACAAGTTTTGAGAGAAAAACAATTGTATGCCAAATTCAGTAAGAGTGAATTTTGGCTCAAGGAAGTGGGATTTTTGGGGCATATTGTCTCGGGAGATGGGATTAGAGTCGACCCGAGTAAAATTTCAACAATTGTTGAATGGAAACCGCCGAGGAGTGTAACTGAAGTGAGGAGTTTTCTAGGCCTAGCAGGCTATTATAGGCGTTTTGTCAAGGGATTTTCCATCGTAGCTACACCGATGACGAGACTTCTGCAGAAAGATGTAAATTTTGACTGACGGAAAAGTGTCAACAGAGTTTTGAGAAACTGAAGACACTGTTAACTGAGGCTCCTATTTTGGTGCAACCAGAACCGGGAAGAAAATTTGTGGTTTATAGTGATGTGTCCTTGAACGGATTGGGCTGTGTACTTATGCAAGAAGGTAAAGTGATTGCATACGCCTCTAGACAATTGAAACCACATGAGAAGAACTACCCGACTCATGATTTAGAATTGGCCACAATTGTGTTTGCGTTAAAAATTTGGAGACATCATTTATATGGTGAAAGGTGTCAGATTTTCACTGACCACAGAAGCCTAAAATATTTGAAGACTTAAAAGGAATTAAAATTGAGGCAACGAAGATGGTTAGAGTTGATTAAAGATTATGAGTTAGTAATTGACTACCATCCGAGAAAGGCAAATGTAGTCACCGATGCTTTGAGCAGAAAATCATTGTTTGCACTAAAAGCCATGAACACTAAGGTGATCTTGTTAGATGATGGTTCCATTTTAGCCGAGTTGAGGGCTAAACCATTGTTCCTCCAAGAGATTTGTGAAGTTCAGAAGGATGATAACAGTTTGCAACCCAAGAGAGTTTTATGTGAGTCAAGCGTTGAGACATACTTTCGAGTAAATCTTGATGGATGTCTAACATTTCGAGATCGATTCTGTGTACCCAGGAATGATGAGCTCATTCGCAAAATTTTGCATGAAGCACATAACGGATGTTTGAATGGACACCTAGGCAGCACAAAGATGTACCATGATTTGAAGAGATGGTATTGGTGGTTGGGTATGAAGAAAGATATTTCCAAATTTGTATCCAAATGCCTGATTTGTCAGCAAGTGAAGGCTGAACATCAAGTACCTTTAGGTTTACTCCAGCCCCTTACGATTCCTGAGTGGAAGTGGGACCGTGTTACTATGGACTTTGTGACGGGCTTACCATTGACTCTCAAAAGGAAAGATACAATATGGGTAGTGGTTGATATACTCACCGAGCCAGCCCACTTTATACCAGTGCGAGTCGACTATTCACTCGATAAATTGGCAGACTTGTACATGTCTAAGATAAGACTTCATGGTGTACCGTTGTCAATCATTTCAGATAGAGATTCGAGATCCATGTCACGGTTTTGGAAAAAGCTGCAAGAAGCTTTGGGCACGAAATTGAGTTTCAGTACGGCTTTCCATCCACAAACTGACGGGCAGTCAGAGAGGGTAATTCAGATACTAGAAGACATGCTTCAATGTTGTGTTTTGGAATTTCATGGTAATTGGGAGAAATACTTACCATTGGTAGAATTCGCCTACAACAACAGCTTTCAATCAAGTTTGAAGATGGCGCCTTATGAGGCATTGTATGGGCGTAAGTGTCGGACGCCCTTGTATTGGTCAGAACTTAGAGAGAAATAGATACACGGGGTTGATTTGGTTAAGGAGACTAAAGAGAAGGTAAAAGTGATACGTAACTGCCTGAAAGTCGCCTCAGATAGGCAGAAGTCCTATTCGGATTTAAACAGGAAAGAGATAGAATTCAAAATTGGTGATAAAGTGTTCTTGAAAGTATCACCTTAGAGAAAAGTCCTCAGATTTGGTCGGAAGGGCAAATTGAGTCCGCGCTTTATCGGACCTTATGAAGTTACTGAAAGGATAGGATCGGTAGCTTATCGGTTAGCCTTGCCACCCGAGTTAGAAAAGATTCACGACGTCTTTCATGTGTCTATGTTGCGCCGATACCGTTCAGATCCTTCACATGTCTTAGTGCCGACAGAGGTAGAAATACAACCGGATTTGACATATGGAGAAGAACCAGTTAAAATTTTGGCTCGTGAAGTCAAACAGTTAAGGAACAAAAGCATAGCCCTAGTAAAAGTCCTATGGCAAAGGCACGGTATTGAAGAGGCTACATGGGAGCCCGAGGAAACGATGAGAAATCAATACCCCAATCTTTTCACTGGTAAGATTTTCGAGGACAAAAATCCTTAAGGGGGATTGTAACGGCCCGATTTAGGGGCTAGCCGGAATAGTGATCTCGGGATCATTAATCTGAGATTTGAGAAATTTATTTTCATGTTATATTATGAGTTAGAACATGATAGTATATATGCATGAAAAGTTTGGTGCTTTAATTTTAGCTATTTCGTGTTTAAACGTGAAAAAGGACTAAATCGCATAAAGTGCGAAAGTTCCATTCTATAAGCTAAAGGTGCCAAATAGCCATAGATTATTAATTGGAAGTCTTTAAAAGGCAATTAGACCCCTAGGGATAGCATGGCCGGCCATAGGAGACAATTGTGTCAAAATTGGTCAAAGTTGTTGATAGTAGGTGGACTAAAATGATGTTTTATATTAAAATAAAGAAAAAGAAGATATCATCTTTTTCTCTACTCTTCTCCACCGAAAATTGGCAGCAAACTAAAGGGTTTGAGAGCTCAAATTTTCAGCAAGCTTCTTTCTTTGCTAGTAAGTAATTTTAATGATCTTTCTTGAAGAAAATTGTACTTTTGAGACCCCTAAAGCTTAAGCTTTCATATGAGGGGACTAATGTGCAATATAGTGAAGAGTTTAGAGTTTTACCATGAGAGCCTCCATTGTTATTTGCTGTATTTTTATGGAAGAAATTGAATCTTAGTTGTTAGATGAACAACTTTTGTGAAAGGTGTTAGCATGAAAACACCAAATGGGACCTTGAGGAAAAGGTTACAAATTTTGTAGTAAGTATGTGAAATATTGATTCTTGATGATAGCTTTAAGAGCATTAAATGTTTACCTAGGCTTGTTGAAGGTAGAAATGTGATTAGAATTTATTTCCGAGCCTAGGGGCAAAATGGTCATTTTGCCAAAGTCTAAGGGCAAATTAGTAATTTTGCCCAAGCATGATGTTTGAAATGCTTTTGTAATATCCTGATTTTGTGGGTCTGTGCATTTGGTTTGTTGCATGGCTAAGTTAGTAGGTTAAGGCCTTGAGGTGTGTATTGGGCTCAGGTTTGGGCTGAAACCTGGGTTAAATTGATTATAAATAGTGCTAGTTTATAAATTAAGTTAAGTAAGTATGTTTAGTAGCAAGTTGGGCTTGTGGCCCAAAGTTTGGAGGTGCTATAAGTAGGCATGCAGGTGGCGTCACAAGGGGGAGGAGTTTGGGCCCTGTGTGGCCGCTTGGGGCCCAAGGTTGTTGGGTCAAAATTCGGCACTGAGAAGGGAAGGGGGGATGGATGGCACAAAGGCTACAATTTAGGAGGTTCATTTCTTTTATTTTATGTAGATAAAAAGCTGATAAAATGTTGATAATTAAGAGGGAAGATTTGGTTTTAAGGTGGCCTCTTCTAAAGGAGAGATAAAGATTGGGTTATCATGCAGGATAAGAGCTATCAGGCGGGAGAGAGTTGGCCGAAACTCCAACTCTGAGGTGTGTGTGTGTATAGCCGAATTTTGTAGCTAGTTGTCCATCTTTTCTCTCATTTGTTCTTTCTTTTCTTTCGTTCTTATACTCTTCTCTCTTCCAGCCAAAATTCCTTAGCCTTATTCTCTCCAAAATTCCTCTCAAAACCAAACTCTCCTTGTTCATATCCCTTTCTCCCGTAGCCGAACCATCAGGTGAGATCTCTTTTCCCGAAGGTGCACCATAGCCGAATGCTCCTCAGTAGTTTGGTGAGTTTTCGGGATCTTTTTCTTCTCTGCGATTACGCTCTTTTTCATTAAGTTCTAACCCGAATCATTTGTTCTAAGGCCCTATCGGTTTCACTCTCTGCTCTTGAAAGCCGAATCCTATTATGCTGTGACCTGTAGTACTGATTTGTAGGAAAGCTGAAGGTAGGTTGGTGTGGGTTGGCCGAATGGCCTTTCTTGTTCTTTATTCTTTTGGCCGATTATCATAAGGGTCTAGTGGGTTGCAATTAAGGGGTTGGTTTAATTTATGGGTGTTGGCCGAATGTAGGTTGGTGGTGAAGGTTTCTTAATGGCTTTTTGGGATTCGACAAACTAGGTAAGGGTTTCGTTTAAACACTATGATTATTGATTAGATCTCATCAGTTTGATTGGTTTAGTGACCAAGGATTATTATGGACTCGAATAGCAGTCAAGCAGTAGGAAGGGTTGGATCTGTAAACCCAACGCCAAAATACAAGAAGCGATCTGTGTCAGGAGTGCGCGATTGGCCATCCGGGTGTGGGCTGACATCAGAGTTAGATCATAGGCCTATAGTGGTAGTCTCGAGGGATGGTAGTGTAGAAGCAGTAAAAGCGTTAGTACGAGAACCAGGTGTGTAACTCTTATACACTTTCTTCACTTATTATGTTAAATGTTATGTGTTGTTAAAAGCCGGAATGACGGCAATGGTTACCAAATTACCCTTATGGGTAAAAGGCGAGGATGTCGGGTAAGTTGTTATGTTTCTCGCATTGATTGTGATCTATGAGGGCATGATATTCTGTATACATAATTATGTATGTTAAGCATGATCATACTGATATTGTTAGCATAACTCTGTGTTATGGGTGATGAGAGGACGGGGAAGTATGATCTATCAGACTGTCACCAGTGATTTGGCATCACAACAGTGGGTTGGCCCCACATACTATAAAAATTGTGACTAAGTCTCAGTGGTTTGGGACCACCAATGGTTTGGTACCACATATGTTTATTTTTGTAACACTGGTTACCAGTGGTTTGGTACCACCAGTGGCTTGGTGCCACAAGGGGTAGATTTGGGAGACACGGATGGATACTTAGGTTGACGGGTTGCATGACATGCATATGTGTAAATGAATTTGTGTAAGAGCATAACTTCTCTTGGGATGGGGATTTATACACTGAGTCTCGATGACTCACCCCTTCCTTTACATTTTGCAGATCAGACTTAGATCGTGGATATGGAGCCGGAGTGGACTCGAGGTAGCCATGCTCAGCATTTGTTTTATATCAAAGTTTTCTGTTTGGACTTAGCTATTTTATTTAAATTTTGGGTTTTCATCGTTGTAATAAGGCCGCCTAACTTTTATTTTTGTGATGTTTTATTTGTTTGTTTTTTTATAACTTTCGATAAGCATACTTGGTAAATATGAATTGGTTGTTTTTAAAACCTCGATAAGAATGTGTTTTCTGAAATGTTCACTGATTAAGTAATAAGTCTGGAGTAACAATTAAGCAACTAAGTTTTTCTAAAACAAGATTTAACACGTTTTGAACACCACAAGATTCAAATTCGTTTTCTCTAAAATTATTCAACAGTTTTCTCCTTAAACAAAATTGACAAATCGACTTTTAAACATTTTCTTCCCCGTAGCACGCCAGACTCGGTTGTAGTGGTTGGACCAGAGTTTGGGGTGTTACAGCTTTTATTAATGTAGTGATTAAAATGAGATAATTTGCTATTATAGAGCAAGAGGAGTCGAGAATCCACCACGATCGAGGAAAGAATAAAGTCTTGGACTGAACTGAAGAACTAGCTCATTTTGGAAAACGAGGTAAGTTGTATGTGATTTAAACAACATTCATATTAGCATGTTGAGAAACGCTTGACATTATATTGAAGCATGATGCATTACTGAATTGAGTAGTTAATGTGAATGAGATGTTAGAGTCCTAATGGGTCATATTGATTATAGAAATGCTATCATTGAAATGTGAAATAAATAAGGTCCCGAATAAGACCATGTCCGGGACATGGCCTCGGCACCGAGTTGAGATCCCGTATAAGACCATATCCGGGATATGGCTTCGGTAATGAATATGGAAATCGTACAAGACCATATCCGGGATATGTCATCGATACATGAGGGGGAAATTCCATATAAGACCATATCCGGGATATGGCATTAGCACTTAGAGGTAATCCCATATAAGACCATGTCCGGGATATGGCATTGGCATCTAGGGGAGACTCCATGTAAGATCACCTCGAGGATGTGGCAATGGCTTTATACTTACAGTAGTGATGATAAACACACGTCTTTGACTATCCCTTGTGAGTAGTGGGATAAGTAGATGAATTTAGAAGTAAAAAGGTGAAGGGTACTTAAGTCATGTGAATGAGTGAATACAGGTACTCATGAATGAGTCACGAAGAATCGGTCTTGATACGTGGCACGGTATGTGCTAGATAAGGGCAAATAGAAGTAAGTATTGTCAAGAAGCCTTGACTTGTGTACGGTTAGCTAATACCGTTGATGGATTATTTTATGAGAATTATTATTGCTATTTATTTCCATGCAACTTACTAAGCTTTATGCTTATCCCTTTTCATTGCCCTTCTTTCTTGTAGTATTGCCAAGGTAACTCGAGGATCGATGCCGTAGGAGTTTGGGAATCACACTATCGACAGCACTTTGGTATAACAATTTTAGACTTATTTTGAGTATGGCATATGTAATATTGGAGTATTTTGTTAAGTTGTAATTGTTAGTCAAAGTGTTGGCTATGTAAGTCATTTTGTAAATGGCCTTATGAGTTAGGCAAATACTTGGCAAACTCTTTTATTCAATGAATATGAAATTCATGAAGTGTATGTCCCTTTAATGATCTTGTATGTTGGAAATGAGTCCTTGGACTTACTTATGGGGTAGGAATTGTATTATTTGAGTAGAAGTATGTATGTGTGCATTCTAAGGTAGCAAGGGCTTGGTATATAACCTACTAATTGCTCACTTAGCTAGACACACGGGCGTGGGCCTAGGCCGTGTGGGAGGCATGGCTAGCACATGGCGTGCACCCAGGCCGTGTGAAGTCTGTACCTTGCACTTGGGTTTTGAATTACCACACGGCTGGGGTGCACGGTCGTGTGTATAGGCCGCGTGGATAAGTCAGAATACCAAGGTTTGGCACACGGGGTAGTGACACGGGCATGTCAAGGCCGTGTGAAATTAGTCAATGTCGACCACGGGTGGGAGACACGGGCATGCCTTAAGGGCACACCGGCATGTCCCTAGGCCTACACGGGCGTGTGCCCCCTGTTTTATTAAAAAGGGTTTATCAAACTCGTAAAAGTTCTCGGATAAATTCTGATACTTCTCGAAAGTATATTTAGGGCTTCCTAGGCTGGATATGTGCGAGCAATAGAGTTAAACGATATTTTATCACCCTATTTTTTATGTTTAAGCAAGATTAGCTATGTAATGCCTCGAACCCTGTTCCAGTTCAAATACGGGCAAGGGGTGTTACAGATCTGGCCTAACTTCGATCTCCTCCACTGGTACTATATGTGTGGGATCAGAGCGATAATGCCTCAGCATGAAGACATGGAACACATCGTGAATCCAGTATAATTCTGGAGGCAACTCAAGTTGATAGGAAACTGGTCCCACACGCTTCAGTATACGGTACGACCCAATGAACCTATGGCTAAGCTTACCCTTTCGCCCAAACCTCAGTATCTTTTTCCATGGAGAGACTTTAAGAAATACGAAGTCTCCCACGAAATACTCAATCTCTCGACGTTTAAGATCTGCATAAGACTTCTACCTATCAGACGCTTCCTTCAACTGATCTCGAATTAGTTTTACCTTTTCTTTGATATCAAAAACTAACTCTGGCCCCAAAACTCGCCACCCGCCCAGCTCAGTCCAACAGGTAGGAGTACGACACCTACGACCATGCAACGCCTCGTACGATGCCATTTGAATACTGGACTGATAGCTGTTATTATATGCGAACTCTGCCAGTGGCAAATAGTCTTCCCAACTGCCTCAGAAATCAATGACACAACTTCTTAACATGTCCTACAGTATCTGAATCACCCTTTCTGACTGACCATTTGTATGAGGATGGAACCAATGATTTATACTAAACAATATATAGATGAATTTGACATACAAATTAAAGAATTATTAGAAAAAGGATTAATAGAAAAACTAATAGTCCACTTCTAGTCCAGCCTTTATGGTTAGAAATCATGCCGAAATAAAAAGAGAAAAAGATAGAATGGTTATTAATTATAAATGTAACATCCTGAATTTTTGGGCCTATGCATTTAATGGGTGAACATGTGTAATAAGTTAAATTAAGTGTTAGGGGTCCAAATTGGGCTCAGGCTTAGGTAGAGGCCTTGATTAAAATTATCTGTTTGGGCATTATAGGGTTTAAAAGGTAGTATCTGTGTTTAAAATACCAAAGTGGGCTTGTGGCCCAATATTAGGAGGTGACGCCACACAAGGGAGTAAGGGGCCCAAATTTAAGTTTCATAGAGTTCAATTATTTTAATTTAAGTTAGTTAATTTTCAGCATTAGGGTTAGGTGAAGTGGATGGCAACAAGGCTCAAAAATAGGAGGATTTATATGGATTTTATAATTGATAAAGTAGAAGATAAAAAGGAGAAATGATAGGAGCCTATCTACAAGGAAGGTGATGGCCAAAAATCCACCACTCAGAGGAGTAAAGAAATCGGCTACTGCATGGCAAAGGGGTGCTTACTTTTCCCTTTCATTTAGCTTGAATTTTAATTAATTAGGAAGGGCGTTTTCGGTTTTATACAGGAGGTGCTGAAATTCCTATAAATAGGGGGGATAGCTCCTTGATTCTGGTATTTAAAACCCTAATTCTCTCTTTATTCCTTGTGCCGAAAATCCCTAGCCTCTCCCTCTACAATTTCTTTCTTTAAATTCTTCAAAAGCCGAAACCTCTCCCCTCATTCTCTTTTCTCTCTTTTCCATTCTTTTCCTCTTGTGCCGATTTCTCTAAAAAGCCGAAATCTTCATAGTTTTTCTTTATTCATCCTATTTGAGAATTAGTTCTATTTCTCCGGCATTTAAATCTTTTCTTTGACAATGCCGAATCTTCTCTCCAAGTGCTAGCCGAATTCCCTGTACTAAGGTAAGTGTCGACTTCTGTTAGATCTTATGTTCTATTTCGGTTCTTGAAAGGTAAAAGCCGAAAAGCTAATAGTTTAATGGTTCTATGTTGGGCAGCATTTCGGGATTTGAAGGAAACTTGGTCGTCTAGATCTAAAAGCCGAAAATCACTAGTCTCCAATTTCAGGATTTTAAGGTAAAAAGATTTCCCTAGATTTCTGCTAGATTTGTTCATTGTATACAAGATCTTAACTTTATGATGAGGATTAACGATCAAATATTGAGATAGTAGTTCTGATAAGGACTTGTGATGGAATTAAATATGGATCAGGCAAAGGAGAGAATCCCTAAGTTTAAGAAACGAGCAGTATCTACCGTTCGAGATTGGCCACTTGGTTGTGGACCGGCTTTTGAACAACACCTTAGGCAGATAGCAGTGGTGTTGGCTACAGATAGCGTCAACTTAGAAGGTCTCATTCTAACAATAATCAGGTGTGTAGATCCTTATCACATAAGTTTTTTTTTTTTTGTATTATACCTGTTAGGGGCTGAAAAGCCAGAAAATGAGGCTGTATGAACAGTCGTATGTAGATCTCTAGCACACTAATAATCTGTATGAATATATATATGTTTATGTTATGGGCTAAAAGCCGGAAAATGGGCTATGTAAACAGTCGCGATACCTAGAAAGGGTAGGCAAAGGATGCAAGGTATGTAACCATAGAAACTTCTCTATGTGTATCGATGTATGTGAAAGACTGTAATCTCTTAGGTAGTATATTGTCTGATTTTGCATGGATGTATGCATGGGATGGGTTTGATATGAAAAGGGGAAGAGCATGATTGGTCACATGGTGATCGGTGGTAGAAAACCCACGTAATGAAATGATTGGTCACATGGTGATCGGTGGTAGAAAACCCACGTAATGAAATGTTAAGGTCACATAGTGATCGGTGGTAGAAAACCCACGTAATGAAATGTTAGGTCACTTGGTGATCGGTGGTAGAAAACCACGTTAAAATTCCAAATTGATAGGAATAGGTAGTACGATTGTCGTTTTGGTGTGTAGCGGATGGAGGGTTGATTGTAGAAATCCCCAAGGTGTGATGGTTGGTACGGGTTGGTGTGTAGAGGATGGAATTCTAGGATGGGTTGGGCTTTGCATCATTTATTATCTGTCATGTGATTATGATTGTTGCCACTGTGTATGGGCCAGGGCTAGTAATGTGTTTGTGGGCCCAAGCCTTTTATGTGCTTTCGGGATTTACACATTGAGTCTTGGTGACTCACCTTATTATTTTTCCCTAACTTTTCAGATGAGCAGTAGATCGTGGACATGGTAATAAGGCCCAATAGTTTATATTCGCCTAAGTAGTTTTTTTAATATTTGCAACTTATGAATTCATGTCAGGGGTTTATTTATACCTAATAATAATACTACAAGGTTTCTTTTCAAATGTCACTTATTTATTCAAATATTTTCTAATTAACTTACGATTTCCAAAACCAACTTAGCAAAAGATTTTAACGTTCAACCCGTAGCATACCAGATCTGGTCGAAATGTATGGGCCGGGTTTGGGGTGTTACAATAAAAGATTAAATCAAAATATTATTTTTGATGGTTATTTTATTCCAATAAAGGATGTTTTAATTAATCAAGCTAAACAAGCAAAATATTTTATTAAATTTGACTGTAAATCAGGATTCTAGCAAATCATGCTAACAGAAGAGTCCAAGCCTCTGACAGCTTTCAGTGCACCTAATGGATATTATCAATGGAAAGTAATGCCATTTGGATTATGTAATGCACCACAAATCTTTCAAAGATGGATGGATTCTATATTTAATAAAAATAAATTCTTTGTCTAGTTTATATAGATGATATTTTGATATTTTTAGACACATTAGAATTACATAGAAAACATTTAAATATCATTTCTCAAGAATTCATAAAACATGGAACTATACGAAGTCCTAAGAAAATAGAGCTAGAAAAAAATTAGAAATAGAATTCTTAGGAATAAAATTATCTGCAGATGGTCTTAAACTACAAGATCATATTATAGAAAAATAAAAGAATTTCCTAAAAAATGAAGATAAAAAGCATCTTCAACAATTTTTAGGAATTATTAATTATGGAGGAAATTTCATTCCTAACTTATCTAAAAAAATAGGTAGGTTATATGAAAAATTAAAAAAAAAAGATAAAACCTTTATCTGGTCTAAAACAGACTTGGAAATCATAAAAAAATCTAAAATCTGAAATTAATCAAATTCCAAAAGTTTATTTACCTAAACAAGGTGATAAATTAATTTTTGAAACAGACGCTTCGCAAAATCATTGGGGTTGTATTTTAAAAGCTAGAACAATAAATAACGAAGAATTAATATGTGGATATAGTTCGGGAAAATTTAAACCAAATGAAATTAATTATGTCATATATGAAAAAGAATTATTAGCAATAAAGAAAGGAATAAAAAACTTTATTATATATTTAGCACCTGAAAAATTTATTATAAAAACTAATAATCAAGCAATTAAACATTTCCTTACTTATAAAAGTTTGAAAACTGTACCTAAAAGAATTTGATGATATAATGAATTATGTACTTTTAATTTTAAAGTTTTATATGTAAAAGGAACTAACAATATTATTGCTGATTATCTTAGCAGGCCAAATGGACAAAGGTAAACAACCTCTAGAAAAAGTCGGTGAATGGACTGTTGTTCATAAAAGGCCCAACAAAGGGAACACTTTCAAATCAATAAATCCTAATCAAGGATTTATGACAATACATTATCAAGTATCTTTGTAACACCCCAAACCTGGCCTAGACATTATGGCCGAATCTGGCGATATCACATTGAAGTGTTTTTCGAAAACAACATTTCATTGGAAAACCCGTTCTATATTAAAACTCGTTAATAATCATAATAGAAATTTAAGGGTATCTTGTTCATTGAAAACACAAGTTGTTCTTAGCATTTTTTCGATCATATTAATTTGTTATTACATTTAAAACGATGTTTGATGCGGAAGATTTTACAGTATTTTACGAAAACGTGGTGTTTTGAAAAGCATTCATGTTTTGAAAATCCACGTCCTACTGCTATCAGTAAGAATTTAAATAATTAAAATCCCAAATTAAAAGTTTAAAAATTTAAAAAGGCCTTATTACAAAAAATACCCAAATTAAATTAGTATAAATAAAAATCCAAAATAGAAGCAGGTGCGGTTGTGTGGCCACCTCCGAGTCCCTCGCAGCACTAATCAGCCTAAGATTGGGGATTACCTGTAAGATAAACAGAGGGGTGAGTTTACGAAAACTCAATGTGTATCCCCATATAAGCAAATAACCAATCATGCAAGTACAGTGCCTAAGCCCAAATCAATAACAGTTTAGTTGGACCTTAGTCCATTACAATTTCAGTATCAGTGTGGGCCTTAGTCCATTACAGTATCAGTGTGGGCCTTATCCCATTATAGTATCAGTATCAATTCAGACAAGCGATCAGAAATCCTACCCAACCAGCCTCTACACTCCACTCCGTCCAGCCCAACACTCCATGTCGGGATAAAATCACCCACCCATCCCTACACTCCAAAATTAGCACCGGTTGCGGAACGAAACAGTATTTGTAGCTTCCTCCAATCATAATAATCCCATCCCATGCAACATATCATACATGTATGTAACATATATATCGTGGCATGCTCATATACAGTCATACATAACATAAAACATACAATCATTTTATAACATAAGGGCATAACAGTCATTTTGTACTAGTTTGGGGGTCTAAGTATACTTACCAACCCATCAGTAGGTTCACAGTCGTCTCGGACGACCCGTACAACCTTAACAGTCAAACAGTGAAAATGGGCCCAAGGCCCATAATGCAGGCCCATGTGGGCCCACATGTTCGCCTGGCCCACATAGCCCGGAATTGTCTCGGTCATGAAAACCACACAGTTTGGCCCAATTTTCTCCACACGTTCGTATGGTTTACTCGTGTGGGGCCCACAAGCTCGTTGAGCCCACACAGCCCATTTCGGCCCAACGTGGCCCAAAACGACCTAAGAACACGAAATCACTCATGATGGCCTCAACAGTCTAATGCCCATGTTATATACATTCGGTTTACCACACAAGCGAGCGCGCGCTCGTGTAGCGTCAATTGCTATATTTTACGGGTTTTGCCGGTTTACGACTTGGGCAGTGTTTACACACCTAGTTACGAAAGATGCGCAGACAGTCCTTGATCACTCCAGAACCTATGTTCACCCATAACATTCGGTTAATCACATATCAATTGAATTTAAAACAAACCCTATTCAGTACACATATCCACTTGATCGTCAGCCACTTACCTTGATTGAACAACCGAATCCCTAAGCACTTCTGTAATGCCCCAGTTTTCCATTAATTTCGGCTTTTGTAATTTCAAAAGAAAAATACCTATCTGCTTTAGTGGTTGAGTGATTTGGGGGTGTTTAGGTGTGTCTGAGAGGTCCCAAGTTCAAGTCTTAACTTGGGTAAATTTTGGTATTTTTATGAATAAAGCCCAAACTTTGGTTAGTAGGCTTATAAGTACTTATTTGTAAGAACTTGTCAGAATGGGCCTGCTGGTCTGGTGGTTAAGAGGAGTGATGGGATGGAAAAGGTCTTGTGTTCGAGTTGCGACATGAGCATTATTTTTGTCTATTACGATTCAGAGAGTTTGAGTTGGGTTCGAAAATTGAGTAGTGGAATAGGGGGTGAGAAAAATAATGGACTGGAGTGTTATCATATTTTGGTTCCCTTTCTTTTTGCAAAAAAAACCTCTCCTCCCCAAAAACTTTCTGATGTTGGGTTCCCTTTCCTCTACTGAAATTTTTACTCTTATTTCCCTTCTTGATTTTAGCAATAGTTTTCAAATCGTTCAACTGTTTCACGCTGATCGGTAAGTAACTATGTTACTGTTACTTTCTCCTTCGTGTTAGTTTGCTAAAAGGGGACTGTTTCGGTTCTTTCGATCAGGGGAAGATCAAGTTTTGGTGGGTGCTGCTATCGTGGGTTAAGTGTTAGAGGTTCTGATCATCTCTGGTAAGTTTCTATAACATTGTTGACGTTATGAGATTTTGCTCGTGGAATTTTTCTATTAAAGTTTGGAAGATGTTACTAAATAAGGGTGTTTTTATGTCAATTATAGTCTCGGGATTGCTCGGGATTGCATTAGCATCAATTTGAAACCAGGTGTGTACCCGAAAACGTAGAAAATGAGGTTTCGGCGGAAGCTGAAAACCATTCTGTGAATGCCACACGGGCGTGTAGTCGGTCGTGTGGTAGGCCGTGTGCAAGACTGTTAGTCACCACATGGCCGTGTGATCGACGAGCCTGTCGTGCACAAGCGGCACGACCGTGTGATGGTTGGGCATGGTCGTGTGTAACACACGGGCTCAACCAATTGGGTCGTGTGGGCCACACGGGTGAACTACACGGGCGTGTGGGATTCTGGGCCAGGCCGTGTGATCCACACGGCCAAGGCCAATTTGGGCCGTGTAGGCCCACACGGGCAGGCCACATGAGCGTGTGAGCCCATATTTTTGGAAAACTCTGTAAGGTTAGATGGGTCGCCCAAGTCAACTGTGGACCTACCGTAGGGTCGGTAAGCAATGCTTAGACCCCTAAATTAATGATCTGACTGTTTGATTTCTGTACTAAGCATTTATGCTGAACTGAATGAATGAACTATTATCTGCATATTGGCATGACTCTTATGTATGTTGCATTGCATCGGGGTGGGATTAATGATATTCAGAGGAAGTATCTGAAAGGCTTTTAAGCCTGTTATCTGGCAGCTCAACTGCAAATATTCTGATTATGTGCCGCATTCGGTACAACATGGTGTGTAGGGCTAGGTGGGTTGATTTTATCCCCACATGGTGTGTAGGGTTGGACGGAGTTGGTGTGTAGAGGCTGGTGGGTAGAACTCTGTTTTCTGCATATTCTGTCTGAAATGGGCTAAGGCCTTGTAATATGTCAGATTCTATATCTGAGTGGGCTAAGGTCCACACCGTTTCTGTATTGGGTTCAGACTCGAACTGTGAACATCATGTCTGTTATCTGATATTTCTGTTTGTAGGATTTCTGTGGGGATTACACACTTAGTTTGCGAAAACTCACCCTTTTCTATTTAATCTGTTCAGGTAATCCCCAGCAGTAGATGGATCGGTGCGGCAGAGGACTCGGCAGTGACCACGGTTCTGGACATTTTAATTATGTTGTTTTTAATTATGATTTGGTTATAATTGGGTAAATTTCATGTAAAAAGGCCTTTACGGATTTACACTTAAATTTGGGATTATTATTTTATGAACTGCTAGCAGTAGCACAAGACTCGAGTTTCCAAAGTAAACAAATGTTTTATCAAAAACACACGAATTCACAAATTACTTTTAAAAAGCTTCCGCAATGTATAATGTTTTGAAAATGGTCAATAAATGATTAAATAACACGCTTTGACGAAAGCCTAGGATATTTACAAACTGGTTTTAACGTAGTTACATTTTCTAAAGCACTATCATGCGACGTCGCCAGATTCGGCCATTGTAACACCCCAAACCCAGCCTAAAAGTTACGACCGGATCTAGCATGACACATAAAAGGGTTGTTTAAAAACTGTGTGTTTGTTAAAAATTTCGAGTTTAAATATTTATTCGCTTGTTATCCTTTTGTTAACAATTTGGGAAACGGTTATTAAGGGTTTAGGAAATTTCCGTATTGAACATTTAATAATAATAGGCAGTAATCAAATTAAAAGCTAAACCAAATAAAATACCAAAATTAAAGTTATAGGGGCCTTATTACATAACAAAAACCCAAATAAAAATAAGCCCAAATAAAAGAAATGAGTTTACGAGAAAACATTGCATGGCCACCACAAGTCCGCCTCAGCCCCCAAATTCACGATCAAATGATTACCTGCAAAATTAAACAAAGGGGTGAGTCATTGAGACTCAGTGTGTAAATCCCTATAGGAACCATAACTGGGCCCGAGCCCATTCACATATCAACTAGGTCTTAGCCCCCTTTTCATAATCACATTGGGTGAAGCCCATTTGAAATCAGATTGGGCCTTAGCCCCACAATACAGAATAGCAAATAGCATATGCAAAATGATGTAGAACCCATCCCAACCTAGATTTCCATCCGCTACACACCACCCATACCTACCAATCACACCAATGGGGATTTCTACAATCAACCCTCACCGCTACACACCATCAATGGCAGTCATGCTGCAGTTAGCTGCTCATCGTCAGAATCGTGACATAGTCACCAGAATAGATCGTGGCAGAGCCACTACAACAGATCGTGGCAGAGCCACTACAACAGATTATGGCAGAGCCACCAGAACGCTTCCCCTTTCATATCATATCCCTAACCCCATGCAAACATAATAATTCGTGTATGCAGTATGTCATTATGCAAAACATATATCAAATATAAGAATAACATGAATTACCATCATAATCAGATAGACATAAAACAACATAATCAAGCTAATCAACCTCTAAGGGTATAACCATAATTTTACCCACCAAGGGCATTTTCGTAATTTACCTCTCAGGGGGTATTTTGGTACTTTACCCTTCCAAGGGTATATCAGTAATTTTGCACCTGCAATGGCTTTTCCCAAAGGCCCAAATGTCACCCCTAGCGGCTCGGTTACCATCTCCGGTCTTTACCGGACTATTGGGCCTAAAACCCGATTTCGGCCCATTTGGGCCCACACGCTCGTGTGGCCCACCTAACACAAATCTAGCCACGTATATAAGTTCCACCTAGTCTAGTTCACTATATACTACATCATCATACAATTTATTCCATTAGGCCCATGGGCCCATTGGGCCCACTTTGGCCCATCGCGGCCCAAGCAGCCTTAACCCACAAGAATACTACTGATGGCCTCAACTATCGTGTCGAAGCCCCACACGTGCGCTCGCACGCTCGTGTGGCTACTATTGCCATGACCGGCACTTCGGCATTTGCCGCTCTACAACTAGAGTAGAGAGAGAGAGTTGCACACCTGATAGGAATCTGGTGCTAAACCGCACTGCGACCACTCCTGTGCCCAAACGCCCACCAAGGTATGTTAACTCTCCTCCTGGAATGCTCTTTATATAGCTAGCTCTTCACCTTCCTTCTTAGTATCTTTTCGATGTGGGATCCCTTCGTCAGTAGAGTTTAAATTCAACTAAAACTCTTGCCGTCCAATCCGCAAAATAAATACTACCCTGCTTGTCATGAGATTCGAACCCAGGCTCCCTTGCAACATAATCCATGCCGCTAGCCACTTGGCCACAAGCTCCTCTTGTGTCTTAAACCATGTGCAACTAAATATAAATCTATAGCCCAATTCTAAGGTCCATGTAAAAAGAAAACCAAAATGCAAGAGCCAAGACTTGAACCTTGGACCTCCTTCCTTCCTTGTGGCTTCACCCCCTTGTCTCTTATGTGACGTCACTTTGCCACTACACCACACACTCCACTTGTGTCATTTTCTCCACATTTTATTCTTAAAGCCTACCTACTAACTTCCAGGGTTTTTTCACCTAAAACCAAAATTTCCCTAAAGCCAAAGTTTGATCCCGGGACTTCATAGAAGCCCCCTAACCTTCCAAAATCACTTACCTAATAGTTCCAACTTGTATTTAAGCCGATCTCTTGTTGTCAAAAATTTTAAACGCTACTACGCTCAAGGCCCATTGGGCCCAATCCTACTAGGCCCAATTTCGGGATGTTACAAATCTACCCTCCTTAAAGAAATTTCGTCCTTGAAATTTCCAACTAACTAACAGTCACACATCCTAACCTACCACACTACGCTCTTGCTGTGCACTCTGATCTTAATAAAACTAATATACTTATAACTAGAATTTAGAACTCCTACACATACTCAAAAACACCTAGCCATTAAAACAGACGAATATTTCATACGCAACCAACTCTATATCTGAACATCACATCCAAACCAAACACACAGAGTAGATACTAGAAATACAGCATATAACAGAGCAAAGTATCAGGAAACTTACGGATTTGGTGCCGGAGACTCGGGTGCCGTACTTTCAGTAAAGCATATATTTCTTAAACAGTATTTCAAACCAATTTTTGGAAAACGTTGACAAACCCATTCCACGGCCGAGTTTTGAAATTGGGCTCTGATACCATAATTGTAACACCCCAAACCCGGCCTAAACGTTAAAAATTGTGCGTTTGTTAAAAATTTCGAGTTTAAATATTTATTCGCTTGTTATTATTTTGTTAACAATTTGGGAAACAGTTATTAAGGGTTTAGGAAATACCTGTATTGAACATTTAATAATAATAGGTAGTAATCAAATTAAAAGCTAAACGAAATAAAATACCAAAATTAAAGTTATAGGGGCCTTATTACATAACAAAAACCCAAATAAAAATAAGCCCAAATAAAAGCAATGAGTTTACGAGAAAACATTGCATGGCCACCACAAGTCTGCCTCAGCCCCCAAATTCGCGATCAAATGATTACCTGCAAAATTAAACAAAGGGGTGAGTCATTGAGACTCAGTGTGCAAATCCCCATAGGAACCATAACTGGGCCCGAGCCCATTCACATATCAACTAGGTCTTAGCCCCCTTTTCATAATCACATTGGGTGAAGCCCATTTGAAATCAGATTGGGCCTTAGCCCCACAATACAGAATAGCTGTAATATCCGGGATTTAGGCCTTGTGCATTTTTTCATAATTATATGTGGTAGTATGCCTGTGTGTGTTTTGAATGTGTTTTATAGATTTTGAGAACCTTAGAATGTAGGTGAATGCCTTAGGAAAATAGTGGATTTTAAGTCTTAAAGGGGGAGATAGGCAATTGAGGCCTTAAGAAAATTTGTAGGGGAATTTGGACATAAAAATGGGCTTGTTGAAGTGGCAAGGAGGTGCCACTTAAAGCCTTAAAAAGTGACGCCACAAGCAGTGCAAAGGGGGCCTAGGTTCGAGCAGCAAGGGGAGCACTTATGGAGTTGTTTTTGCGTCAGGCTAGAGAGGAGTTGGACGGCACTAAAACATTAAGGAGATAAGCATTAGATGTGGTCAGATTCTTTTAAAATTCTGCTAAGGTAGGAAGATAATTGTTGGTTTATTCAGATTATTTTGAATGGGTAAAGAAGAGAAGTTTTAGGAGAAAAAAATGGGATTTGATAGGGGAAGGAGTGTTGGCCGGCCAAGGGATTCTTTTGGTGGTCATTTTCAGTCATATTGAAGGGAGGAGAGGCCGAATATGCATAGTGGATTTAGGCATTTTTCTTCGGTTCCCTTTCTCTTCTGACATCTTTCTCTTTTACCTTGCCAAGGCCGAAATCTTCTTCTTCCTATTTCACCATTGCCGCAACCTCTTCAACCCAAAGCACCCCATTGCCGAATCTCTCTGCACTTCATTCTCTTTTTCTTTCCACAATTCTCCAAAAGCCAAAAGTAAGTCTTTCCTAGCCATAACCGATTGTTCACTTCTTGCATAAGCCGAATTCCTTATTTTGTGGCCATAGCCGAATGCTCCTCTACCCTCTTGGAGTCGATTTGATCATTTAGTCAGAAGCTGAATCTCTCTGTTCCAGGCAAGGACATTTGATTGAGTTGGTAAGGGATTCTTGGCATGTAATTTTCCTATCTCTTTCTTTTGATTTAGCCGAAATTAGGAATCTAATCCCTTTCCCTCTCTTTGGCCGAAACTTTGAAGGTGAGTTTCGGGATTTGTTTGAAGCCGCCTATAAGGGAGATCATCCGGGATTTGATTAGCTAAGGTAAGAGAAGTATGATATTAGGTCGAAGGCCATTTGCTTTGGTTCATTAAATGTTAGAAGTGAATCTAACATAAGGCTTGTAGGGATTTCGACATCTCCATAGACAAGTGACGATTTTGGGATTTA
This sequence comes from Gossypium australe, assembly GCA_005393395.2. Taxonomy (NCBI): domain Eukaryota; kingdom Viridiplantae; phylum Streptophyta; class Magnoliopsida; order Malvales; family Malvaceae; genus Gossypium; species Gossypium australe. Next base: position 46,551,118 of record CM016621.1, on the reverse strand, counting down.
GATCTGCAAGGTAAGGAGTATTAACATTCGGCCAAAGGCCATATGGTTTATGGATGTTAGCCGAATCTGACTATGGTCATTTAGGGGCAGTTTGACAGTGGTATTCAAGCAGTTTCGGGATTTTGATCCATTTCGGTAAGAGTGTTAAGTTGTAGATTTTATTCATTTAAGATCTCATATGTAGTTGACCGTGTTTCCTGATTAAGTGTTGACTCGATGGATGCGAATATCAGTGGAAGGGAGAAAGGGGTAGTGCCTACCCCTAAGTTCAAGAAACGCTTGGTTTCTGCTATTCGTGATTGGCCACCGGGGTGTGGGCCAGCGTCAGAAAGGGATAAGCAGTTCACTGTTATCCCTGCTAGCGAGAGTGTCGGAATCGATAGTATTGTACTTACGGTTATCAGGTGTGTAGCCCTACACTAATTCTTGATAGATTTACGGTATTAACTTAATACATGTGTTAATGGAAATATGAAAAATGTGGCTAAGGGTACCATCCATTGGTACAGAGTATTCAGGTACGTTAACCGTTACTACTATGTTAATAATGTTATAAACATTTGAATGTGACACATATGCGAATCTGTTATGAATATGGAATAAGGTATATTGCATGATTTCTGCATGTTTTGTATGACGCATGGGCATAAGGGCGATTTGAAAAGGGGAAGTGATCTGGTGGTTTTTACCACATTATCTGGTGACTTATGTCACATAATCTGAATCTGGTGACTAATGTCACATATTATTATCTGGTGACTCTGTCACATTATTTGGTGGCTATGCCACGTTTATAAGGGCGATGTGCAGTTGACTGCAGTGACTGCCTTCGATGGTGTGTAGCGGATGGAGGGTCGATTTAGTAATCCCCACGGTGTGATTGGCAGGTACGGGTGATGTGTAGAGGATGGATATTTAGGTGTGGTTGGGTTTGCATCATCGCTTATATTTGTTACATATGATTTGATATGCCTAAATCGTTTAGGAGTTCGTGTTGGTTGCTATACACTGAGTCTATTTGACTCACCCTTCGTGGGCTAACATTTTGCAGGTGACACTCAGTAATTGGACCGGGTCGGCAGGGACTTAGTGGTGGCCATGCTCAGCTCAGAGTTTTCTTTATTTTGGACTTTTATATTAAGTTTTGGATTTATTTCGGGTTTTGCTTTGATGTAATAAGGCCATTACTATTAAACTGTTTTATGCATGCTTTTTATTTGTTTTTATTATAATACGATTATTGTCAAATTAATGTTAAAGTACTTCTCTTTAAAAATAATTTCAAATGTGTAGTCACCTAAACACCAACTATTTTCGACTTAATGTTAAACTCTGAAATTCGACATCTCTTTTAACTTATAGTTTTGAAGCATGAAAATAACGTTTTAATAAAATCTTGACTTCAAAAATAACACTGTTTTCAATTCAGTCACAACACAAATCGATCTTTCTTCAAACCTACCCAAATCTTCCGAATTGACAAATAAACTTTTGAAATGTTTTACTCAAGGAGCATGCCAGATCCGGTCGTGGCTCGTGGTCCGGGTTTGGGGTGTTTCAATTTGGTATCAGAGCCCAGTTTTAAACTATCGGCCTTGGGTTTAAAGCCCACAACGTTTTCAAAATTGAGCCCAAATAAGTTTTTGTGAAGATTTTTTGGAATTGAGCAGGTTTTTTGGCATGGCACCTAAGTCTCCGACCCGAAGTCCACCAGGTAAGTACCCCTAACTGTTGTATGATTTGTATTATTGTATGATTTGTATGGGGGTATTACGGGATCGTAGATTAGTACATTAGGAGTTAATGAACCCTAGGATTAGCTTACTCCAACACAGAATCACATAAAATTTAAAGTCTAATCAAACAAACCTGTGAGGAAGTCGCCGAGTTAGGGTGTGGCAACCATTGTGCGCATGTCTAGGATTGGATTCAGGGAAAGCTTGGTATTTAAGCAGTCCTAGTGACTCACCTCCTCTTTACTTGAATCCTACCTGGTGCGTTGTGACGGTTCACCCTAACCAAGAGGACTTATTCACGGGCTAAATTCAATAATTAAAACCCGAAAGGGACTAGCTACACTGTTTTATAAAAACCTTAGTTTTTAAAATCATCAAATTACCCCTTTGATTTGTAAAAACTATTTTAGATTTTGAAAAAAATTTCCTATTTCCTGAAATATTCCTGGTTTACAAAATTACTAAACTACCCTTGGTTTATAAAAATTTCCATACTACCCTCGATTTTTACCAAGATATCCTTACTTTACAAAAATACCAAAAACCCCTATTTTGCGAAATATCAAAATACCTTGATTTGAAAATTTACCAAAATACCCTTATAAGACAAATTACGAAAATACCCCTGGGTTTGAAACAGATGAAAACGTTCGAGTGATGAATGTGTATGGTAGATACTATTGAATACATGTGTTTCTCTGAATTAGGGTAGAAGACTTGAAACGAAAACTCTGAAATGATCGAAAGAACTACTACTAAACTTCTTTACATAAAACTTATTCGTGGGTAATCAGTGGAACACGAACTAATGCATAAAACTTTTTAATCAGATTAGATCGCGATCGTAGACATGAGTTCTAGGGGACGTGGCCGTAATGTGCGAGGGCATGGTAGAGGCAGAATGGCCGTATCGGAACCCGTTAGGTCTGGTCAAGGGTCCGAGAATGAGGTACCACCACCCCTACCACCAGCTGCTGAGGTTGAACATCAGGATCAGACGGGGGATGATGCAATATCGCAGGCGATGCTGCGGGTTCTTGAGAGGGTGGCTGGAGTAGGTGGAGGTATGGGAGCTCAGAAATCTATACCCGAGCGACTCTGAGCTAATGGAGCTGAGGTATTCCGTGGCGTATCTGGCGTGGCACCCAATACGACTGAGTATTGGTTGGAGGCGACGGAGCGAATCATGGATGAGCTCGATCTGACTGCTGAGGAGAAACTGAAAGGAGTGGTGTCGCTACTTCGCGATGAGTCATACCAATGGTGGCTCACGGTTCGGGATGGTGCTACAGCTGAGGATCTCACTTGGGAGTATTTTAAGGCGGCGTATCAAAAGAAGTATGTTGGGACTAGCTATATTGATGCGTAGAGGAAGGCATTTCTGAGGCTGGTTCAGGGTAGCAAGTCCGTAGCGGAGTACGAGGCGAAATTCTTGAGGTTGAGCTGATATTCTCGAGGAATCGTGGCTACAGAGCATGAGCGATGTGTCCGGTTTGAGGACGGACTGAGGGATGACCTGAGATTGTTGATAGCTCCACAGTAGGAGCGGGAGTTCGCAGTGTTGGTAGAGAAGGCTAAGGTAGCCGAAGGGGTTAAGGAATCTGTGAGACAGAATACGGATAGGAATAGGCAAAAGAGAGGTTTTGGATCATCAGGGTCATCCGGGAATGTTCAGAAGAGACATAGAGCGGATGGGCCGCGAGGTCAGCAGGCTGTTACGGGAGAACAGTACCGTACTTGTGCTCAGTGTGGAAAGATGCACCTAGGGGAGTGTTGGAAGAAGACAGGGGGATGTTTTAAGTGTGGGCCCAAAGATCACATGATTAGGGACTGCCCTATGAAACCAGATGGGAGCCGACCAGCAGGTCAGGGTTTTAATCAGGCTGGAAGAGGTAATGGTTCGGGAAGAGGATGAGGAACACCGGGCAGAGGTGTTGGTAATACAGAGGCAAGACAGTCGGGTCTGGTGTATACAGTTCGTCGGAGGGAGGATGGTGACGCACCGGACGTCATAACCAGTATGTTCCTTATAGCTGACAAGCCTTACTTTGCTTTAATTGATGTTGGCTCGACCCACTCTTATGTTGCATGTAGAGTAGTTGAAATGCTAGGTATAGCATCTGAACTGTCTAATAGAGAGATGACTGTAGTAAGCCCGTTAGGTCAAACTGTAGCGGTGAATAGAATATTTCGGAGTGTACCTCTAGAGATTCAAGGAGTGGTATTCCCTGCTGACTTGATGGAACTACCTTTCGGAGAATTTGATCTCATTCTGGGCATGGATTGGCTAGTGGAACATCGGGCTATATTGGATTGCACAGCTAAGCGAATGGAGTTAAGGACCCCAGAGGATGAGGAGATAATTATGATAGGAGAAAGAGGAAACTATTTGTCTAACGTAGTCTCCGCATTAAAGGCTGATAAGATGGTTCGAAAAGGGTGCAAGGCATTTTTGACCTACGTTAGTGCGTTAGATCCAAAAGAAAAGGGAGTTAGTGGAGTTAGAACAGTAAGGGAATTCGTGGATGTTTTTCTAGAGGAGTTACCGGGGATACCCCCGGACAGGGAGGTGGAGTTCGGAATTGACCTACTGCCGGGTACAGCTCCTGTGTCAATTGCTCCGTATAGAATGGCACCAAAGGAATTGGTTGAGCTCAAGGCTTAGATCCAAGAGTTGCTTGATCGTGGGTTTATCCGGCCTAGTGTGTCTCCGTGGGAAGCACCGGTCTTGTTTGTGAAAAAGAAGGACGGGACTATGCGCATGTGCATAGATTATCATCAGTTGAATAAGCTGACCATCAAGAACAAGTACCCTTTGCCGAGGATAGACGACTTGTTCGATCAGCTTAAGGGGGCAGCGGTATTTTCAAAGATAGATCTACGGTCTGGATATCATCAGTTCAAGGTGAAAGAAGTGGATATCCATAAGACAGCTTTCTGAACAAGGTACGGGCATTATGAGTTCTTAGTAATGCCGTTCGGATTGACGAACGCCCCAGCTGCGTTCATGGATATGATGAACCGGGTTTTTCAACCTTACTTGGATCAGTTCGTCGTTGTGTTTATAGACGACATCCTAGTGTATTCCAAGTCGGAGGAAGAACATGATGAGCATCTCTGGGTAATGCTGAAGTGTTAAGGGAGAAGAAGCTTTATGCCAAAATTCAGCAAGTGTGAATTTTGGCTGAAGGAGGTTGCGTTCTTAGGGCATGTGGTGTCTGTAGAAGGAATAAGGGTGGATCCTCGGAAGATTGAGGCAGTATTAGATTGGAAACCACCTAAGACTGTGGCTGAGGTTCGTAGTTTCTTGGGGTTAGCAGGCTACTATAGAAGGTTCGTAGAAGGGTTTTTGTCGATAGCTACACCTTTGGCGAAATTGCTAAGGAATGAGGTACCTTTTGTATGGACAGATAAGCAGCAGGAGAGCTTTGAGAAGCTTAAGAGGGTTTTGACTGAAGCTCCAGTTTTGATTCAGCCTGCGGCTGGGAAGGATTTTGTGGTGTACTGTGATGCTTTTCACACGGGATTAGGATGTGTTCTGATGCAAGACAGGCAGGTAGTCGCTTATGTGTCTCGGCAATTAAGGCCACATGAGGTGAATTACCCGAAGCATGACTTAGAGTTGGCAGTAGTGGTCTTTGCTCTTAAGGTATGGAGGCACTATCTTTATGGAGAAAAGTCAGTAATCTACATGGATCACAAGAATCTTAAGTATCTGCCGACTCAGAAGGAGCTGAATTTGAGACAGCGAAGGTGGGTAGAATTACTGAAAGACTACGATTGTTCTATAGAGTATCACCCGGGCAAGGCGAATGTAGTGGCGGATGCCCTAAGTCAGAAGGTTGTGTCGGATCTGAGGGCGTTGTTTGCACAACTTAGTCTTTATGACGATGGAAGTTTGTTGGCGGAGTTGCAAGTCAAGCCGACATGGTTGAATGAGGTGAAAGAAAGGCAGTTGGCAGATAAGGATTTAAGTCCTAAATTGCGGCAAGTGCAGAGTGGGGAGTTAGAGGAGTATGATGTTAACAGCGATGGAGTATTGTGTTTCAAGAGTAAAGTCTGTATGCCTAAGGATAAGGAGTTAAGGCAGAGAATTCTTCAGGAATCGCATATTATCCCTTATGCTATGCATCCTGGAGGTAGTAAGTTGTACAAAGATCTACGGGAATAGTTTTGGTGGCCTGGTCTTAAGCGGGAAGTTACAGAATTTGTAGGGAAGTGCTTAACATGTCAGCAAGTCAAGGCTGAACACCAAGTTCGGTCAGGACTGCTTCAGCCGATAAAGATTCCGCAGTGGAAGTGGGAGAGAATCACCATGGACTTCGTTAGTGGGCTTCCCCTTACGCCTACTAAGAAGGACTCGGTATGGGTGATAGTGGATCGATTGACAAAGTCCGCGCATTTCATACCAGTGCGGGTTGACTATTCTTTGTAAAAGTTGGCAAAGTTGTATGTGGCAGAGATTGTGAGGTTGCATGGAGTGCCGGTGTCAATTATCTCAGATAGGGATCCGAGGTTTACGTCTCGATTTTGGGGAGCATTACATCAGGCTCTGGGCACCAGATTAGACTTCAGTACGGCATTTCATCCACAATCGGACGGCCAGTCTGAGCGAGTAATCCAAGTGTTAGAGGATATGTTAAGGGTTTGTGTAATTGATTTCAGAGGAAGTTGGGAAGAATATTTGCCTTTAGCAGAATTTGTGTATAACAACAGCTATCAAGCCAGTATTCGGATGGCACCGTATGAAGCGCTGTATGGACGGAAGTGTCTCACTGCTACGTGTTGGACAGAATTGGGGGAACGTCGAGTTTTGGGTCCAGAGATTGTCGCAGAATCCGAAGAGAAGGTTAAGGTAATCCGGGCGCGGTTGAAGGAAGCATCTGATAGGCAGAAGTCGTACGCGGATCTTAAACGGAAGGAAATAGAGTTTGCTGTGGGAGATCAGGTGTTTCTAAAAGTTTCGCCTTAGAAGAAGGTGATGAGATTTGGTCGCAAAGGGAAGTTAAGTCCCAGGTTTATAGGACCTTATCGGGTATTGAAGCGGGTTGGACCAGTGGCATACCAGTTAGAGTTGCCTCCGAAGTTGAAGCAGATGCACGATGTATTCCATGTTTCTATGCTACGTCGATACCGATCGGATCCATCTCATGTAGTGCCGGTTGAAGAGGTGGAGCTAAGGCCAGATTTGTCCTACGAGGAGGAGCCGGTTCAGATTTTGGAACGAGATGTAAAGGTGTTGCGGAAGAAATCAGTTCCTCTAGTCAAAGTGCTATGGCGTAATCATGGATCGGAAGAAGCCTCTTGGGAGCTGGAGGAAGCAATGCGACAGCAATACCCTCACATATTTTTGCCAGGTAATTTCGAGGTCGAAATTATTTTAAGGGGGTAGAACTGTAATATCCGTGATTTAGGGCTTGTGCATTTTTGCATAATTGTATGTGGTAGTATGCCTGTGTGTGTTTTGAATGTGTTTTATAGATTTTGAGAACCTTAGAATGTAGGTGAATGCCTTAGGAAAATAGTGGATTTTAAGTCTCAAAGGGGGAGATAGGCAATTGAGGCCTTAAGAAAATTAGTAGGGGAATTTGGACATAAAAATGGGCTTGTTAAAGTGGCAAGGAGGCGCCACTTAAAGCCTTAAAAAGTGACGCCACAAGCAGTGCAAAGGGGGCCTAGGTTCGAGCAGCAAGGGGAGCACTTTTGGAGTTGTTTTTGCATCAGGCTAGAGAGGAGTTGGATGGCACTAAAACATTAAGGAGATGAGCATTAGATGTGGTCAGATTCTTTTAAAATTCGGCTAAGGTAGGAAGATAATTGTTGGTTTATTCAGATTATTTTGAATGGGTAAGGAAGAGAAGTTTTAGGAGAAAAAAATGGGATTTGATAGGGGAAGGAGTGTTGGCCGGTCAAGAGATTCTTTTGGTGGTCATTTTCGGTCATATTGAAGGGAGGAGAGGCCGAATATGCATAGTGGATTTAGGCATTTTTCTTCGGTTCCCTTTCTCTTCTGACATCTTTCTCTTTTACCTTGCCAAGGCCGAAATCTTCTTCTTCCTATTTCACCATTGCCGCAACCTCTTCAACCCAAAGCACCCCATTGCCGAATCTCTCTGCACTTCATTCTCTTCTTCTTTCCACAATTCTCCAAAAGCCGAAAGTAAGTCTTTCCTAGCCATAACCGATTGTTCACTTCTTGCATAAGCTGAATTCCTTATTTTGTGGCCATAGCCGAATGCTCCTCTATCCTCTTGGAGCCGATTTGATCATTTAGTCAGGAGCCGAAGCTCTCTGTTCCAAGCAAGGACATTCGATTATGTTGGTAAGGGATTCTTGGCATGTAATTTTCCTATCTCTTTCTTTTGATTTAGCCAAAATTAGGAATCTAATCCATTTCCCTCTCTTTGGCCGAAACTTTGAAGGTGAGTTTCGGGATTTGTTTGAAGCCGCCTATAAGGGAGATCATCCGGGATTTGATTAGCTAAGGTAAGAGAAGTATGATATTAGGCCGAAGGCCATTTGCTTTGGTTCATTAAATGTTAGAAGTGAATCTAACATAAGGCTTGTAGGGATTTCGACATCTCGATAGACAAGTGACGATTTCGGGATTTAGATCTGTAAGGTAAGGGAGTATTAACATTCGGCCAAAGGCCATATGGTTTATGGATGTTAGCCGAATCTGACTATGGTCATTTAGGGGCAGTTTGACAGTGGTATTCAAGCAGTTTCGGGATTCTGATCCATTTCGGTAAGAGTGTTAAGTTGTAGATTTTATTCATTTAAGATCTCATATGTAGTTGATCGTGTTTCCTGATTAAGTGTTGACTCGATGGATGCGAATATCAGTGGAAGGGAGAAAGGGGTAGTGCCTACCCCTAAGTTCAAGAAACACTCGGTTTCTGTTGTTCGTGATTGGCCACCGGGGTGTGGGCCAGCGTCGGAAAGGGATAAGCAGTTCACTGTTATCCCTGCTAGCGAGAGTGTCAGAATCGATAGTATTGTACTTACGGTTATCAGGTGTGTAGCCCTACACTAATTCTTGATTGATTTACGGTATTGACTTAATACATATGTTAATGGAAATATGAAAAATGTGGCTAAGGGTACCATTCATTGGTACAGAGTATTCAGGTACGTTAACCGTTACTACTATGTTAATAATGTTATGAACATTTGAATGTGACACATGTGCGAATCTGTTATGAATATGGAATAAGGTATATTGCATGATTTCTGCATGTTTTGTATGACGCATGGGCATAAGGGTGATATGAAAAGGGGAAGTGACCTGGTGGTTTTTACCACATTATCTGGTGACCTATGTCACATAACCTGAATCTGGTGACTAATGTCACATATTATTATCTGGTGACTTTGTCACATTATTTGGTGGCTATGCCATGTTTATAAGGGCGATGTGCAGTTGACTGCAGCGACTGCCTTCGATGGTGTGTAGCGGATGGAGGGTTGATTTAGTAATCCCCACGATGTGATTGGCAGGTACGGGTGATGTGTAGAGGATGGATATTTAGGTGGGGTTGGGTTTGCATCATCGCTTATATTTGTTACATATGATTTGATATGCCTAAATCGTTTGGGAGTTCGTGTTGGTTGCTATACACTGAGTCCGTTTGACTCACCCTTCGTGGGCTAACATTTTGCAGGTGACACTCAGTAATTGGACCGGGTCGGCAGGGACTTAGTGGTGGCCATGCTCAGCTCAGAGTTTTCTTTATTTTGGACTTTTATATTAAGTTTTGGATTTATTTCGGGTTTTGTTTTGATGTAACAAGGCCATTACTATTAAACTGTTTTATGCATGCTTTTTATTCATTTTTATTATAATACGATTATTGTCAAATCAAATGTTAAAGTACTTCTCTTTAAAAATAATTTCAAATGTGTAGTCACCTAAACACCAACTATTTTCGACTTAATGTTAAACTCTGAAATTCGGCATCTCTTTTAACTTATAGTTTTGAAGCATGAAAATAACGTTTTAATAAAATCTTGCTTCAAAAATAACACTGTTTTCAATTTAGTCACAACACAAATCGATCTTTCTTCAAACCTACCCAAATCTTCCGAATTGACAAACAAACTTTTGAAATGTTTTACTCAAGGAGCATGCCAGATCCAGTTGTGGCTCGTGGGCCGGGTTTGGGGTGTTTCAATAGCAAATAGCATATGCAAAATGATGCAGAACCCATCCCAACCTAGATTTCCATCCGCTACACACCACCCGTACGTACCAATCACACCAATGGGGATTTCTACAATCAACCCTCACCGCTACACACCATCGATGGCAGTCATGCTGCAGTTAGCTGCTCATCGTCAGAATCGTGACATAGTCACCAGAACAGATCGTGGCAGAGCCACTACAACAGATCGTGGCAGAGCCACTACAACAGATTGTGGCAGAGCCACCAGAACGCTTCCCCTTTCATATCATATCCCCAACCCCATGCAAACATAATAATTCGTGTATGCAGTATGTCATGTATGCAAAACATATATCAAATATAAGAATAACATGAATTACCATCATAATCAGATAGGCATAAAACAACATAACCAAGCTAATCAACCTCTAAGGGTATAACCATAATTTTACCTACCAAGTGTATTGTCGTAATTTTACCCACCAAGGGCATTTTCGTAATTTTACCCACCAAGGGCATTTTTGTAATTTACCTCTCAGGGGTATTTTGGTACTTTACCCTTCCAAGGGTATATAAGTAATTTTGCACTTACAATGACCTTTCCCAAAGGCCCAAATGTCGCCCCGAGTGGCTTGGTTACCATCTCCGGTCTTTACCAGACTATTGGGCTTAAAACCCGATTTCGGCCTATTCGGGCCCACACACTTGTGTGGCCCACCTAACACAAATCTAGCCACGTATATAAGTTCCACCTAGTCTAGTTCACTATATACTACATCATCATACAATTTATTTCATTAGGCCCACGGGCCCATTGGGCCCACTTCGGCCCATCGCGGCCCAAGCAGCCTTAACCCACAAGAATACTACTGATGGCCTCAACTATCGCGTCGAAGCCCCACACGTGCGCTCGCACGCTCGTGTGGCTACTATTGCCGTGACCGGCACTTCGGCATTTGCCGCTCTACAACTGGAGTAGAGAGAGAGTTTCACACCTGATAGGAATCTGGTGCTAAACCGCACTGCAACCACTCTTGTGCCCAAACGCCCACCAAGGTATGTTAACTCTCCTCCTGGAATGCTCTTTATATAGCTAGCTCTTCACCTTCCTTCTTTGTATCTTTTCGATGTGGGATCCCTTCGTCAGTAGAGTTTAAATTCAACTAAAACTCTTGCCGTCCAATCCGCAAAATAAATACTCCCCTGCTTCTCATGAGATTCGAACCCAGGCTCCCTTGCAATATAATCCACGCCGCTAGCCACTTGGCCACAAGCTCCTCTTGTGTCTTAAACCATGTGCAACTAAATATAAATCTATAGCCCAATTCTAAGGTCCATGTAAAAAGAAAACCAAAATGCAAGAGCCAAGACTTGAACCTTAGACCTCCTTCCTTCCTTGTGGCGTCACCCCCTTGTCTCTTATGTGGCGTCACTTTGCCACTACACCACACACTCCACTTGTGTCATTTTCTCCACATTTTATTCTTAAAGCCTACCTACTAACTTCCAGGGGTTTTTTCACCTAAAACCAAAATTTCCCTAAAGCCAAAGTTTGATCCCGGGACTTCATAGAAGCCCCCCAACCTTCCAAAATCACTTACCTAATAGGTCCAACTTGCATTTAAGCCGATCTCTTGTTCTCAAAAATTTTAAACGCTACTACGCTCAAGGCCCATTGGGCTCAATCCTACTAGGCCCAATTTCGGGATGTTACAGCCATAACGTCTAGGCTGGGTTTGGGGTGTTACAACTTCACTTATTGGAAAAATGATGATCACTAGATCTCGAGGTTATTACCTGTAATCCAGTCGAAACCTCTTATTAACAATTCTCTACAAGAACAATTTAAGCCAAAACGAATACCAACTTACTGAAAGTACAAAATCGTAGAATAGAAATGGAATACTAAATCGGCAGAGAGCAAAGAAAAAGTTGGCACAGTGAGGGTAGAAGAAGAGAGAATTGGTAAGGAAAAAACAACAGCAAGCGTCGAAAATATTTGGAAAAGAAACGAAGAAGAGGCAAGGAAAAGAAGAAGGTGTATTTGACCAACAGCAGGAAAAAGGAGATAAGAGGAGCTGAAAAGAAAAGAAATGGTATATTCGGCCAACACAAGCAGGGTGTTAGGAGGAGCAGACCAAATCGACAGAGAAGACTAGGAGAGTGTGGCGATAGAGAGGGAGAGAAAAGAGAAATGATTTAGGGGAGAAGAGGTTTCGGCAGAGGTAAAAGAAAGAAAAAATGAAAAAAGGGAGAAGAGGTTTTGGCAGAGGGAAAAAGCACATACAAAGCAGAATCGAAATGAGAAACACCCCTCTAGTCGAATTCTTAAGTGTCTCAAAGTCCTAATTCGGCACAACACTCCTTCTCCCCTCACTTCCCTTGATTTTCTCCTAAAATTCTTTTCAAATCTCTCCACCTGATCAGACCTCTCCTCAACCACTCAATTCAAATTCTCCTCAACCACTTCAATGTTTTAGTCAAACTCCAACGCCCCCACGGTACAGCAGCAAAATAAATACTTCATTGCCTCCACCAGGATTTGAACCCTAGTCCACTGGCATAGGTAACACGACATTTACCCCCTAGACCATTAGGCTTTTTATGTCATGCTTTACCCACAATAATTTAAAAGCCTACTAACTATAAGCAAGGGATTTATTCCTTAAAAAAAAACTTTTGCACAAGTCCAGACTTGAACCCAGGGCTTCTCAGACACTCCCAAACACACCCAAATCACTCAACCACAGAAGTAACCAGGTATTTGTGTTAAAAACATGCAAATATAAATACTTTAACTTTTGGGGCGTTACAACTCTACTCCCGTAAAAGAAATTTCAGCCTCGAAATTTACTTGATCCATACAAATGAGGGTATTGTTGTCACATCTCCTCTTCGGGTTCTCACGTGGCCTCCTCTAAGCTATGATTGCTCCAAAGTACCTTAACTAGTAGGATAGACTTCTTCCACGGAAATACAGTATCCCTTCGCTATTCAGTCCAAAATCTGAAGTTTCCATACTCTCAATCTGTCGGAATCAAGGACCCAAAGACTCATCCTCCAACTGTTTACCCTTAATCTGCTCAATCCACGACGATTTAACTTGAAGTTTGGCCAACAAACTACCATCATCAAATAAGCTGAGACGAGCAAACATCTCCCTCAGATCTGTCATAGCCCTACGGCTCAGTGCGTCAGCAACCATATTGGTCTTACCAGGATGATATTCAATCGAACAGTCATAATTCTTAAGCAGCTCAATCCATCTACGCTGCCTGAGATTTAGCTCCTTCTGAGTGAGCAGGTATTTGAGGCTCTTGTGATCTGTGTAAATGATACACTTTTCACTGTATAGGTAATGCCTCCAGATTTTCAGTGCGAATACCACCACGGCCAACTCCAAGCCACGCGTCGGATAATTCGCCTCATGAGACTTCAGCTGGCGAGACGCATATGCCACTACCTTACCATCTTGCATCAACACACATCTCAAACTGACATGTGATGCATCGCTATAGACAGTGAATTCTTTCCTAGACTCTGGCTATATTAAGACAGGAGCCTCCGTCAGAACCTTCTTAAGTTTCTCAAAACTCTCTTACTGCTTATCAGTCCAGGCAGACGGTGCCACTTTACGCAACAATTTAGTCAGAGGTGCAGCAATCAACAAAAGCCCCTCAAAAAACGTCTATAATACCCTACCAGACCTAGAAAACTTTGAATCTCAGATACCGTCTTAGGCGGCTACCAATCCAAAATAGCTTCAATTTTCTGATGATCAACCCTAATCCCTTCAGCAGATATCACATGGCCCAGAAATGTTACTTCTTGTAGCCAGAATTCATACTTGCTAAACTTAGCATATAATTGTTTCTCCCTCAGAATCTGCAGAACAACTCGAAGATGTGCGTCATGTTCATCCTCAGTTCTCGAATACACCAAGATGTCATCTATAAAAACCACTACGAACTGATTCAAATAAGGCTGGAACACTCGGTTCATCAGATTCATAAAGGCTGCAGGTGCATTCGTCAGTCTAAACGGCATCACAAGGAACTCATAATGGCCATAACAAGTCCTAAACACTATCTTGTGAACATCAGCCTCTTTGACCTTCAGTTGATGATACCTCGATCGGACGTCAATCTTAGAGAAGACTGAAGCTCCTCGAAACTGGTCGAATTGATCATCAATCCTCGGTAAGGGGTACTTATTCATAATAGTTAATTTATTCAGTTGCCGGTAGTCGATGCACATGCGCATGGATCCATCCTTCTTTTTCACAAATAACACCAGTGCTCCTCATGGAGACACACTAGGACGGATGAACCCTCGATCCAGTAACTCTTGAATCTGAGCCTTAAGCTCCTCTAGCTCCTTCGGTGCCATTCTATAAGGAGTGATGGACACCGAAACTGTACCCGGTAGGAGCTAAATCCCAAATTCAACTTCACGGTTTAGAGGTAGTCCAGGTAGTTTATCGGGGAAAACATCCAGAAAATCTTTGACTGTTCTGATATCTTTAACAGACAGAACCTAAGAATCAACACCACTGATGTAGGCTATATACACCTCACAACCCTTACGAACCAATTTCTCAACCCTCAAGGTAGAAATCACATTTGACAGATAATTCCGACGTTCCCCTATTAGTACCACCTCATCACCCTCCACAGTTTTCAGTACCACCCGTTTAGTAGCACAATCCAAATTCACTTGATGCTTAACCATCCAATCCATCCCCAGTATTAAGTCGAACTCTCTAAAAGGAAGTTCCATTAAATCCGCCAAAAGATGGTTCCTTGAACCTCCAAAGGTACATCTTTGAACAATTTGTTTGCCCTAACTGACTGCCCTAAAGGACTCAACACAGTAACCTCACTCGCAATGGTTTCAACCATTATACCCAGAGTCTTAGACACCGAGCATGCTATATACGAATGCGTAGACCCAACATCAATCAGTGTAGTATAAGGTACATTATAGATAAAGAACGTACCCGTAATAACACCTGGGGTGTCTCTGTCCTCTCGGTGATGTGCAGCATAAACCAGAGTTGGTTGCATCGCCTCAGTATGACCAGCACCTCTGCACGGTACTTCACGACCACGGCCCATACCATTCCCATCTTTGGCCTGACCGCGGCCTCTCGGCGGCTGCTAACCACCTCTCCGTGGCTGAATAGTACCCCAACTTGTAGCTTGCATCTGCTCGGGCCTCCGTGGATAATCTCTGATATGGTGCTCTAATGATCCGCACCTCAAACATGCCCCAATCCTTTTCCAGCACTCACCTTGATGGTGTCTACCACAGTCAACACATGGTTGCGGTCCAGTAACAACAATAGGGGCCCTAACTCTGACCGGCCCATCCACTCTGGCCCTTTTATTTGGCCTCTAAATGGAACTTGAGGGCTCCGAATCCCTCTTATTCCTACCCTTTTCTTAGTTCAGACGCTCAGTACGCTTCACCTCATCGGCGATCTTCGCATTGTCGACCAGTGTGGAAAAATCTCGCTCCCTCTGTGGAGCTAGCAAAACTCTCATACTATCCTTGAGGCTGTACTCGAACCTAACACACTGCTCATAATCAGTTGCCACCATCCCACGTGCATAGCGGCTTAATCGCAAAAATTTAGCTTCATACTCGGCCACTGATCTATCCCCCTAAGTCAGATTTAAAAACTCCCTCCTCCGGGCATCCACATAACTTGTGCCCACATACTTCTCTTGGAAAGCAGTTTTGAAGAATTCCCATGTCAATCGGTCAGCCTGAGTACCCTCTTTAACTGTAAGCCACCACTGATAGGCTTCATCCCGTAACAATGACACTCCACCTTTTAGTTTCTATTCGGGGATGCAGTCGAGGTCATTCATAATCCTCTCTGTGGCCTCAATCCAATATTCATCCACGTTAAGGGCAACTCCAGCAACACCCCTAAAAATCTTAGCCCCATTAGATCCGAGTTGCTCTGTGACCGACCCACAGCCCACAGTACCAGTATTGGGCCCAGTGACCCTCTCATGAATTCGCAACATAGCTTGGGACAACGCGTTGTGCCTGGCTGCTCGATCGTAAGATCCAGTCTCAGTCATCGGTGAAGCCAGTGCCTCTCTAGCTTCAGCGTTTGTCATGTGGCCTGATGACGAAGACCCAGCCTAAGCACCTCTACGGCCTCCGCCACGGCCTCTTGTACCCCTTCCACGAGTACCTCTAGTGCTCATTATCTATTTGCATATTATTTATTTTTAAAAAATTTTATGCATCAGTTTACAGTTCCAATGTCAATTAATAGATATCTTATGGAAAGTAATATCAGTATTTAAGAGTTTGTTTTTGCAGAATGCAGTTTCTATCAGTGTTTATCAGTTTTCCTATAGTATCAGTATACACTAACTTAAGTGTTTTAGTACGGTCCATCTATAGTAGTTTTAGTACGCGCTATCTATACTAGTTTCAATTTTAAATCGATAACAGTTTTAGAAGACTTACAGAATCGACACCGGAGACTCGGTGTACCACATATTCAGTATAAATATTTCAAAATACTTCCAAATCATTTAGAACAGTAATAGAGGGGAATACCTGTAAGATAAACAGAGGGGTGAGTTTACAAAAACTCAGTGTGTAACCCCATATAAGCAAATAACCAATCATGCAAGTGCAATCCGGGCCTAAGCCCAAACCAATAACAGTTTAGTTCAGTAGGGCCTTAGCCCATTACAGTTTCAGTATCAGTGTGGGCCTTAGCCCATTACAGTATCATTGTGGGCCTTATCCCATTACAGTATCAGTACCAGTTCAGACAAGCAATAAAAAATACTACCCAACCAGCCTCTACACTCCATGTGGGGATAAAATCACCCACCCATCCCTACACTCCAAAATTAGCACCGGTTGTGGCACTAAATAGTATTTACAGCAGAGCTGCTAGTACAGTACACTTCCTCCAATCATAATAATCCTATCCCATGCAACATATCATACATGTATGCAACATATATATCATGGCATGCTCATATACAATCATACATAACATAAAACATATAGTCATTTTACCACATAGGGGCATAACAGTCATTTTGTACCAGTTTGAGGGTCTAGGTATACATACCAACCCATCAATAGGTTCACAGTCGTCTCGGGCGACCCGTGCAACCTTAACAGTCAAACAATGAAAATGAGCCTAAGGCCCATAATGCGGGCCCACACGCTCGCGTGCCCACATAGCCCAGAATTGTCTCGGTCATAAAAACTATATAGTTTAGCCCAATTTTCTCCACAAGTTCGTGTGGTTTACCTGTGTGGGGCCCACAAGGGCCCAACGTGGCCCAAAATGGCCTAAGATTACGAAATAGCTCATGGTGGCCTCAACAGTTTAATGCCCATGTTTTATGCGTTCTATTTACCACACGAGTGAGCGCACGCTTGTGTAGCGCCAATTGCCATATTTTCCGGGTTTTGCTTGTTCACAACTTGGGCAGTGTGTACACACCTGGTTACAAAAGATGCCTAGACAGTCTTCGATCACTCCAGAACCTATGTTCACCCACAACATTCGATTAATAACCTATCAATTGAATTTAAAACGAACCTTATTCAGTACACATATCCACTTGATCGTCAGCCATTTACCTTGATTGAACAACCGAATCCCTAAGCACTTCACTTACTGGAAAAAACAATGATCATTAGATCTCGGGGTTGTTACCTACAATCCAGTCGAAACCCCTTATTAACAATTTTTTACAAGAACAATTTAAGCCAAAATGAATACCAACTTATCAAAAGTACAAAATCGTAGAATAGAAATGGAATACTAAATCGGTAGAGAGTAAAGAAAAAGTCGGCACAGTGAGGGTAGAAGAAGAGAGAATCGGCAAGGAAGAAACAGCAACAAGCGTCGAAAATATTTGGAAAAGAAACGAAGAAGAGAAAAGGAAAGAAATAAGGTGTATTTGGCCAACAGCAGGAAAAAGGAAAGAAGAGAAGATGAAAAGAAAAGAAAAGGTATATTCGGCCAACACAAACAGGGTGTTAGGAGGAGCAGACCAAATCGGTAGAGAAGACTAGGAGAGTGTGGCAGAAGAGAGGGAGAGAAAAGAGAAATGATTTAGGGGAGAAGAGGTTTCGGTAGAGGGAAAAGAAAGAAACAAAAAAGAAAAAAGGGGATAAAAGGTTTTGGTAGAGGGAAAAAGTAAATACAAAGCAGAATCGAAATGAGAAACACCCTCTGGTCGAATTCTTAAGTGTCTCATAGTCCCAATTCGGCACAACACTCCCTTTTCCCTCACTTCCCTTTATTTTCTCCTAAAATTCCTCCTCAAATCTCTCCACCTGATCACACCTCCCTTCAACCACTCAATTCGAATTCTCCTCAACCACTTCAGTGTTTCAGTCAAACTCCAACTCCCCCCACGGCACAGTAGCAAAATATATACTCCCTTGCCTTCACCAGGATTCGAACCTCATCCACTGGCATAGGTAACACGCCACTTACCCCCTAGACCAGTAGGATTTTTATGTCATGCTTTACCCACAATAATTTAAAAGCCTACCAACTATAGGCAAGGGTTTTATTCCCTAAAAAAAAAAACTTTTGCACAAGCCCAGACTTGAACCCAGGACTTCTCAGACACTCCCAAACACACCCAAATCACTCAACCACAGAAACAACCAGGTATATGTGTTAAAAACATGCAAAAATAAATACTTAGATTTTTGGGGCGTTATCCAATGATAATCTTTTTATCCTAACCAAGGATATTACATTACATATCCAATGGTAAGACAACTAGTTGGAACTCAATTATCATTTACACCACAACAGGTAAGTCAATTACCTTGGTCTCAAGATCCAAATTCAGCATATCAAGTCAATTATACTGAAATCATAAAAGGTGTAGGAAAGTTTTGTGCATAAGAAAATTTGTTGAAAATACAACAAATTTAGGAAATGAAGGATTTTTATAATCCAGGCTTACCATTAGAATTATATAATTTTATTAATGAAATATGGAAAACCTATATTACTGAGCAAAGAGCTAATTTCAGGAGAGCTCTTACTAAGCTTTGACAATTTTTAGTTGAAAAAACAACTAAAGAACAAGAAGCTCATGATTTATTATTAAAATCCATTTTATATCGATATATTTTAGTATTTTATTAATAAAGGAACAAATAACCCGGTTATAAATAAAATGTTTAGATTATATAATAAGGCTAGGAATATTCTGCCTGTAGAAATATTTACAAAAATAAATGGAGCTATTTGCAACCAGCAAGCTCAATTTCAAAAAGCTTTTTTAGAATACTTTCTACAAGCTTATGTTTTCACAAACGATTTAAATGAAAAATTCCCTACTATAAAGTTTAGACTTGATCATGAACCATTTGATATAAGTAGTATTGAATGGGGTTTTGTTAAAGAAATAACAGCTCAAAATTTTTCTTTCCATTTATTAAAAGATTTTTCTGCATTTATTAAAACTATGTTATTACGTATGGTAGAAATTAGTAGTCTTATTGTATAGCTGAAAAAGAAAATTTTTATTAGCCATATCAAATTTGGATCATTAAAAAAATGATTGGAGGTCCCAACCTTTTAGCAGCTAAAGAGGAGAAAGAACACTTGACAAAACATATTGACAAGTGTTACAATAATTCCAGTTATTATCAAATCCAAGCATGAATAGATTTAATGACCAAAGCCCAATATTTACTTTAGCAAAAAAACTTATAGCCTCTGGACTAATGGAAGAAGAATAATGGCATATGATACTAGAGTTGGATACACTCAAGATGATAGAAATAAAGAATCTGTTCAACTATTAAAAAAGATAGTTGACATGGATATTAATGATTTTCCATCACACATAATAAAAGAAATCAAGAATATGTGGGAAAATTGGAACTCACCAAGACTATCAAGCGATTCATTACATTTAGATGAAATTGAGGAGATGAATCTAGATAATATTCAGGAAGGATAAAAGCCAAATGGAAGAAACCAATAAAAATATCAAGAAAGCAACATGGGAGAGTAACATACATGTCTAGACAAATAAGGAGGCAACTTGGGAAAACAACATCCAAGTTTAGAAAAAAAAGGAAGCAACTTGGGAAAGCAACATCTAGGTTCAGACAAAAAAGGAAGCAACGTGGAAGCAACCATGTCATGAAAAAAAATCATCAAATCAATGATGAGACATCATCCCTATCAGTAAAACTGTGCGGGATTCAAAGAAAATTAAAACGAGTTCAAGAATTCTCCTATAAATAGAGATGAAGGAAGCCTAAGGAAGGCATCGAAGATAGTTGGAAAAACCTTTCCCTATCCACTTCACATCCACCATCCTCTCTTTCTTTGTAAAAAACCTTTCCTTACTACTAGTTTTATTTTGTAAATTTGTAATATTATCTACTATCGAAAATAGTGGTTTCGGGGCCACAAATCCAACGAGAAAGTTAGTGAATATTATTATTTAATATTTGTAAGTCAAATATGGTATTAAATTGAATGTTGAATTGGAAATTTATGTTTTATGAATGAATAATTAGGTTTAAGTGGTAAGACCCTAAAGTCAAGTGGTTTTAGAAAATGAGGTATCAGGACCTCATTTTTATAAAACCGAGCTGTAAATATTTTTATTAAATATTTATAGAGTGTTATTAAGGTCATATTAAAGTTTCGTTAAGAAATTTTGATAATTAATTGGTTAATTTGATGAAAAGGACTGAATCGTAAAAAGTGTAAAAGTTGAGTTCTACTTGTCAAAAGGGTCAAATGGCTATGAAACTTTAAAGTAAATGGACTTAATTGGTGACCATACCTTCCTTAATGTTAGTGGACAAGTATGGCCATGATTTGGTTGATTTTTAAAGTTAATAACTAAGGTCAAAATGGTAATTTAAGAAATAAAACTTAAATTAAATAAAGCAAATTTGGTTTCATCTTTTCTAACAATCTTCTCCATTGAAAATTGAATGAAGGAAAGGCCATTTTTAGGATTCTAAACTTCGGTTTGAGTTCTTGATACGGGCACGCCCGGGGCACCCACCGAATTTTCAAGTCGACGAAGCTCGACGCCAAATTTTAATTTTTATTGCTTTAAATAAATCGAGTCTTTGAATTTGTTGAAAATTAAATTGCTGAATTTTAATTAAATGAATTAAACATCTTAATTTGTTTAATTGATTTTCTATAGCAAATTAATTTGCCAAATAATTAGTATCATATTAAATATGTCTAGATGTCTATTGTTAAATTTATGAGCCAATGGGTTAATTTTAATTGTTGCACTTTTATGTTGCATTAGGAATATTCGGCACACTTAGGGAGAGAAAGACAAATCATGAATAAATAATTGAGGCTAAAAGGGAATGCATGGACGGCATGGAGACTTGATGATAGCTAAATGAAATTCAATGTGCAAGTGGTAGTGGAAACAATATGGACGGCATGCTCCATTATTTTAAGATGATGGAATTGATTAAAATATTGGGGAGCAACTTGGTGGAAGAATAAACAAATATTCTTATGAGATGGACGGCCTTGAGCTTGGAGAAAGGAATGATGGAGCTGAAATTTTTTTTAAATCATTTACAAGGAGCATAGGCATGGTTGTCTTGAATAAACAAATAATGCATGATGGATAATAGCCAAATGGGGTTGATTTTAAAATGGATGCATAAAGAACCAAGTGATGGACGGCAATGGGCAAATTGTTGATTAGAGCATGCGGCACAAGATGGCACATATTGAAATTATTTAATCAAGTTGGAGGCATGAAAAACCACCATGGGACGGCATGGAAGCTTAATATTTTAAGGGAGAAACATTTGATCATGGAACATAAAGAATGATTAATGGTTTTGCTCACATGTTTTTACATTAAGTTGGACGGCAAGTGGAAGGCCACAATTCATGGAGAATTATAAAGCATACATGGAAGATTGATGCATGAAGAACAATTTATGGAGCCAAAACAAATTTTAAATTCCTTTTAAAATAGAGGGAGTATGGACGGCCAAATAAAAGCTACTGGGAGCATGAATTAAATACAAAGCAACATGAAATGGGTGGTTGTGCGAATAGTGGACGGCAAAGCACATTTGAAAATAAAGATAATGGCCACGTTGGGAGGTCACAAGAATATTTGGGATTAATTTTTTCATATCTTGGACAGCAAATTGAAGACCAAAATTCTTGCTATTTATTTTTATTTGTAAGGCACATTGGCTATAAATATTTGGCCATTTTCATTTGTAATGAAACACCCCAAACCCGGCCCACGAGCCGTGACTGGATCTGGTATGTTCCTCGATGTAAACCAATTCAAAACTCTTTTATTACTTAGGAAAAAAAACTTGTGTGTTTAGAAAGAAAGTTTGTTTGGGTTGGGCTTGAGTTGAAAATGTATTAATAATATATTAAATCTCTTTTTCTTTTTTAATTAAGGTGACAAAACACTTGGAGTTTATTTTTAAAATAAATTTGTTTGATCCATAAATAATAGTTTGTAAACATAATAAATAAAAGTAAAAAAAGAAATGAAGAAATTCAACTATGGCCTTATGGCCTTATTACATCAAATAATTCACAAAATGAATTTAAAATACTTAAAATAAAATAAAAGTCCAAATCGTAAATTTCTTGCTGTACATGGCTATCCCTAAGCTTCTGCCGAGCCCGGTCCATTACTGTTCGTCACCTGAAAATAGTTCCCTCAGCGGGGTGAGTCAACAGACTCAATGTGTACACAACACTAAATCATAATCGAAATCAGGCATAACAATTATTACACATTCATATCATAGCATACAAGTTATGATGCATTCCCAAAACCCAAACCTATTAAGCCATCCGCTACACTCCCCCGTACCAACCTGTACACCGTGGGGACTACTAAGTCGACCCTCCTTCCGCTACACTCCATATCGCGGTCTTAGGTCACCGCATTCATGGTCTAAGGTCACCACGTTCAGATTACTGTGGTCTTAGGTCACCACATTCAGATTACTGTGGTCTTAGGTCACCACATTCAGATATCACGGTCTTAGGTCACCGTGTTAGGTCACCACATTCACTTCCCCTTCAAAATAAAACCCATATGCCCCATATAATAGTAATATGCATAAATATGCCAGAGTTCACATTCTTATTCTTATTCTCATGTTACAATTAACATATTTCATAATCCTAGTAGGAGTAGGAAACGTACTTGAGTACTTTGTACCATAACATGGTACCTTAGCTACTTTCATATTCTTAATACCACATATATTAATTAAACTTAGCCATATAAGGTAGCATGAAATAGTGTGGGGTACACACCTGATTCGCTTAACAACTTCACTGAAATCCCGAAATCTGATCTACTGCCTTAGATCCCAAGTTCTTACATTTGATTAATCACTTACTATTTAGCATAAATCCTATTCGGCTATAATACCAAATCCTAGTAGGATTTGTATTCTTAAAACTTACCTTGGTGTCGAATTGACTATAGTCAAATCCCGAAACTTCGAAGAGTTGTCCCCTTGCAATCGGCTAGGCACTAAAATCACTTAACTAATTAGTTTCGGCTTTTAAACGAAATAAGAAATAGATCTTCATACCAAAATAAGCCTTGGTCGAATGCTATAGAAACTTACCTTGTGGATTTTAAATTCCGAAACTCACCGAATAACTAGGGAACACGCGGCCTATGGTGTACCTTCGGGAAAAGAACTTCTCCTTCCTTGTAGTCGACACTTAGTAAATCCCGAAAGATCCTTTGTAGTTTCGGCCAAGAGATACAAATAGCATTAGAATCTTAATCTTGGTCTTGAAGAAAAGGAACATAATGATAATAATAGATCCTTACCCTTACTATAGGAATTAACAATCCTTGCTTGAGCCTTTAACAATATTCGGCTATGGCCTTGATGTGGATTACAATTTCGGCTTCTTGATAAACAATAGAGGATTTTGGTTTTCAAAGAAAGAAGAGGAAGATATAAAACTTAGGAAAATTCGGCAAGACTAGGGGGGTTCTGCTTTCGGCTTTGTGAAGAATTGAAAAGAGAAAGAAGAACAATGACAGAGAGAATTCGGCAGAGAGAAAAAAGAGAAGAAAATAATGCTGAATGGCCTCCCTTTTCCTTTTATAGCCGAATTTACTATGCCAGAGTCCCTTACTTGGCCACCACTCTTCTATTTTGATAGCTTTATCCCTTGAATTATCACTTAATAAAAGAATTTAATCTAACAATTATCTCTTGAAAATAATCTAAAATAAATCTATTATTTATCCATCTATTACCCGAAATTTTAAGAGAATTTAAACTCTTCCCTTGGGTTCCTTAGTGCCGTCCACTTCCCTGCTCTTTGTAGCAAAAATAAAACTCCTTTATTTGCTCCCCAAGTGACTCGAACCCTGGCCCAAATACACAAGCTTGTGGCGTCACCTACCTGGGCCTTAAGTGATATCTTCAGGCCACTTTTCCAAGCCTGATGGTGTGTCAAATTCCTCCTATTAATTTTCTTAAGGCCACCCTGCCTTAGTTTCCTCTTTTTAACCTTTAAAACTTGACATTTCTTTACATTTCCAAGTTTCCAAAAATTTTCGTTTTCCTCTTTAAACTTGACATTTCCTTACATTTCCAAGTTTCCAGAAATGTTCACTTTCCTCTTTTGAATCATTTCTAAATCATTTCCTTACATTTCCTAGTTTCCAAAAATGTTCACTTTGAACTTAACATTTCCATACATTTACAGGTTTCCAAAAATGTTCAAAATACATTCATAACACATAAGGCATGTCAGTTCGTACAATTAAACTGAAAATGCATAGGCCCTTTTCAGGATGTTACAGTTCTACCCCCTTAAAAATAATTTCGTCCTCGAAATTACTTATTAACGAACAATCGTACGGTCTAACTCACCCCACTACGCTATTGCTGCGCACTCTGATCTTAAAGAACTATCATACTTTCTAGGCACATTCTCTAGGTTCACATCCAAGGTTTCAGGCACTTCCCTAGCAATACAAGAATAAGCTAGCCCTATAACAAGCAAAGCAATTAAGGGTATTCCAGAATTAAGGAACGTACCCGTTTTCATATCTGGCACATCTTCCTCCTCGCGACAGCCAACTGTATAAACCAACCTTGGTTGCCTCGCGTCTGCATCTTCAGCATCCCTGCTTGGTGCTCCATGTCCTCGGCCCGAACCATTTCCTCCATGGTTCGGTCCGTGTCCTTGCTGAGGCTGCTGTCCACCTCTACCGGCCTGATTAACATTCTGAGCTGCTGGTTGTCTCCCTTCCGGTTCCATAGGACAATCCTTAATCATATGGTCCTTTGACCCACACTTAAAGCATCCTTCCGTCTTTTTCCAACATTCTCCTAAGTGCTTCTTTCCACACTGATCACAAGGACGATACTACCCTCCTGTAGCAGCTTGCTGCCCTCGCGGCCCATCAACTCTAGGCCTCTTATTCCCCGATGATCCAGACGATCCAAAACCTCTTTCCGGCCTATTTCGATCAGTGTTCTGCTTGGTAGCATCCTTAATTCCCTCGGCTACCTTGGCCTTTTCTACTAAAGCGAAAAACTCCCGCTCCTGATGCGGTGCTATCAACAACCTCAGATCATCCCTTAGTCCGTCCTCAAAACTGACACAGCGCTCATGCTCAGTTGCCACTACTTCTCGAGCATACCGGCTCAACCTCAGAAATTCAGCTTCATACTCCGCCACAGATTTATTCCCTTGAACCAGCCCCAAAAAAGCCTTCCTTTGCTCATCAGTATACCTTGTTCCAACATACTTCTTTTGAAATGCTTCCTTAACATATTCCCAGGTCAGATCCTCAGCCGTGGCACCGTCCCGCACAGTTAACCACCATTGATACGCTTCATCGCGTAACAGTGCCACCATTCCTTTTAACTTCTCCTCAAGGGTCAGATCAAGCTCATCCATGATGCGCTCAGTTGCTTCCAACCAGTACTCAGCTGTACTGGGTGCCACACCAGATACTCTACAAAACATTTCGGCTCCATTAGCTCGAAGCCGTTCAGGCACAGACTTTCGATTTCCCGAATTCCCCCTGCACCAGCCACCAACTCCAAAACTCGCAGCACAGCCTGCGACACAACATCCTCCCCCGTCTGAGCCTGCTGCTCAACACCAATAGCTGGGGGTGGTGGTGGCGGTGGTACCTCATTATCAGACCCTTGACCTGATCTAACGGGTTCTGACCTAGTCATTCTTCCTCTACCGTGTCCACGACGACCACGTCCTCTAGAGCTCATTTCTAACGTCGAGATCTGATTAAGAAGTTTTATGAATTAGTACTTTTGTTTCACTTGATTACCCGCGAAGAAATTTTATGAAAAAAGTTTTAGGAGTGATTCTTTCGTATTCATACATGCACACAGTCTTTCCATTCATTCATACATCCATCAAACAATTATGAACCTTCGTTCATTCAAAGAAACGTTGTAGTTTTCCTTGTTATTGATTTTCCTCTACCCAGGGGTATTTTCATAATTTGTCCTACAGGGGTATTTTCGTAATTTTTTTCGAAAGAAAAGTTCCTTGGTGAATTTTTGTCAAAAATTATTTTGGAATTTTTAAATTCCCGGGGTATTTTGGAAAATTTTGAAATCCGGGGGTATTTCGGTAATTTTGGACCTCGGGGGTATTTTGGTAATAAACCAGGGTAAATTTGTAAAGTTTAATATTTCCGGGGTATTTCCAAACTTTGCAAAACTTTGAGAGTTCTTTTTGAGACTTGTACTTTCCAAAACGGTGATGTTGCATAATTTTGGAAACCAGGGTCATTTTGGTAATTTTGTAAGTTAGGGGCAATTTTGAAATTTTCCAAAAATCAAGGTATTTTGATATTTTGCAAGTTAGGGTTTCTGAACATTTATAAAATGATGAAATTTTGGCAAAAACTGTTGAGTAGTTGGTCATTTTATAAATCAAGGGCATTTTGGTAATTTTACCACTAGGGGTATTTTTGTAATTTCATAAATCGGAAATTTTTCAGAATTTTTTTTTGTAAAGATAGTTTTCACGAATTAAGAGGGTGATTTTTAGAGTTTTGAAACTAGGGTTTCGATAAAAACACGGCTAGTTCCCTTTCGGGTTTTAGTTATTGTGTTTAGCCTATGACCGAGTCCTCTTGGTCAGGGTGAACCAAAGCTACGCACCAGGCAGGATTCAAATGGAGAGGAGGTGAGTCACGCGGACTGCTTAAATACCAAGCTCCCACTGAAACCATTCCTAGACATGCGCAAAGAGGTTACCACACTCTCTGAGCCCTTTTGGTTAGGGTGAACCGAAGCTACGCACCAGGTAAGATTCCTGCGAAGATGAGGTGAGTCACTAGGACTGCTTAAATACCAAGCTCTTCCGGATCCAATCCTAGACATGCGCACAGGGGTTACCACACCCTAACTTGGTGACTTAGCCATCGGTTTGTTTAATTAAACAATTAAGTCTTATGTAATAGTTGGGGTAGACTAGTCCTAGGGTTCAAGTACCTATCATTCTATTCTACGTTCCATTCCTTTTCTACCCTTCTATAAATCACATAATCACAGAGAGGGTTAGGGGTACTTACCTGGTGGACTTCAGGTCGGAGACTTAGGTGCCATGCCAGAAAACCTGCTTATCTTCAAAAACTCATTTGGGCTCGATTTGAAAACGTTTTGGGCCTTAAACCCCAGGCCGAGGGTTTGAAACTGGGCTCTGATACCAAACTGAAACACCCCAAACCCGGCCCACGAGCCGTGACCGGATCTGGTATGTTCCTCGATGTAAATCAATTCAAAACTCTTTTATTACTTTGTGAAAATCTTGTGCGATTTAAAAAAAAATTGTTTGGGTTGTGCTTGTATTGAAAACCAATTCGATTTTCATATTAGAAAACCCTTTTTAATTCTATGTGATAAATCCTATAGAGTATAATTTTTAAAAAAAAAATAAATTACTTGGTCTTTAAACTTAATAAAAATTTGTAACATAATTAAACAATAAACAGAAATAAGATAGTGCACTATGGCCTTATGGCCTTATTACACCAAATAATTCCCAAAATGAACTTAAAATACTTACAAATTGTAAATTTCTGGCTGTACATGGCCATCCCTAAGCTTCTGCCGAGCCCGGTCCATTACTGTTCGTCACCTGAAAATAGTTCCCTCAACGGGGTGAGTCAACAGACTCAATGTGTGCACAACACTAAATCATAATCGAAATCAGGCATAACAATTATTACACATTCATATCATAGCATACAAGTTATGATGCATTCCCAAAACCCAAACCTATTAAGCCATCCGCTACACTCCCCCGTACCAACCTGTACACCGTGGGGACTACTAAGTCGACCCTCCTTCCGCTACACTCCATATCGCAGTCTTAGGTCACCACATTCGTGGTCTTAGGTCACCACGTTCAGATTACTGTGGTCTTAGGTCACCACATTCATATTACTGTGGTCTTAGGTCACCACATTCAGATATCACGGTCTTAGGTCACCGTGTTCGTGGTCTTAGGTCACCACATTCCCTTCCCCTTCAAAATAAAACCCATATGCCCCATATAATAGTAATATGCATAAATATGCCAGAGTTCACATTCTTATTCTTATTCTCATGTTACAATTTGTTGGAACGCCGGAACCTCATAGCGCAGCAGAATAAAATTAGATCCGGTGATCCAAACCATGGATCCATGTGTGAGGAACGAATCGGGGTGAAATAAAGGTTTCGAAATTACCAAAACTTCAATCTGAGTAGACAGCGACGCCTTGACAACAAGAGTTTTGATCTACTGTCGAATCAAGCCACAACCTTTTCCGATGTCAGCCTCTACGTGATCCACCCGGTTTTTACTATGAACGGAAGAAATCTCCAAAACTATTTAGGAGGTTTATTTGCTTGACGGCTGCTAGACCTAACAAGCAATCTCTTAGGGTTTTCACATAAGCTTTGCCTCTTTTAAATACCTTTTATGTTGGGTATCCTTTTAATTGGGCCAATTATAATGGGTATCTTTTTCATTGGGCCCATTATTTGGTATCCTTTTAATACCCTTTTATAATTGGTATCTTTTGAATGTATCATAAGATTAAATAAATACAATAAAGTTTTTAACCGAAAATTATAATTACATTAATTATATTTGAAAATTATAATTACATTAATTATAATAAGGATTTCGGTAAACTATATTTATTTAAATTTATATATGAATCAAATTCATATATTAATAGAATTATGTTGTCATTATGTGTACAACATCCTTGTACATATAATATGTTCAATATTTGATTGCCCAATTAAATTAATTCTTTAATTAATTTAATTCATGTGACAACTAAAAACAATACCAATTATATTTTATTCCGTTCATTTAAACCATAGGGTGTGACCCTGTAGGTTCTTGCAACGTTAGCAGTAATAATAGAACGATTCTAATGTCACAAACAATGAGTGGCATCTAGCAATGCATCATTGCTACCTAAGTTACAAGAAGTCATGATTCCACATAACTTTTGTGATTAACCTTTCATACATTAATCCTTAAGTCCTTTATCTCTGGAATGGACACAAGTCATGGAATAGTCACACTTGTATAGTCCATCCCATGTTTCTTGATATCTTGAGTAGACTATGATATACAAATTAGTATGACATCTCATGTCAACTTATTTGAGCATGGCCATGCATTTCTAGTCTCACTCAATCAAGTGGCCTAAGATATTACTCCCATTATGTAGGAGGGACTTATCCTATATTGATCAACCATATCCCTCTACATAGATTGTGGTATATCCAACATCAGTCTTTATAGAACAACCAATTACGGTGTACGTTTGACTGTATCAAAATATACAACTCACGATGTTGAGATAATAATTATCTCAAGTCTGAGGATCATATACATATTAATCACTATGAGTAATGTTGTGACAATTACATAATAATCCAATAAACATACTCATAACGGGTCAATCCAATATGTTGTTCTCTAACACACATATTCATGCATTGATTTTGACAATCCACATCAATGACAACTCTTTATCATCAATCAACTACATGTTAGTCTTAATGCATTATTGTTGTCCTAGTCAACAATAATACTCGACTAAAGATCTTTTAAGAATAATCATATTATTCTAAGGACATTATTATAAAACAGTTTATTTGTACACACAGAAAGAAAAACTGAAATAATAATAATGATAACGCTTTATATTAATAAACATGGTAAATTAAGTATGTTATTACAACCATCTCATGATTGGTCTTTGGGCATACTCTTACAATCTCCCACTAGCACTAAGACCAATCACTCATATATCTAATACCAAGTGACTTAGTGTGACGATCATGCTTCTGCTGTGTCAGAGGCTTGGTCAGGGGATCAGCAATGTTATCATCTGAAGGTACTCTGCATATCTCTACATCCCCTCGATCGATAATCTCTCGAATAAGATGGTAGCGTCTAAGTATATGTTTGGATCGCTGGTGAGATCTAGGTTCCTTAGCTTGTGCAATAGCTCCATTGTTATCACATCGGAGCTCTATAGCATCTGATATGCTAGGCACAACCCCTAGTCCAGTAATGAACTTCTTGATCCAAACTGCTTCCTTTGCTGCCTCACTGGCTGCAATATACTCAGCCTCTGTTGTAGAATCGGCTACTGTACTTTGCTTTGAACTCTTCCAGCTCACAGCACCACCATCAAGGCAAAACACAAAACCTGATTGCGATCGAGAATCATCCTTGTCGGTTTGGAAGCTGGCATCAGTGTAACCCTTTACACTTAACTCTTCATCACCTCCATATAATAGGAACGTATCCTTAGTTCTTCTTAAGTACTTAAGGATACTCTTGACTGCGGTCCAGTGACCTTCACCGGGATCCACTTGATACCTGCTCGTCATACTTAAGGCATACGATACATCTGGACGAGTACATAACATAGCATACATGATAGATCCAATTGCGGAAGCATATGGAATTTTACTCATACGTTCTCTCTCTTGTGGAGTTGAAGGACACATTTCCTTCGAGAGTGAAATACCATGTCTCATAGGTAGAAATCCTCTTTTAGATTCTTCCATACTGAACCTTTTCAGTACTTTATCTATGTATGTACTTTGGCTTAGACCTAGTAGTCGTCTTGATCTATCTCTATAGATCTTGACTCCTAAGATATAAGTGGCTTCGCCCAAGTCCTTCATAGAAAAACAACTTCTTAACCAAGTCTTAATAGACTGCAAGGTAGGTATGTCATTTCCCATGATAAGTATGTCATCCACATATAGTACTAAGAATGTGATAGTGCTCCCACTAACTTTCTTGTAAACACATGGTTCATCTTCATTTTTGACAAAACCAAACTCTTTGATTGCATCGTTAAAACGAAGATTCCAACTTCGAGAAGCTTGCTTTAATCCATAAATGGATCTTTGCAGCTTACATATCTTTCTAGCATCCTTTGGATTTACAAAACCTTCAGGTTGTGTCATATACACATCCTCTTCAAGTTTCCCGTTAAGGAAAGCTGTTTTGACGTCCATCTGCCAGATTTCATAATCATGAAATGCAGCTATGGCGAGCAAGATCCTGATGGATTTAAACATAGCTACAGGTGAAAAGGTTTCATCATAGTCAACACCATGAATTTGGCGAAAACCTTTAGCGACTAATCGCCCTTTGTATGTTTGTACATTACCATCCATGTCAGTTTTCTTTTTGAAAACCCATTTGCACCCTATAGGTTTAACCCCTTCGGGTGGATCAATCAAAGTCCATACTTGGTTTTCATACATGGAATCCATCTCAGATCTCATGGCCTCAAGCCATTTCTCAGAGTCTGGGCTCGTCACCGCTTCTTGATAAGTCCTAGGCTCATCTTGATCTATAAGAAGAACGTCACCATGCGTTGTAATGAGAAATCCATATCTCTCAGGTGCACGGCGTTCTCTTAAAGATCTGCGCGGTGGTTGTGTTTCTACAGCAGTTATTTGTTCCTCAATTTCTTGTGGAATTTGCTGTTGTTCAATCTCTGGTTCAGTGGTATCTTGTGATTCTTGAATTTCTTCAAGTTCAATCTTTCTCCCACTTCCTTTTCTAGAAGTAAATTCTCTCTCTAGGAAGACACCAGTCCGAGCAACAAACGTTTTGTTCTCAGTGGGATTAAAGAAATAATATCCTTTGGTTTCTTTTGGATACCCCACAAAAATACACCTTTCAGATTTGGGTTCAAGCTTAGTAGACGTTTGACGTTTAACATAAGCTTCACAGCCCCAAATTTTCATAAAAGACATACTAGGGCGTTTCCCAGTCCACATCTCATATGGTGTCTTTTGAACCGATTTAGATGGAACTCGATTTAGTGTGAAAGCAGCTGTCTCAAGGGCATGTCCCCAAAAGGAAGTTGGAAGATCAGCATGACTCATCATAGATCGAACCATGTCTAACAAAGTTCGATTTCTTCTCTCAGATACTCCATTCCATTGAGGAGTACCAGGAGGAGTAAGTTGTGAGACAATCCCACATTCTTTCAAAAGATCATCAAACTCTAGGCTCAAGTACTCTCCACCTCGATCAGATCGAAGTGACTTGATAGTTTTGCCTAGTTGATTTTGTACTTCATTTTTGAATTCCTTGAACTTTTCAAGGGACTCAGACTTATGGCGCATGAGATAAACATACCCATATCTACTGAAATCATCAGTGAAAGTAATGAAGTAGTGAAATCCACCTCTGGCTTGTGTATTTATTGGTCCACATACATCAGAATGTATTAGGTCTAGTAAATCACTAGCTCGTTCACTTTTACCAGTAAAAGGAGATTTAGTCATTTTTCCCAATAAGCAAGATTCACATACTTCAAATTGTTCAAAAACAAATGAATTCAAGAGACCATCTTTATGGAGTTTGGATATGCGTTTCTCACTTATGTGGCCCAAACGACAATGCCAAAGATAAGTTTGATTTGAGTCATTTATTTTAGATCTTTTAGTATTTATGTTGTAAATGGGATTCGTTTGATCTAAAATATAGAGGCCATTAATTAATTGTGCCGAACCATAGAAAACATTATTGAGATAAAATGAACAACAATTATTCTTAATAATTATCTCAAAACCAATTTTGTCTAAACAAGAAATTGAAATAATGTTTTTAGTCAAACTGGGCACAAAATAACAATCCTCTAAACATAAATCAAGTCCACTAGGCAAAGATAAAGTATATGTTCCCACAGCTAATGCAGCAACTTTTGCTCCATTTCCAACTCGTAGGTCCACATCTCCTCTAGCCAAAGGCCTACTCCTTTGTAGTCCCTGTACAGAAGTACAAATATGAGAACCACAACCAGTATCTAATACCCAAGAAGTAGTAGTTGATAAATTAATATCAATAACATAAATACCTGAAGCAGACATTCCGCTTGCTTTAGCCTTCTTGACTTCTTCAAGATAGATAGGGCAGTTCCGTTTCCAATGTCCAGTCACACCACAATGAAAACAGTTTCCTTCCTTAGACACCCCACCTTTAGGTTTTAGTGTAGCCTTTCCTTTTCCAAATTTGGGCTTACCTTTGCCCTTAGGTTTTGTTTGAACTTTGGCCTTTCCCTTGCCCTTGTTATTACGGACCATCAGTATGGGCTTGGGTCCAACCTTTTTCAAGTTGCCTTCAGCAGTTCGTAACATACTGAGCAATTGTGGTAGAGTCTTGTCAATTTCATTCATATTGAAATTGAGGACAAACTGGCTGTAGCTATCCGGCAACGATTGCAAAATAACATCAGTGGCCAACTCTTGGCTCAATGGAAACCCAAGCTTAGATAGGCTTTCAATATAGCCAATCATCTTAAGGACATGAGGTCCTACTGGGCTTCCTTCAGCCAACTTACATTGGAATAGGGCTTTAGAGATATCAAACCTCTCTTGCCGTGCTTGCCCCTGATAAAGTTCTTTCAGGTGCTCGATCATATCATAAGCAACCATGTCCTCATGTTGCTTCTGAAGTTCAGGATTCATAGTGGCAAGCATAAGACATCCAACATCTATCATGTCATCGAGATACTTCTTGTAAGCGTCTCTATCAGCCCTCGAGGCATTAGCGGGTGGTTCATTAGGAAGTGGTTGTTCAATGACATATAATTTCCGTTCTTGTTTAAGGACAATCCTCAAGTTACGGAACCAATCAAGAAAATTCAAACCATTCAATTTGTCCTTCTCAAGGACCGATCGCAATGAGAGTGTGCTAGTGTTTGCAGCCATAATATATCTACAACAATTAAATATGCATGTGAGTAAATTTACCATTTTTATATCAATCATTAAAAAGACTTTATTAAATGATATTCCCACTATTATTTCAAAATTAATAACCCTCGTATATTAATTTCGGAAAAACTTTCTCAAAAGTATTTCTAGTAGGTTAAGGATCCATATTTCACCACCTCTTAAGTCAGCTTTGGCTTTACTCTTAAGATTATGGTTATTTAGGTAAGCAACATTTGCTAATTACATCATATGTAACTCCTAATATTTGGTGAACAACTCTTGTTCTAATCATCTTATGATTTATCCAATTTACTTGCCTCTAGGTTTCTAATCCTATTAGAGTAATCTAGTTAAGTCATTAACCAATTTTTAACCAGCGAATATCACTTGTTTATTCTTCGCGTTTAACCAAGATAAATACTAGTACTTCGCTTTGGCAGAACGTACATAGTATTGATCGAGGCCTTAACGAGGGCAAAATTGGAAGGCCATACTGACTTAATATTTTAATAGAGGGATTTTATTAAGGTTGTTGCATCTCACCAATTATGGTCTACTTTAGTCCATTTAGTCTTCTAATCGATCTCATCAATTAATAGGGTTTATTATCTTCAAGTTTTAATATATATAAAAAATTGGCATGCTTTAGACATCCATAGCATCTCATACATGAATAAATAAAGCAATAAATAAATGCAATAGTTATAGCCCATAAACTAAGGTGGTTCAACCCAAGCCAATGGGAGAACCAAAGGAAACCTAAAGGTGTAAGCCATTTCACAAGCTATCATTCACAATCATTGTCCCACCTTCCTTCTCGTTTGGCCCACAGCAACTCTTCCAAATTACAATATGCAGAAACTCGTTTTGCATACGAGGGAATAAGATGAGAAGAGAAATACAATAGAATAGTAGTAAGGCACGACACGCAGGCCGTATTTGAAAATACAACCTTTTATTGAATAGGTCATTGGGCTATAACTATGCATTTTCAAACACCATGCATGTAAACAAAATAGCATACATAATTCAATGCTTTTTGCTAAGGTGAATTATAAAATATCCTTTCAACCTTTTCGTGGCCCATCAAGTTTATAAATGTCTTTTATTAACAAAACATATTATAATAAGAAGATGGGGGCTGAGGCGGTCGGAGGAAGCGGGCCGAAGGCCCGCGGCCGGAGCCGCCTCAGTCCCCCATCCCCAAAATAAGAGATGGGATATCATGGTAGGAGATGGGGGTGCGGGGGCGAAGCCCCCGCGGTATGGACCAGGGGTGCGGGGGCGGAGCCCCCGCGGTACAAACCGCATATCCCAGTCAAATGAATCCTCATGATTTGATAACTTTTATCAACAGAATCGTTTTTTTTTTTTTTAATGATTTTAATCCTTGAGGTTTCATATCGGAACAACCCTTGTTCCACTAACCAGTTAACTCTTACTGGAAATTGTAAATACCATCGTCGCATCATTATGGATTTGTTAACAGTAATAACATAAAATTGAATAAGCCAAAACACCATGATTAACATTTAATCAATTACCGAAAGGAACAGTTATCAGGTTATGCTTAAACGATTTAAACAATCGAAAATACAATAAGATCAAAACATGAATCTCATACAATTGCATCACCCAAGTATTTAAAACCCGAGTTCGTATCACACAAGTGGCTCTGATACCACTGTTGGAACGCCGGAACCTCATAGCGCAGCAGAATAAAATTAGATCCGGTGATCCAAACCATGGATCCATGTGTGAGGAACGAATCGGGGTGAAATAAAGGTTTCGAAATTACCAAAACTTCAATCTGAGTAGACAGCGACGCCTTGACAACAAGAGTTTTGATCTACTGTCGAATCAAGCCACAACCTTTTCCGATGTCGGCCTCTACGTGATCCACCCGGTTTTTACTATGAACGGAAGAAATCTCCAAAACTATTTAGGAGGTTTATTTGCTTGACGGCTGCTAGACCTAACAAGCAATCTCTTAGGGTTTTCACATAAGCTTTGCCTCTTTTAAATACCTTTTATGTTGGGTATCCTTTTAATTGGGCCAATTATAATGGGTATCTTTTCATTGGGCCCATTATTTGGTATCCTTTTAATACCCTTTTATAATTGGTATCTTTTGAATGTATCATAAGATTAAATAAATACAATAAAGTTTTTAACCGAAAATTATAATTACATTAATTATATTTGAAAATTATAATTACATTAATTATAATAAGGATTTCGGTAAACTATATTTATTTAAATTTATATATGAATCAAATTCATATATTAATAGAATTATGTTGTCATTATGTGTACAACATCCTTGTACATATAATATGTTCAATATTTGATTGCCCAATTAAATTAATTCTTTAATTAATTTAATTCATGTGACAACTAAAAACAATACCAATTATATTTTATTCCGTTCATTTAAACCATAGGGTGTGACCCTGTAGGTTCTTGCAACGTTAGCAGTAATAATAGAACGATTCTAATGTCACAAACAATGAGTGGCATCTAGCAATGCATCATTGCTACCTAAGTTACAAGAAGTCATGATTCCACATAACTTTTGTGATTAACCTTTCATACATTAATCCTTAAGTCCTTTATCTCTGGAATGGACACAAGTCATGGAATAGTCACACTTGTATAGTCCATCCCATGTTTCTTGATATCTTGAGTAGACTATGATATACAAATTAGTATGACATCTCATGTCAACTTATTTGAGCATGGCCATGCATTTCTAGTCTCACTCAATCAAGTGGCCTAAGATATTACTCCCATTATGTAGGAGGGACTTATCCTATATTGATCAACCATATCCTCTACATAGATTGTGGTATATCCAACATCAGTCTTTATAGAACAACCAATTACGGTGTACGTTTGACTGTATCAAAATATACAACTCACGATGTTGAGATAATAATTATCTCAAGTCTGAGGATCATATACATATTAATCACTATGAGTAATGTTGTGACAATTACATAATAATCCAATAAACATACTCATAACGGGTCAATCCAATATGTTGTTCTCTAACACACATATTCATGCATTGATTTTGACAATCCACATCAATGACAACTCTTTATCATCAATCAACTACATGTTAGTCTTAATGCATTATTGTTGTCCTAGTCAACAATAATACTCGACTAAGGATCTTTTAAGAATAATCATATTATTCTAAGGACATTATTATAAAACAGTTTATTTGTACACACAGAAAGAAAAACTGAAATAATAATAATGATAACGCTTTATATTAATAAACATGGTAAATTAAGTATGTTATTACAACCATCTCATGATTGGTCTTTGGGCATACTCTTACACAATTAACATATTTCATAATCCTAGTAGGAGTAGGAAACGTACGTGAGTACTTTGTACCATAACATGGTACCTTAGTTACTTTCATATTCTTAATACCACATATATTAATTAAACTTAGCCATATAAGGTAGCATGAAATAGTGTGGGGTACACAACTGATTCGCTTAACAACTTCACTGAAATCCCGAAATCTGATCTACTGCCTTAGATCTCAAGTTCTTACATTTGATTAATCACTTACTATTTAGCATAAATCCTATTCGGCTATAATATCAAATCCTAGTAGGATTTGTATTCTTAAAACTTACCTTGGTGTCGAATTGACTATAGTCAAATCCCGAAACTTCGCAGAGTTGTCCCCTTGCAATCGGCTAGGCACTAAAATCACTTAACTAATTAGTTTCGGCTTTTAAACGAAATAAGAAATAGATCTTCATACCAAAATAAGCCTTGGCCGAATGCTATAGACACATACCTTGTGGATTTTAAATCCCGAAACTCACCGAATAACTAGGGAACACGCGGCCTATGGTGTATTTCGGGAAAAGAACTTCTCCTTCCTTGTAGTCGACACTTAGCAAATCCCGAAAGATCCTTTGTAGTTTCGGCCAAGAGATACAAATAGATTAGAATCTTAATCTTGGTCTTGAAGAAAAGGAACATAATGATAATAATAGATCCTTACCCTTACTATAGGAATTAACAATCCTTGCTTGAGCCTTTAACAATATTCGGCTATGGCCTTGATGTGGATTACAATTTCGGCTTCTTGATGAACAGTGGAGGATTTTGGTTTTTCAAAGAAAGAAGAGGAAGATATAAAACTTGGAAAAATTCGGCAAGACTAGAGGGATTCTGCTTTCGGCTTTGTGAAGAATTGAAAAGAGAAAGAAGAACAATGACAGAGAGAATTCGGCAGAGAGAAAAAGGAGAAGAAAATAATACTGAATGGCCTCCCTTTTCCTTTTATAACCGAATTTACTATGCTAGAGTCCCATACTTGGCCACCACTCTTCTATTTTGATAGCTTTATCCCTTGAATTATCACTTAATAAAAGAATTTAATCCAACAATTATCTCTTGAAATAATCTAAAATAAATCTATTATTTATCCATCTATTAGCCGAAATTTTAAGAGAATTTAAACTCTTCCCTTGGGTTCCTTAGTGCCGTCCACTTCCCTGCTCTTTGTAGCAAAAATAAAACTCCTTTATTTGCTCCCCAGGTGACTCGAACCCTGGCCCAAATACACAAGCTTGTGGCGTCACCTACCTGGGCCTTAAGTGATATCTTCAGGCCACTTTTCCAAGCCTGATGGTGTGTCAAATTCCTCCTATTAATTTTCTTAAGGCCACCCTGCCTTAGTTTCCTCTTTTTAACCTTTAAAACTTGACATTTCTTTACATTTCCAAGTTTCCAAAAATTTTCGTTTCCCTCTTTAAACTTGACATTTCCTTACATTTCCAAGTTTCCAGAAATGTTCACTTTCCTCTTTTGAATCATTTCTAAATCGTTTCCTTACATTTCCTAGTTTCCAAAAATGTTCACTTTGAACTTAACATTTCCATACATTTCCAGGTTTCCAAAAATGTTCAAAATACATTCATAACACATAAGACATGTCAGTTCATACAATTAAACCGAAAATGCATAGGCTCTTTTCAGGATGTTACATGTAAAGAGACACAGAATTTTGATTAATGAATATGAACCTTTGTTCATTTGAGAGAGTTTATCTCCTCTTCGTTTTCATACAAGTTTCGTTAGACTTATCAAGCTTTGCTTGTGGCGTCTTCGGCTTGTTTGAACTTATCACCAAATTTCGTTTGGTGTGGCGTTCATCAACCTATCTCCATCTATCCACCTTAACGATATAAGAAACGGGGTTGACACTGTTACATAGTGTTGAATCTTTCTTAAAGTTAAGTTCGTATTTCCATTTCCACCTTCGATTCCATTCATCCACCTTAAACATTATAGAACCCGGGTGACACTTTTTAGTGTTGAATCGCTTCTCGTTTAAGTTCGTTTATCCATCTCCATCCAATTATCCTTTTATCTTTTTATATTTTATTTTATAATAAAACCGAATCAAATCCTATTTTTATTTATTTAAGCTTCCGCAAACTCATTTATATTTTCCGATTATTTTTCGAAGGCTTGATTCCTCCTCGTAGACGATTGGGCAACCCGTATACGTTTCGACTCATCCCGAGCCGGCCCGTATCATCTGGTATCAGAGCTACAAGACGTATTTAATTTTTGTGAAGTTTTTGTGGTAAGGTATTTAATTTTTGTTTTATTTTGAGCACTAACATTTTTCTTCTAGCAACGATAGCATGTCTCTATATTTTGAAAGAAGAAGTACTGTAGATGGCGATCGGTTCGATCCATCATACAACCAAAGCGAAAGGCGTCGTGATCAAAGAAACCGAGGCCTTAGAGATCAAGGTGATCAAAGAAATCGAGGCCTTAGAGATCAAGGATGTTTTAATGACGGCAAGAAGAATAACAAGCCAAACATTCAACCGTTTCAAGGTAGAGCCGATCCGGATGCATACCTTGAATGGGAAATGCGAGTAGAAATGGTTTTTGGGTACCACGATTATTTGGAAGGCAAGAAAGTAAGGATGGAAAAAAATAGTTTCACCGATTATGCCATGACTTGGTGGGATCAATTCACCAAGAGTCGAAAACAAAATGGAGAGCACCCAATATTAACGTGGTTCGAAATGAAAGATGTGATGCGCAAGCGGTACCTCCCATCTTCCTGTCATCGAGGGCGAATTTTCTTCAAGACAAGGGACGGAGTCAAGTCGTCGCAAAGACACGTTTTCGAAGTTATTCAAACGAGATTTCGATCGAGATTCTTATTCGTCAAGAAACTCGAGGCAAAGAAGGTTGACTATGATTCTTACTCCCTCCAAGAAAACACGCGAGTTGATCAATATATTCATTCAGAAACTTCCAAGAAAACGTCTTTGGAGTATTCTTCCCGAAGAAATATTGTGATTCATCCGTAAATAATTTTTCTTCTTTTGGAAATTCTTATTATTATGATTCTTTTGTAACTTTATGTAATAGAAACAAAGAAAATGAAAATGAAAATGAAATAAAGAGAAAAGAGGCAAGAAAGAGAGAAAATGAGCAAGTTTTGAGAAAGCTTGAAAAGGCCATTGAAATCTTTGAAAAAGAACAAAAAGACTCTGAAAAAGAAAAGAGCGAACAAAGGAAGAGAAATTTGAAAGGAAAAGAAAAGAGCTTGTGAGAGAAAAAGAAACAAAAGAACAAGAAGAGCGAGAAAAGATGAGTATTGATTTAATTAATCCACTTGAAGTTTGTTCTATTTCTTCTTCTCAGGATTTCGAGGAGCCAAACGATGAATATCAACTTCAATACCAATCCGGTGAAAAACGCTTTCATTTGATCGGCAAAGGTAAAGTTAAAAATGAAGTTGAACCCCACGAGTCGGAAGGTAAGCAAGGTAAGGAAATTTTAAAGTCGCGAAATCCGATTTGACATTTGTCAATTAAATCTTTGGTGAGTTAGTTTTTAAAAGCTTTCCTTATTTTCATCCAATCAATTTTTGCTCGTTACATATGGTTGATATTTTTTTGTTCTTCTCGACAAAACCCAATGATTTTGCAAAATGGCAAGTTTTCATGAAAAGCAAATAAATTGTTCAAATACAGTGATTTAGTGAATCAATTTTTGTCTCTTGAAAAATCGTTGAATTTGTGCAATTTTGTTTTGACGAGTACAAAGAGTTTTGTACATATGATGTCATGTATGGAAAATTCTTTTTGGTTTAACATGTTTGATTTAACAAAACCATTGATACATTTTGACTTAGATAATCAAACGCATATTTTTAAACCGGGAATATGTTTTGTATCATTTGGTATCAGAGCTACAAAACGAGGACTACCGACGACCATACGTGAAGCCGGAATAGGTTCGTAAAAAAAATTCAAAAAAAATTCAAAGTTAAAAAAAATTCAAAAAAAAAATTTTTATTTTCGTTCCTATTGTATTTGTCTTCATTTGAGAAAAAAAAAAACGAAGAAGAAATACAAAAAAAAAAGGGTCAAAAAAAAGTGTTTTGAAATTTTCTGAAAGTTTGCAATATTGTTCATTTTGTCTACTTTGTTCCGATCTAAAGCCACTACTCCACCCTCTTCATCTTCTGCCCAACCCCTAGAATTTTTTTTTCTTTGTTTTAGCCTACCCGTGACAAAAAAATAATAATTAAAAAAAATTTTTGTTAGCCTACCTTATACCCGGCATCAAACCCTTGTTACCAATTTTGAAGCCGACCCTCAAGCCGCAATAAGTCTTTTTGAAACAAGTACGAATTTGTGAGACGAGATTGAGCGATAAAAGACAAGAGTGATTCATTAAAAAAAAAAGTCTTATACTAGTAAAAATACGAGTGTGAGCGATTTTTCTTTCAATAAATATGACTCAAGAAGAGTTCTCATCCAATGATTACCAATACTTGTTAAACGGAGTGCAAAGAGCCATAAACAAGTTGGAAAAGCACTTGGATCGGATCGAGGAACGAGACCAACGAGATCGACTTTCTTCAAGTCAGAAAACGGAGTCAACTTCACAGCAATGTACATCCCGAAACTATTCGCGAAGAGACTCTAGTCAAGATTCATATTCCTCAAGGTTTTCTAGACGGAGAGAAGAAAGATACGAGTTCAAATCCTTTCGAGGCGACGAACGAGAANAGCACTAACATTTTTCTTCTAGCAACGATAGCATGTCTCTATATTTTGAAAGAAGAAGTACTGTAGATGGCGATCGGTTCGATCCATCATACAACCAAAGCGAAAGGCGTCGTGATCAAAGAAACCGAGGCCTTAGAGATCAAGGTGATCAAAGAAATCGAGGCCTTAGAGATCAAGGATGTTTTAATGACGGCAAGAAGAATAACAAGCCAAACATTCAACCGTTTCAAGGTAGAGCCGATCCGGATGCATACCTTGAATGGGAAATGCGAGTAGAAATGGTTTTTGGGTACCACGATTATTTGGAAGGCAAGAAAGTAAGGATGGAAAAAAATAGTTTCACCGATTATGCCATGACTTGGTGGGATCAATTCACCAAGAGTCGAAAACAAAATGGAGAGCACCCAATATTAACGTGGTTCGAAATGAAAGATGTGATGCGCAAGCGGTACCTCCCATCTTCCTGTCATCGAGGGCGAATTTCTTCAAGACAAGGGACGGAGTCAAGGTCGTCGCAAAGACACGTTTTCGAAGATTATTCAAAACGAGATTTCGATCGAGATTCTTATTCGTCAAGAAACTCGAGGCAAAGAAAGGTTGACTATGATTCTTACTCCCTCCAAGAAAACACGCGAGTTGATCAATATATTCATTCAGAAACTTCCAAGAAAACGTCTTTGGAGTATTCTTCCCGAAGAAATTATTGTGATTCATCCGTAAATAATTTTTCTTCTTTTGGAAATTCTTATTATTATGATTCTTTTGTAACTTTATGTAATAGAAACAAAGAAAATGAAAATGAAAATGAAATAAAGAGAAAAGAGGCAAGAAAGAGAGAAAATGAGCAAGTTTTGAGAAAGCTTGAAAAGGCCATTGAGAAGATCTTTGAAAAAGAACAAAAAGACTCTGAAAAAGAAAAAGAGCGAACAAAGGAAGAGAAATTTGAAAGGAAAAGAAAAGAGCTTGTGAGAGAAAAAGAAACAAAAGAACAAGAAGAGCGAGAAAAGATGAGTATTGATTTAATTAATCCACTTGAAGTTTGTTCTATTTCTTCTTCTCAGGATTTCGAGGAGCCAAACGATGAATATCAACTTCAATACCAATCCGGTGAAAAACGCTTTCATTTGATCGGCAAAGGTAAAGTTAAAAATGAAGTTGAACCCCACGAGTCGGAAGGTAAGCAAGGTAAGGAAATTTTAAAGTCGCAGAAATCCGATTTGACATTTGTCAATTAAATCTTTGGTGAGTTAGTTTTTAAAAGCTTTCCTTATTTTCATCCAATCAATTTTTGCTCGTTACATATGGTTGATATTTTTTTGTTCTTCTCGACAAAACCCAATGATTTTGCAAAATGGCAAGTTTTCATGAAAAGCAAATAAATTGTTCAAATACAGTGATTTAGTGAATCAATTTTTGTCTCTTGAAAAATCGTTGAATTTGTGCAATTTTGTTTTGACGAGTACAAAGAGTTTTGTACATATGATGTCATGTATGGAAAATTCTTTTTGGTTTAACATGTTTGATTTAACAAAACCATTGATACATTTTGACTTAGATAATCAAACGCATATTTTTAAACCGGGAATATGTTTTGTATCATTTGGTATCAGAGCTACAAAACGAGGACTACCGACGACCATACGTGAAGCCGGAATAGGTTCGTAAAAAAAATTCAAAAAAAATTCAAAGTTAAAAAAAATTCAAAAAAAAAATTTTTATTTTCGTTCCTATTGTATTTGTCTTCATTTGAGAAAAAAAAAGAAGAAGAAATACAAAAAAAAAAGGGTCAAAAAAAAGTGTTTTGAAATTTCTGAAAGTTTGCAATATTGTTCATTTTGTCTACTTTGTTCCCGATCTTAAAGCCACTACTCCACCCTCTTCATCTTCCTGCCCAACCCCTAGAATTTTTTTTTCTTTGTTTTAGCCTACCCGTGACAAAAAAATAATAATTAAAAAAAATTTTGTTAGCCTACCTATACCCGGCATCAAACCCTTGTTACCAATTTGAAGCCGACCCTCAAGCCGCAATAAGTCTTTTTGAAACAAGTACGAATTTGTGAGACGAGATTGAGCGATAAAAGACAAGAGTGATTCATTAAAAAAAAAAGTCTTATACTAGTAAAAATACGAGTGTGAGCGATTTTTCTTTCAATAAATATGACTCAAGAAGAGTTCTCATCCAATGATTACCAATACTTGTTAAACGGAGTGCAAAGAGCCATAAACAAGTTGGAAAAGCACTTGGATCGGATCGAGGAACGAGACCAACGAGATCGACTTTCTTCAAGTCAGAAAACGGAGTCAACTTCACAGCAATGTACATCCCGAAACTATTCGCGAAGAGACTCTAGTCAAGATTCATATTCCTCAAGGTTTTCTAGACGGAGAGAAGAAAGATACGAGTTCAAATCCTTTCGAGGCGACGAACGAGAACGAACAAGTTATTCCTTGAAACACCCCAAACCCGGCCCACGAGCCTTGACCGGATCCGG
The DNA here is from genome assembly GCA_005393395.2 of Gossypium australe. Lineage (NCBI taxonomy): Eukaryota > Viridiplantae > Streptophyta > Magnoliopsida > Malvales > Malvaceae > Gossypium > Gossypium australe. Next base: position 46,506,329 of record CM016621.1, on the reverse strand, counting down.
TATGTTCCTAAAGTAAAATGGTTCAAAACTGGTTTGTATCTTTTGAAAATCTTTGAGTGACTTTGGGAGAAAACTCGAATTGGGTTGGGCTCAAGTTGGAAACTAGTTTATTTTTGAAATATAAGTTTTTATAAAAATTCCATTGCTTAGGTTTCAAAAACTCTAAGTTAAAAGATATGCCGAAATTGTTTTATGTTCTACCTTTAAGTTAGAAATCATTTTCTTTTAGGTGTCAAAACGTTTAGAATTCATTCTTAAATAAAATTTACTTAGTCTTTAATTTGATGAAAATCTCGTATCATAAAAGAATAGTTAACATGCATGCATAAAATAGTTCATACTATGGCCTTAGTACATCAAAACGAACCCAAAATAAATTTGAAGTACTTAAATAAAATAAAATGTCCAAATAAAATAAATTTCCTTGCTGAGCATGGCCACCACTAAGCTCCTGCCGACCCGGTCCATCACTGATCGTCACCTGAAAAATGTTCCCACAACAGGGTGAGTCAACAGACTCAATGTGTACAACCAACACTAAGTCCAAACAGATTCAGGCATATCAGAACATACATACACTTATAGCATTTAAATAATATGATGCAATCCCGAACCCAATCCTAGATGTCATCCGCTACACATCACCCGTACCAACCTGCACACCGTGGGGACTGCTAAGTCAACCCTCCATCCGCTACACACCATCGAAGGCAGTCGCTGCAGTCGACGTGCTCATCGCCCTTATAAAATTCGTGGCATAGCCACCGGATAATATTTTGTGTCATAAGACACCACATTCAGATAATGTGACCGAAGTCACCACATTCAGATATCGTGACAATAGTCACCACATTCACTTCCCCTTTCATAATCACCCATATGCCCCATGTCATACATATCATGCAATATCATGCCTTAAGCCTTGTTTCACATTCTTATCACATTCACTTATGTGCCATAAATCATACTCACAGTAGGAGTAGGAAAACGTACCTGAGTACTTGGTACCATTGAATGGTACTCTTAGCCACATGTTACACATTCTTATTAACACATGCATATAAACAGTACCATAAAACTATTAGGGCTTAGGGTGGGGTACACACCTGATACACTTAGTGAATTCACTGATTTCCCGAAAAGCCCGATCTAATGCCTTAGATCTTTAACTCCTATATTCGGCCAATCTTAACATGTTAGTAAAAAGCCATTCGGCTAAAAACCAAATCCTAAAGGATTTATCACAATCAAACTCTTACCTTGCTGTCGATTTGACTCCTAACCAAATCCCGGAACTTTGTGATGCTTCTTTATTGCAATCGGCTATTCACTTAATCATTGAACTAGTTAGGTTTGGCTTTTTGAATAACATAAGAAACAGATATATAACTTTACTATGGCCTTGGCCGATTGTACATATGTACTTACCCTACGATTTGAAATCCCGAAATCCTTGTATACCACTGTCGACTACCCCCTACATATCCTTAGTTAGATTCGGCTAACATAGTAACCCATATGACCGAATAAGCACCTTCACTTACCTTGTGATTCCAAATCCCGGAAATAGTCACTTAACCAAGGAGATGTCAAAATACCCTACTTAACCAATGTTAGAATCGGCTTCTATACCAAAAGTATTAGGAAGTGGCCTTAGGCCGAACACTTATACTCTTTGTAACATCCTGAAAAGGGCCTATGCATTTTCGGTTTAATTGTACGAAATGACATGTCTTATGTGTTATGAATATATTTTGAACATTTTTGGAAACCTGGAAATGTATGGAAATGTTAAGTTTAAAAGAGGGAAGTGAACATTTTTGGAAACTAAGAAAGGTAAGGAAATGATTTGGAAATGATTCAAAAGAGGAAAGTGAACATTTCTGGAAACTTGGAAATGTAAGGAAATGTTAAGTTTAAAGGAGGCAAATGAAAATTTTTGGAAACTTGGAAATGTAAAGAAATGTCAAGTTTTAAGGTTTAAAAAGAGGAAATTAAGGCAAGATGGCCTTAAGAAAATTAGTAGGAGGAATTTGACACACAATGTAACATCCTAAAAATGGGGCTATTTGGAAATAAATTATTTTTCTTATGTATGAACTGCTGTGTTATTATTTATGGAATAATAATGATTAATTTAAGGCTTTGTGTTGGCTCGGTTTGGTAGGAAATTTCAGTTTTTAACTTTTAAGGTAGGGAGCCTTAGCAGGAGGGTGTTATAAGAATAAATGGGGATAATTTGGACATAAGATGAGCCTAGACTAAGTGGCAAAGTAAGCCCACTTAAGAGCTACATGTGATGCCACCAAGGAGCAAGAGAGAGCTTGTGTTCGAGTCACGGAAATCCCTCTTTTTGTTCTTTAAGTGGACGGCACAAGGGGGAGAGATTTTCTCTCCTTAAATTCTTTTTATTATCTACTTAGATAATAGGATAATATGAGCAATTTTTATTGGATTTTAATTCCTTAATATTAAGAAGATAATTAAGGATATTACTATTATCATTTTGATAATGTGATAATGTAGGATAATTAAGGGGATTATTAGATTAAAAGGATTATTGAATATTAGTTGGATTATTGATGGATTTTTGGGATTAATTCAAAATTTATTTGAATTAATTAGAAGGGGTGGACGGCAAGGGTACTTGGTGCCTATAAATACATTAGTTGACCCCCTTGTTTTTCTTTTCTTCAATTTTTGCTAAGTGCCGAATTCCCTAGCCCTCTTTTGCTCTTGCGTTTTCTTCATTCTCTCAAGCCCCTTTAGCCGAAACTTCTTTCCTTCCCTATTAACTCTCTCTGGCCGAATATACCATTGGAAGTACCGATTTCTTCATTTGTCTTCCTTTTCTTTTTCCTTTTTGATAGCCGAATTTCCCCTCTTCATATTCCAAGTCTTGGCCGAATAACAAACAGGAATAATCTCCTCTAGACTCTCCTTCAATCGGTTCATAAGGTGGTAAGTGATCTTGGCCGAATGTCTATCTTCCCTTTTTCTTCTTTTTCTGTCGATTTCTTTTACAAGGGGAGGTGCCAATTTCGGCAATGGTTATAAGGCTTCTAATCGAGTAGTGAACGATTCTTCTAGGTGCTCAAGGAACGAAAGCAGTCGACTCAGGTCCTGATCTCTAGCTTTCGATTTCGGTAAGTGGTGGTAAGATCAATTTCTTTATTATAACAATCCGATTAAAAGCCGAAGGCTATTAGTTTTACTTACTAATCAATGATGGCTGACGAGCAGATTTGAGTATCAAGTACGGTGGATAGTAGCAAAGAGTTTAAGGTAAGATCTCGGGTTCACAAGGAACCCCTCCCTAATAAGTTAATTAGGCCGAATAGGCCATAAGACTAATCCATGGATTTGGCCGAATATAGGACAAGTGGATCTGTGGTGACCAACGCTTTCTTTCGGAATTTAGGACTACCATCGATATCAGGTGTGTACATACACACCATATAGCTTATTAATTATGCTAAGTAATGTGAATGTTAACTTGATTTTTGTAGCAATGGCTTGAATACCATAACGGTATAAGTGGTGAATCAGGTAAGTACCTGTGCATATGATTTCATTATTTTATGCTTTTGGGAAGCATGTTGTGTTGATACATATGATAAATCTGTGTATGAGTGTTGACTATGTGGGTTGAATGAGTGGAGGGGGCAGTGATATTGTGCCGACGGGCACCAGTGTTTTGGTAACACACCGAGACTACGGTCACCAGAGGTTTGGTACCTCCAGAGGTTTGGTACCTCAAAGCGACTTGTCCCTGTGGTTAACACCACCGTGGGTTGGCCCCACTTGAGATATGGGATCGTCTGCCAGTGATTTGGTATCACGCGATGGGTTGGCCCCATCACCCGATTTGTGTCTACGGACACTAGTGTTTTGGTAACACATTGTGACTATATGTCACCAGTGGTTTGGCACCACCAGTGGTTTGGTACCACAACGGGGTAGACAGTGGCGTATGGCTGGCTAGGTTGGGACACATGACATTTTGCATTTTAATTGTTATATGTTGTGTATGAAAAATGTTTTTAAAACGGGGAAAGGGTTACACACTGAGTCTTGGTGACTCACCTTCTCCTTTATATTTTTCAGGTAACACGTAGATCGCGGATGTGGAGCCGGGTTGACTCGAGGTGGCCATGCAGAGGACTTTAAATTTAAATGAACTTTATACTTAGTCTTACTATTTTAAATTTGGTTTTATTTTATACTTTGGATTGTAATAAGGCCTCCTAGAATATTTTATTATTTCCATATGTTGAATACTTGCTTTAAACCTTATAATTAATATTAATTAAAATCACGTGTTTTCCCAAATTAACTCGAAAAGGTTTTAAAATGCCATCGGGCACGGTTGAAATTTGTTTTATAACTTGACTTAAATATGTTTTAAAAATAAACACTAAGTATGATTTTACCAAGATAATCAAATACGAGAAGTTTTCCACAAAACTTAATGGGTTCCAAAATGGATTTCAAAAAGGTTTTTCCCGTAACAAACTAGATTCGGCCATAGGGTTGGGCCGGGTTTGGGTTGTTACACACAATCAGGCTTGGAAAAATGGCCTGAAGATATCACTTAAGGCCTAGGTAGGTGACGCCACAAGCTGTGTAGGTGGGCCTGAGTTCGAGTCACTTAGGGAGCAAAATAAAGTTTTTATTTTCGCCACAAGGAGCAGGGAGATGGACGGCTACAAGGCTTTTAAAAGAGGAGTTTTATTCTCTTTAAAATTCGGCTAAATGATGGATAAATAAGGGATTTATTTATCATTATTTTCAAGAGATAATGGTTGGATTAAATTCTTTTATTTTGTGATAATTAAAAGGATAAAGCTATCAAATAAAAGAGTGGTGGCCAAGTAAGGGACTCTAGCTAGTAATTTCGGCTATAAAAGGAAAAAAATAGGGCTACTCATCAACTTTTCTTCCTCCTCTTCTCTCTGCCGAATTTCTACTTGTTGTGGAGCATCCATCTTTTTCTTCTTTTTCTTTTAGCCTCCTAGCTGATTCCTTCTAAGCCAAATATTCCTCTCTTCTTTCATCTTTGAAACCGAATGCATAGAGGGCTCATAGCCGATTGTTCATCAAGTCTCTAAGCCGAATCTCTGAAGTGGTGTCAGGAAGGATCTGTCGATTTCAATATAAAGGGGTAAGGATCTATAGTCATACTTGTATTCCTTTCTTTTAAGTCAAAAGTTAGTCTAATCCCTCCTATATCTTGTTGATCAAAATATGGAAGGTGAATTCCGGGATTTCAGATATAAGGTATTTCGGCATCTCCATTAATCAGGAAGAGAGTTTCGGGATTTTAAGATTTGGAGGGTAAGCATCTATGTATATTCGGCTAAGGCTTAGATTAGTATTTAGATCTATTTGCTTTAACCGAAAACTAACCAATTCAAGGGATCTAGTGATTGGCCGATTTCAAAGGAGAAGAATACAAGTTTTCGGGATTTGATAAATCATCAAAACGGCAACAAGGTAGGTTTTAAGAATACAAATCCTACTAGGATTTGGTTTTAAAGCCGAATAGGTTTATTAATATGTTTAAATGATTGGCCGAATGTAGGAATTGAGATCTAAAGCGATAGATCGGGTTTTTCGGGATTTCAAGGAATTGCTAAGCAAATCAGGTGTGTAATCCACACTAAATCTTAATATGTTTTATGGCAATATTTTATATGTGCATGTTTATAAGAATGTGAATATGGCTAAGGTACCGTGTTACGGTACAAAGTACTCAGGTACATTTCCTACTCATACTAGGATTACGAAATATGTTATATTTAACATGTGAAAAGTGACATGAATGTGAATTTAAGTATGATATGCATGAAATGAATAAAATGGGGCATTCGGGTTATATGAGAAAGGGGAAGTGAATGTGGTGACTTCGGTCTCACTATCTGAATGTGGTGGCTTCGGTCACATTATCTGAATGTGGTAACTTCGGTTACATTATCTGAATGTGGTAACTTCGGTTACATTATCTGAATGTGGTGTCTCATGACACAAATCTGGTGGCTATGCCACGAATTTTATATGGGCGATGAGCACGTCGACTGCAGCGACTGCCTTCGATGGAGTGTAGCGGATGGAGGGTTGACTGAGTAGTCCCCACGGTGTGCAGGTTGGTACGGGGATGTGTAGCGGATGGCATCTAGGTATGGGTTCGGGTTTGCATCATTATCTTGAATTATTATGTGAACATGATATGTATGGTATGCCTAAATCTATTAAATTTTAGTGTTGGTTACACATTGAGTCTGTTTGACTCACCCCGTTAGGGAACTTTTTCTTCCAGGTGATGAACAGTAATGGACCGGGTCGGCAAGAGCTTAGGGATGGCCATGCACAGCAAGAAATCTATGATTTGGACTTTTATTTTCCTTAAGTACTTTGGTTTTAAATTTGGGTTATATTTGATGTAATAAGGCCATAGTGAACTATTTTATTTCTGTCTTAGTGTTTAATTATGTTTACAAATTTTTATTAAGTTAAAGATTAAGTAATTTATTTTTGAATATACTCTATATGTATTATCACTTAAAAATTAAAAAGGGTTTTCAATATAAGATCGAATTCGTTTTCAACTCAAGCCCAACCCAAAACAATATTTTTTTTTAAAATCGCACAAGTTTTTCATAAGAAGCAAAAGAATTTGAACCGGTTTTCTTGAGGAACATACCAAATTTGGTCAAAGCTCGTGGGCCGGGTTTGGGGTGTTTCAATTTGGTATCAGAGCCCAGTTTTAAACTCTCGGCTTGTGGTTTAAGGCCCAAAACGTTTTCAAATCGAGCCCAAATGAGTTTTTATGAAAATATTTTTGGAAATAAGTAGGTTTTCTGGCATGGCACCTAAGTCTCCGACCCGCAGTCCACCAGGTAAGTACTTCTGACTTCTGAAGTGATTTGAATATGTGAAATGTATGGGCTTTTATGGCAACGTAGATTAGTGAACTAGGATCTGTTGAACCCTAGGACTAGTCTACTCAAACACCAGTACATAAGACTTAAGGACCATTAAACAAACCTGTGTCTAAGTCGCCGAGTTAGGGTGTGGCAACCATTGTGCTCATGTCTAGGATTGGTATTCGGTGGGAGCTTGGTATTTAAGCAGTCCGCGTGACTCACCTCCTCTCCACTCGAATCCTACCTGGTGCGTAGCTTCGGTTCACCCTAACCAAGAGGACTCGGTCATAGGCTAAATACAATGACTAAAACTCGAAAGGGAACTAGCCGTGTTTTTATGGAAACCCTAGTGTTAAAACTCTTAAAATCATTTTTTCTTTAATTTGTGAAAACTATCTCTATAAAAAAAATTCAAAAAATTTCTGAAATTTCAAAAAAAAATACCCCTAGTGGTAAAATTACAAAAAATACCCTTGGTTTATAAAATGTCTAACTACCCAACAGTTTTACCAAAATTTCATTATTTTATAAATGTTCAAAAACCCTAATTTGCAAAATATCAAAATACCTTGATTCTTGGAAAATTTCAAAATTGCCCCTAACTTATAAAATTACCAAAATGACCCTGATTTCCAAAATTTTTGCAACATCACCGACTTGGAAAACTAATGCTCAAAAAGAACCCTCAAGTTTTGCAAATGTTGAAATACCCTTGATTTAGTAAGATTTACAAATTTACCCTAGTTTATTACCAAAATAACCCCGAGTTCCAAAATTACCGAAATACCCTTGTAATTCTAAAATTACCGAAATACCCTCAGATTTCAAAATTTTCCAAAATACCCCGGGAATTTAAAAATTTCAAAATACTTTTTGATAAAAAAATCACCAAGGAACTTTTCTTTCGAAAAAATTATGAAAATACCCTTGTAGGACAAATTACGAAAATACCCCTAGGTAGAGGAAAAGCAATAACAAGGAAAACTACAACGTTTCTTTGAATGAACAAAGGTTCATAATTGTTTGATGGATGTATGAACGAATGGAAAGACTGTGTGCATGTATGAATACGAAAGAACCACTCCTAAAACTCTTTTCATAAAATTTCTTCGCGGGTAATCCAGTGAAACAAAAGTACTAATTCATAAAACTTCTTAATCAGATCTCGACGTTAGAAATGAGCTCTAGAGGACGTGGTCGTCGTGGGCGCGGTAGAGGAAGAATGACTAGGTCAGAACCCGTTAGATCGGGTCAAGGGTCTGATAATGAGGTACCACCGCCACCACCACCCCCAGCTGTTGGTGTTGAGCAGCAGGCTTAGACGGGGGAAGATGCTGTGTCACAGGCTGTGCTGCGAGTTTTGGAGTTGGTGGCTGGTGCAGGGGGAAATTCGGGAAATCGAAAGTCTGTGCCTGAACGGCTTCGAGCTAATGGAGCCGAAATGTTTCGTGGAGTATCTGGTGTGGCACCCAGTACAGCTGAGTACTGGTTGGAAGCAACTGAGCGCATCATGGATGAGCTTGATCTGACCCCTGAGGAGAAGTTGAAAGGAATGGTGGCACTGCTACGTGATGAAGTGTATCAATGGTGGTTAACTGTTCGGGATGGTGCCACGGCTGAGGATCTGACCTGGGAGTATGTCAAGGAAGCGTATCAAAAGAAGTATGTTGGAACCAGGTATACCGATGAGCAAAGGAAGGCTTTTCTGGGGCTGGTTCAAGGGAACAAGTCCGTTGCAGAATATGAAGCTGAATTTCTGAGGTTGAGCCGGTATGCTCGAGGAGTAGTGGCAACTGAGCATGAGCGCTGTGTCCGTTTTGAGGACGGACTAAGGGATGATTTGAGATTGTTGATAGCACCGCATCAGGAGCGGGAGTTTTCTGCTTTAGTAGAAAAGGCCAAGGTAGCCGAGGGAATTAAGGATTCTACCAAGCAGACCATGGATCGGAACAGGCCAAAAAGAGGTTTTGAATCGTCTGAATCATCTGGTAATAAGAGGCCTAGCGTTGATGGGCCGCGGAATCAGCAAGCTGGTACAGGATGGCAGTATCGTCCTTGTGATCATTGTGGAAAGAAGCACTTAGGGGAGTGCTGGAAAAAGACAGGAGGATGTTTTAGGTGTGGGTCTAAGGACCATATGCTCAAGGATTGTCCTAAGAAACCAGATGAAAGACGGCCAGCAGCTCAGAATGTTAATCAGGCCAGTAGAGGTGGACAGCAACCTCAGCAAAGTCGTGGACCGAACCATGGAGGAAATGGTTCGGGCCGAAGACGTGGAGCACCAAGCAGAGATGCTGAAGGTGCAAACGCGAGGCAACCAAGGTTGGTTTATGCAGTTGGCTGTTACGAGGAGGAAGATGTGGCAGATATGACAACGGGTACGTTCCTTATTTCTGGAATACCCTTAATTGCTTTGCTTATTATAGGGCTAGCTTATTCTTGTATTGCTAGGGAAGTGCCTGAAACCTTGGATGTGAACCTAGAGAATGTGCCTAGAAAGTATGATAGTTCTTTAAGATCAGAGTGCGCAGTAGTAGCGTAGTGGGGTGAGTTAGACCGTATGATTGTTCGTTAGTAAGTAATTTTGAGGACGAAATTATTTTAAGGGGGTAGAACTGTAACATCCTGAAAAGGGCCTATGCATTTTCGGTTTAATTGTACGAAATGACATGTCTTATGTGTTATGAATATATTTTGAACATTTTGGGAAACCTAGAAATGTATGGAAATGTTAAGTTTAAAAGAGGGAAGTGAACATTTTTGGAAACTAAGAAAGGTAAGGAAATGATTTGGAAATGATTCAAAAGAGGAAAGTGAACATTTCTGGAAACTTGGAAATGTAAGGAAATGTTAAGTTTAAAGGAGGCAAACGAAAATTTTTGGAAACTTGGAAATGTAAAGAAATGTCAAGTTTTAAGGTTTAAAAAGAGGAAATTAAGGCAAGGTGGCCTTAAGAAAATTAGTAGGAGGAATTTGACACACAATCAGGCTTGGAAAAGTGGCCTGAAGATATCACTTAAGGCCTAGGTAGGTGACGCCACAAGCTGTGCAAGTGGGCCTGAGTTCGCGTCACTTAGGGAGCAAAATAAAGTTTTTATTTTTGCCACAAGAAGCAAGGAGATGGACGGCTACAAGGCTTTTAAAAGAGGAGTTTTATTCTCTTTAAAATTCGGCTAAATGATGGATAAATAAGGGATTTATTTATCATTATTTTCAAGAGATAATGGTTGGATTAAATTCTTTTTTTTTGTGATAATTAAAAGGATAAAGCTATCAAATAGAAGAGTGGTGGCCAAGTAAGGGACTCTAGCTAGTAATTTCGGCTATAAAAGGAAAAAAATAGGGCTACTCATCAACTTTTCTTCCTCCTCTTCTCTCTGCCGAATTTCTACTTGTTGTGGAGCATCCATCTTTTTCTTCTTTTTCTTTTAGCCTCCTAGCCGATTCCTTCTAAGCCAAATATTCCTCTCTTCTTTCATCTTTGAAACTGAATGCATAGAGGGCTCATAGCCGATTGTTCATCAAGTCTCTAAGCCGAATCTTTGAAGTGGTGTCAGGAAGGATCTGTCGATTTCAATATAAAGGGGTAAGGATCTATAGTCATACTTGTATTCCTTTCTTTTAAGTCGAAAGTTAGTCTAATCCCTCCTATATCTTGTTGATCGAAATATGGAAGGTGAATTCCGGGATTTCAGATCTAAGGTATTTCGGCATCTCCATTAATCAGGAAGAGAGTTTCGGGATTTTAAGATTTGGAGGGTAAGCATCTATGTATATTCGGCTAAGGCTTAGATTAGTATTTAGATCTATTTGCTTTAACCGAAAACTAACCAATTCAAGGGATCTAGTGATTGGCCGATTTCAAAGGAGAAGAATACAAGTTTCTGGGATTTGATTAATCATCAAAACGGCAACAAGGTAGGTTTTAAGAATACAAATCCTACTAGGATTTGGTTTTAAAGCCGAATAGGTTTATTAATATGTTTAAATGATTGGCCAAATGTAGGAATTGAGATCTAAAGCGATAGATCGGGTTTTTCGGGATTTCAAGGAATTGTTAAGCAAATCAGGTGTGTAATCCACACTAAATCTTAATATGTTTTATGGCAATATTTTATATGTGCATGTTTATAAGAATGTGAATATGGCTAAGGTACCGTGTTACGGTACAAAGTACTCAGGTACGTTTCCTACTCATACTAGGATTACGAAATATGTTATATTTAACATGTGAAAAGTGACATGAATGTGAATTTAAGTATGATATGCATGAAATGAATAAAATGGGGCATTCGGGTTATATGAGAAAGGGGAAGTGAATGTGGTGACTTCGGTCTCACTATCTGAATGTGGTGGCTTCGGTCACATTATCTGAATGTGGTAACTTCGATTACATTATCTGAATGTGGTAACTTCGGTTACATTATCTGAATGTGGTGTCTCATGACACAATTATCTGGTGGCTATGCCACGAATTTTATATGGGCGATGAGCACGTCGACTGCAGCGACTACCTTCGATGGAGTGTAGCGGATGGAGGGTTGACTTAGTAGTCCCCACGGTGTGCAGGTTGGTACGGGGATGTGTAGCGGATGGCATCTAGGTATGGGTTCGGGTTTGCATCATTATCTTGAATTATTATGTGAACATGATATGTATGGTATGCCTAAATCTATTAAATTGTAGTGTCGGTTACACATTGAGTCTGTTTGACTCACCCCGTTAGGGAACTTTGTCTTCCAGGTGATGAACAGTAATAGACCGGGTCGGCAAGAGCTTAGGGATGGCCATGCACAACAAGAAATCTATGATTTGGACTTTTATTTTCCTTAAGTACTTTGGTTTTAAATTTGGGTTATATTTGATGTAATAAGGCCATAGTGAACTATTTTATTTCTGTCTTAGTGTTTAATTATGTTTACAAATTTTTATTAAGTTAAAGATTAAGTAATTTATTTTTGAATATACTCTATATGTTTTATCACTTAAAAATTAAAAAGGGTTTTCAATAGAAGATCGAATTCGTTTTCAACTCAAGCCCAACCCCAAACAATAGTTTTTTTTTAAAATCGCACAAGTTTTTCATAAGAAGCAAAAGAATTTGAACCGGTTTTCTTGAGGAACATACCAAATTTGGTCAAAGCTCGTGGGCCGGGTTTGGGGTGTTTCACTCTTACCTTGATGAATCAAATCCCGAAGATCTCCTCCCTTATAGTCGACTATAGCAAGAATCCCGAAAGAATCCTTCACAGTTTCGGCCAAAGACGAGAAGGGGATTAGCACTTTGATTTCGGCAAAAGAAAAAGAGATGAAACGATGATAGAAGAATCCTTACCCTTAAAATTGAATTCGATTGAACCCCTTGCTTGGACCCTTAGCAATATTCGGCTATAGGCTATGCAATGATCAACAAGTTTCGGCTTTTGATGATTGCTAATGAGATTCGGCTTCAACAAGGATGAAAAGAGAGGGATATGAGGCTTAGAAGAATCGGCTAGAGGAGAAAAGAAAGAAAGAATTGAAGAGGATTTTCGGTTTTGTCAAACAAAAGAAAAGGAGAGGATTTGCCTAGAGAATTCGGCAGAGATTCAAAAGAGAGAAAAAGAATGAAAAATGGCCTCCTATACTTCCTTGGCCGAAAATATCACCAAGAGAATCCCCTATTCGGCCAACACTATCAAGTCCCTAGCTTTTCTCTTCTTCTCTTCATTTAAAATTAATAAAAAAATAATCCACATATATCTCTTCTTTATCTATTCAAAATAAAAAGGAATTAATCCACAATTATCACACCCCTTTAGCCGAATTTTAAAAAGGATAAAACTCATCCCTTTAGTGCCTTAATGTCGTCCACTACCTCCACCTTTCCTTGACGCAAACATGCAAAATAAAAGCCCCAAAATATTGCTTCCCACGTGACTCGAACCTTGGCCCACTTGCACCTGTTGTGGCGTCATTTACAGAGGCCCTAAGTGGCGCCTCCAAGCCACTTAACCAAGCCTATTTGTGTGTCAAATTTCACATACAATTTCTCTTAAGGCCCTACTAAGCTTAGCTCCCTTATTAAAACTTAAGGTACGATATTTTCTAAATCATTCTCCCCTATTCTAAGGTTCCCAAAATTCATAAAAACACATTCATACACACAAAGGCATGCTTTCACATTTAATTAAGCAATTATGCATAAGCCCTAATCCAGGATATTACATTCCTCGTCTAAGTCTCTATTGGAGAAACGTTCCCAAAGAACTCATCGAGATATCTATGAGAATGCTAACCCTTCTCTTGAACAAAATTTTACTTATGTTGATTCTTTTGTATCCTCTTCTTATTGTGATGAAAGGAAGAGAGAAAAAGAACTAAAAAGAAAAGAAAGGCAAGAGAAGATCATGAGAGAAAACGAGCGAATATGGAACGAACTCGAAAGAAGAAAAAAACAAGAAAAAGAAAAAGAAATTGAAAAAGAAAATAAAAATGAGAGAAAAGAAAATAAAAATGAAAAAGAAGAAAAGGGAGAAAAAGAAAAGAAAATTGAGATTGAGAATAAAGAGAGTGTTGAAAGAGAAAAAGAGTTGGAAAAAAGAACACGAACACAAGATGAGCAAGAAAAAGAGAGTGGTTTTTCTACTAACTCCTTGGAATTATGTTCTTCTTTTGTTTCTTCATTTCAGGTGTCCAATGTATCGCACGATGATTTCCAACTTCAGTACCTTCCCGAAGAAAAGCAATTTCATTTGAGTGAAAAAGGTAAGGAAGGTAAGGAAAGAAAGTGTTCTGAAGTAATTCAATCTCCATCGAATTTTTTGTATAAAGATGATTTTTCTTCTAACCCCAATTTGTTTGATTGTAGATATTACGAGATTAGTTCGTTGTCTAATATGAAATCGTTGAGTTTTTGTAAATACATTTTGAAATATGTTAAGAGTTTTGATCGCTTTATCTTGAATGTACATAATTCTTATTGGTCTAACGTGATTGATTTTTCGGAACCTAAGTCCCATAAATAGGGCATATGTTTCGATTTGTTTTGTGGAAAACTCAAGTATCATCCGGTAAGTTTGAAAGATTTCTATATTCTTGATACTTGGTTTTTGAATAAGGTAACGAATTTTGTCAACTTTGTTTTTAATTTTTATTCGTTCCTTAAACAATTTTTATGGCTGTATTTGAAATTCACTTTCCATTTGAAAATGGTTGAGTTGAACGCGAAGCTTCGATTACACTACTTGACCGTGGAGAGAAGGTTTGTATTACTCGATCAAGGTAAGACTGATCTTTATCTTTCTGAGTATAAGGGTAAGTCTTCTGAAACTGTTGACGCGTTGTTACTCTCTTCGGATTACGATAAGCTTTGTGTTTCTAACTTTGTTTTTGCCAAACATCTAGATCATGTTATGATTAATTGTCTTATATTACCTATTGATGGTCTATTTGTTTTAATGGTCGACAAAAGGATTCTTGTGCCTGATACTTGTTATTATTCGTGTATGAGAGAGCCCACATATCGAACAATGCAAGGTTTGGTTGTTCAATTATGTGTTCCATGTGAATTTTGTCATCTATCTACTTGTGATGCTTATGTATATCATTTAATTTACTATTCGCGTGATAAGCATACATTTTGGACTCCAAGTAGATCATATACACGCCTTGAGATCTTTTCAAATTTATTGCAAATGTTTGACAAGGCATTATTTCTTTTATACGATAATTTGGTACTACTCCATCACATGCGATTTACTTGTTTGATGGTGTTCGTAGTTGGGTTGCAAGATTGTTTGAAGCCAATCTTGCTAATTCTTGGTTATCTTCTTCAGGAATTGTTATTATCATCCTTCCCGTTTGATCGAGGAAAGACGAACAGGAGCTTTGTTCGGACAACCAACAGGTCGATTCGAGGACGAATCGTCTTGAAGAGGGAGGGGATGATACGGGCACGCCCGGGGCACCCACCGAATTTTCAAGTCGACGAAGCTCGACACCAAATTTTAATTTTTATTACTTTAAATAAATCGAGTCTTTGAATTTGTTGAAAATTAAATTGCTGAATTTTAATTAAATGAATTAAACATCTTAATTTGTTTAATTGATTTTCTATAGCAAATTAATTTGCCAAATAATTAGTATCATATTAAATATGTCTAGATGTCTATTGTTAAATTTATGAGCCAATGGGTTAATTTTAATTGCTGCACTTTTATGTTGCAATAGGAATATTCGGCGCACTTGGGGAGAGAAAGACATGTAACACCCCAAACCCAGTCAATACGCCATGACCGAATCTGGTATGCCACAGAGGAAAACGTTTTGAAGAAATTCGAGTTAACGATTAAATTTTGGTGAAATACTCTTTGTTGTTCTATATTTGTAGAAAACAGGTGTATAATAAGTTAAAAACTGATAATTTAATTTAAAATTCCGTAAATAAATCTTTAGAACTTAGTTGCAAATCCATAGATTAGAAAACTAATTATAATTTTTAAGGAAACCCAAGCGATTAGTTTGAAAACCGTTTCTAATTGAAATTTGGAAACTTAAGTTTTGGAAAGTCATTTGAGTTATCGAAAACACTTAAGTTGTTAAATAATATCAAATGATTTATTTTACCTGATGGTAACATTTTGAAAACCATTTCGTTTCATAGTTTAGAAAACTTTGTGCTCAAATTAATATATATCAACCATGTAATTTCTAAGCCATATTTAAAACAAGTCCAAAACATATAAATGATCCAAAAACATAATTAAAAAGGCCTTATTACAAATCCAAATAAAGATGAAAACCAAATTAAGATAAAATAAAGTACCCAAATCGAAGTTCATATAAAACCGAATTTTTATTGCATGGCCTCCTCGAGTTCATCCGACTCCTTATCCGCGATTTTTACGAGTCACCTGAAAGGATAAGGGAGAAGGTGAGTCAGACTCAGTGCATAAATCCTTCTCCCGGTTAATGCAACATTCTTACACAATTCATAACCAAGTAATATATATATATATATATATATATATATATAATGCACCCAACCTAGCCATCCATAACTCCTTTTCTACCCCGTGTGGTACCAAACCACTGGTGGTGCCAAACCACTGGTGACCCAAAGTCACAAACAATCAAGTTGTGGGGCCAACCCTCGTGTGATACCAAATCACTGGCGACGATCCCAATATATCAAAAGTGGGGCCAACCCACGGTGGTACTAAGCCACTGGGACGAGTCGCTATGAGGTGCCAAACCTCTGGTGACCCAAAGTCACGAAATATCAATAATCCAAGTGTGGGGCCAACCCACGTGTGATACCAAATCACTAGCGACGATCCCGATATGTCAACTGTGGGGCCAACCCACTGTGGTGCTAAGCCACTGGGACAAGTCGCTATGAGGTGCCAAACCTCTGGTGACCCAAAGTCACAAATAATCTGTGGTACCAAACCACTGGAGGTGCCAAACCTCTGGTGTCCCAAAGACACGGATATCAAATCCTTCCCCCTCCACTCATATTACCCAAACCAATGTATTACTAGTATAAATCATGCCATCATGCTTTGATATGAACATATAACATATATATATCGTAGATCATGATATCAATCAACATATAACAACATCATATCGAAACGGACTTACCCGAATCCTTGTTCATACCCATCAAGGTATCATATCAAGATCTCACAGTTTTCGGCTTTAATAACATGATTAGTTTATTTATATATATTACCAAGTTATAAAGTGTGTAAGGTACACACCTGTCACTAACGCAAGCACTAAATCCCGAAGACCCGATCTATAGCAATCAATCTCCTTGTCCTACATTCGGCCAAACCACAAAACTATAAACAAGGCCATTCGGCCACACCAACACATCCTGAAGGGTTATCGTACGAAATACTAAATCTTACCTATTAGCTTACCCAAAACGATTGTCAAAGAATTAAGGCTTGAGTCGATTACTTCCAAAATCCCGATGAGTCTAGAAGAAAAATCGGTTCCTTCGAATAGTTAGAACCTTACAACAAATACCCAAAAATTCGGCCTTTGCCCTTAAGAAAAACGACATAGAAAAGAGAAAAGAAACAAAGGAAATACGGCCATGAATACTTACCCCCTTCCAAAAGCGATTGAAAAAAACCAAATGAAGACCTACCCTTGTTGATATTCGGCCAAGACAAATCAAAAAGAGAATGGGAAGTTTCGGCAATATGGTTAAATGGTGAAGGGAATTTCGGCTATGGTTGATTTGTAATAACAAAAAGGATTCGGCTAGAGTGGAGAAAGAGAAAGGAAAAGGAAGAAAAAGAAAGAAATTGCAATGGGAGAGGGATGTTTTCGATTTTGAGCAAAAGTGGAAGAAAGAAAAAGAGAAATGGGGAGAAGGAAGATTCAGCCAACCACTAAAGTTGAAGAAAGAGATGAAGGGAAAAGGGTTGGTTTTAGGCTACAACGAAAATAAAATATGAGAGAGACTCAAATGAATATTCGGCCAAATGCCTAAGAGAAAAATTCAGCAAACCACAATGGTCTTTTCGGCTTTGACACAAAACAAGAAAACAATGCCAAAACTAAAACAAAATTGTACCTAATGCCCAAGACACAATCGGCTAAGGAGGAAGATTTTGGAGAGGAAAAGAAAAAATGCAAAAGATGCACAAAATGCAAGAATTAACCAACTAAACCCCCCCAAATTCCTATCAACATTCGGCCAACCCCCCTAGACACCCATACCGTCCACATACATGGACTAATGACCATAGAAGAGTTTCCAAAACAACTCTCCAACATTCAAGCCTTTTGTCCCCCCATCCTTCCTTAATTCTTAAGATTCTTATCCCAAAATACAAGCTTTCCTAAACTATTATTCAACTTACCATAAAACTTAAAGTCCAACCTACCATATGAGTAGTTTGACCAACACTTAATGTAAGGTGCATAAAAATAAAGTCTTCCAAATGCAATCCATGCTACTCGAACCACTTCCCTCAAGCAACCCTTCAAGCGCCATAACCACCTTGTCACTAACTCCTCATGTGCTAGAATTTAACACTTAAATTAACTGAAGTGTCAGGATCACCAAATCCACTTCACTGAATTTTCAATACCAAGAATTATTCTAGCTTCGCTAAAAATTCCAAGCCTTCACAAAACTATACTAAGCACGCAATAAAATCATACCCGAGCTAACACAAGTAACAAGATGATACTCAAATTTTTCCTAAAACCCAATTAATCCCGAGAATTCATAGAAACCTCGTAACCTTCCAAATCCACTAAAAAAAATCCAATTTGCAAAAACACCATTCTCATATTCTTGAAGATTTTAAACACCCCTAAGCCCAAGCCCAATCGGCCCAATCCTACTAGGCCCAATTTCGGGATGTTACAAGACAAATCATGAATAAATAATTGAGGCCAAAAGGGAATGCATGGACGGCATGGAGACTTGATGATAGCTAAATGAAATTCAATGTGCAAGTGGTAGTGGAAGCAATATGGACGGCATGCTCCATTATTTTAAGATGATGGAATTGATTAAAATATTGGGGAGCAACTTGGTGGAAGAATAAACAAATATTCTTATGAGATGGATGGCCTTGAGCTTGGAGAAAGGAATGATGGAGCTGAATTTTTTTTTAAATCATTTACAAGGAGCATAGGCATGGTTGTCTTGAATAAACAAATAATACATGATGGATAATAGCCAAATGGGGTTGATTTTAAAATGGATGCATAAAGAACCAAGTGATGGACGGCAATGGGCAAATTGTTGATTAGAGCATGCGGCACAAGATGGCACACATTGAAATTATTTAATCAAGTTGGAGGCATGAAGAACCACCATGGGACGGCATGGAAGCTTAATATTTTAAGGGAGAAACATTTGATCATGGAACATAAAGAATGATTAATGGTTTTGCTCACATGTTTTTACATTAAGTTGGACGGCAAGTGGAAGGCCACAATTCATGGAGAATTATAAAGCATACATGGAAGATTGATGCATGAAGAACAATTTATGGAGCCAAAACAAATTTTAAATTCCTTTTAAAATAGAGGGAGTATGGACGGCCAAATAAAAGCTACTGGGAGCATGAATTAAATACAAAGCAACATGAAATGGGTGGTTGTGGGAATAGTGGACGGCAAAGCACATTTGGAAATAAAGATAATGGCCACGTTGGGAGGTCACAAGAATATTTGGGATTAATTTTTCATATCTTAGACAGCAAATTGAAGACCAAAATTCTTGCTATTTATTTTTATTTGTAAGGCACATTGGCTATAAATATTTGGCCATTTTCATTTGTAAAGAGACACAGAATTTTGATTAATGAAATTTTATGAACCTTTGTTCATTTGACTGAGTTTATCTCCTTTTCGTTTTCGTACAAGTTTCGTTAGACTTATCAAGCTTTGCTTGTGGCGTCTTCGGCTTGTTTGAACTTATCACCAAATTTCGTTTGGTGTGGCGTTCATCAACCTATCTCCATCTATCCACCTTAACGATATAAGTAACGGGGTGAAACTGTTATATAGTGTTGAATCTTTCTTAAAGTTAAGTTCGTATTTCCATTTCCACCTTCGATTCCATTCATCCACCTTAAACATTATAGAACCCGGGGTGACACTTTTTAGTGTTGAATCGCTTCTCGTTTAAGTTCGTTTATCCATCTCCATCCAATTATCCTTTTATCTATTTTATATTTTATTTTATAAAAAAACCGAATCAAATCCTATTTTTATTTATTTAAGCTTCCGCAAACTCATTTATATTTTCCGATTATTTTTCGAAGGCTTGATTCCTCCTCATAGACGATTGGGCAACCCGTATACGTTTCGACTCATCCCGAGCCGGCCCGTATCAGTTCTTCTTGCATGGTATATGTATTTGATCTTGTTTTTAATGATTTTTACATTTTTGATATCGTTGTAACGTAATCTAGCTAGCCCGGGGGTCAATTTGTAAAGTTTTTAAATGTTTAGAAATGTACCATGGATTAGGTTGAGATGTTCTTGAAAATTTATGGTAGAATCTTAAGCTTGGTTACTAGATAAGACTTTCTGTAAAGTGATTTTTGGTAATTTTAATGTTTAAGGACTAAAATTTGAAAATAGTAAAAGTACAAGGATTTAATGTGTAATAATAGAAAATATGGGCTGTAGTAAGGTTCCAATAAATTTTGCTCAGCTTGAAATTGAGTAAAAATGGTTAATTTACATGTTTTAGGCTCAGGGACTAAATTGAATAAAAGTAAAATGTTGGGGGCAATTTTGTAAAAATGTAAAAAAAGCTTAATTGCATAAAACGAATTGGTTTTTCTATCTAAATTAATGAATTGAATGAAATTATTAATTTAGATCAAGAACGAATGGGAAATCGAGGAAAAGAGAAAATTACCAAATAGCCCTTATATTCAGTCATTGTTGCAATTTAGCCAGGTAAGTTCGTATGAACTGTATTCGATATAAATTTATTTAAATTGAATGTTTATTGTTTTGTTTTAATGTAGATCAATTAATATACCAATGTAACAAGGCAATGATGAATTGACGAATGTCGAGTCCCGGTTGATCATTAGGGATTTCATGTTTCAGATACTGGTCTTGAATGTCCTACCGATGGCTAAGGTCCTACATTTGTTGCGGATACTCCATAGCTTGTGTGAGCAGGATCGTGTAGCTTACATTTAGATCCACAGCTCGTGTGAGCAATGATGTAAAGTAAAGGTTATGGTTATATGTTTAAACACACTTCGTGTGAGCTTTCTTGAGTATCTGATGATATTCTAAATGGTTCAACGGGCATGAAAAGGAAAGGAAATGGTAAGTATTCAAATGAAATATATCATGTACTTATGAAAAGAAAGTGGTGATTTAAATGGTATGAACAAAGATGTATGTTACTTGTATGGATGAACTCATTTGAAACATGTATAAATGCACTAACTTGCATATTGATGATGTTGTTTGGGCTTATGTCAAGCTTATGGTTATGGTTAATTTTCATGCTTATGCTTTGTACTATGCAAATGAAACGAGTAAGAAAAGGAATGAAACGGGTAAGAAAAGGAATCGAATAGTAAGTGACTTAATGGAAAGGTTCATAATTCTATGAAAAGGTTGATGCTTATGTAATTTATCTTATGAAATCTATTTTTGTTGTAAATGAGTTTCTATGATTGTCAATGAATCTACTAACATGTGAGATTGATGATGCTTGAATAGGCTTATATTAAACTCATGGTATTGGAAACGGTAAGTAAGCAAATGGAATAAAACATGATCATATGGTAATGATGAAGAATTAAATATCATGTTCATATATAGTTGGTTAGGTTCATATGTATCATGAACAAGTATGCTAATTTTTGAGTTTGATGGTGTTGCACAGGCTTTATTAATCTTATGGCATTGGTAAAGGTTTATACAATTTTGTAAAGTTCATTATTGAAATGGTATATTATGCTTAAATTTTATATGAGCTTACTATGCATTATTTGCTTACGTCATTATTTTCCTTTACTTTACAGATTATTAGAAGTTCATGTGAACAGGCCGTGTGACCCTTGTAGTCAAATTTTTGTAACTTTTTCATAAACTTTATTGGTACGGAATTGTTTATAAGTTATTTTTAAGGCCTCGGGGGCTCAATTTAGGGACGATATGTATGTGAATGATTATTTATGATATGTTTATTATAATTTATGAAATGTATGTTTAAGTGTTCCGTTAGTACGGTAATGCTCCGTAACCCTAATCTAAAGATAGATACGGGTTAGGGGTGTTGCACCTACTCTTGTCATACTCCATCTTCCTTAACTATCTAATTAAGGAATCCTTCCAAACGTTTCATAAATCTCTTGTCCCTTAATAATTTCTTAACAATACATACCCTGTAACGCCCCGAATTTGGTCCTAGTAGAATTGGGCCTATTGTGCTTTGGGCTTGGGAGAGTTTAAAATTTTTGAGAACAAGAGAACAACACTAATGCAAGTTGGACCTATTAGGTGAGTGATTTTGGAAGGTTAGGGGGCTTCCATGAAGTCCCGGGATCAAACCTGGGCTTTAGGAAAATTTTGGTTTTAGGTGAGTAAAACCCTGGGAGTTAGTAGGTAGGCTTTAAGAATAAAATGTGGAGAAAAATGACACAAAAGGAGTTGTGGTCTAGTGGCAAATGATGCCACATGGGAGACAAGGAAGCGACGGCACACAAGGAAGCAAGGGGTCCAAGGTTCAAGTCTTGGCGCTTGCATTTCATTTTGATTTCTTTTTAAATGAACTTAGACTTTGGCCATAGACTTATATTTAGTTGCGCATGTTTTAAGACAAAAAGGAGCTAGTTGGTAAAGTGGCTAGCGGCTTGGATTATGTTACAAGGGAGTCTGAGTTCGAATCCCATTGCAAGCAAAAAGGGATATTTATTTTGCTAAGTTGGGACGACAAGTGGTTGTGATGGATTTAAACTCTACTGAAGGAGGGATCCCACATCGGGAAGCTAGCAAGAGGGAAGGTGAGAAGCTGGCTTTAAATAGAGCAATCTATGAGGAGAGTAAGGATACCTGGGTTGGCGTTTGGGCATAGGAGTGTTCGGAGTGCGGATCAACTCCAGATTCCTATCAGGTGTGTATTTTGCACTACTCTAGCTGTAGAGCGGTAAATGCCGAAATGCCGATCACACGACAATGGTAGCCACACGAGCATGTGAGCGCACGTGTGAGGGCTTCGACGCAATAGTTGAGGCCATCATGAGTGTTCTTGTGTGTTTAGGCTGTTTGGGCCTCGATGGGTCGAAATGGGTCATGTGGGGCCAATAGGCCCATGGGCCATATAAATAAATTGTATGATTGTGTAGTAGATAGTGAACTGCTATGTGAATCTCATATCTGTGGCTAGATTTGGGTTAAATGGGCCACACGAACGTGTGGGTCCATTTGAGCCGAGAATGGGCTCTAGGCTCGTTCGCATCGTTATCTCTGTTTAGAATACCATAATTTATGAAATTATCGAAATACCCCCGATTTGTAAAATTACCGAAATACCTCCGATTCGCAAAATTACTGAAATACCCCTAATTTTTGAAATTATTGAAATACCCCTAATTTGTGAAATTACCGAAATGCCCCGGTTTGCGAAATTATCAAAATACCCCTAGTTTGCGAAATTACTAAAATACCCTCTATGGATAAAGTTACTGAAATACCATTTATGGGTAAAGTTACCGAAATACCATCGACGGGTAAGATTACTGAGATACCCTTACAAGGCGAAATGACCGTTTTACCCCTAACCAATTAAATGATCG
The DNA here is from genome assembly GCA_005393395.2 of Gossypium australe. Classification (NCBI taxonomy): domain Eukaryota; kingdom Viridiplantae; phylum Streptophyta; class Magnoliopsida; order Malvales; family Malvaceae; genus Gossypium; species Gossypium australe. The sequence continues at coordinate 46,483,105 of CM016621.1, read as the reverse complement.
TTGTACCCTCGTGGTAGTACTAGTGTTGTATGTGTTAATTGTATGATTGATTATGTTTGAGATGCACTGCATACATGGATTAATTATGAGTAGAATTACCGAATTACCCCTGTAGGGTAGGATTACCGAAATACCCTTATAGGGTAAAATGACTATTTTGCCCCTAAGGGTAAAAGATTGGTTTTGTGCCATGATTTGACTGTGATTGTATGACTGTGTTTTAACTGACTTGACTGTGGGCGTGTGTCTGATTTACTGTTAATATGTGTTGAAATGACTATTACTAAGCATGGCCATTTTGCACACATGTGTAATGATTGAGCATGACATTCACGACATACTGCATTGGGTTGGGTTGCTGATTTGGAGGAAGTACCGTTATAGTGGCATCGCCACACATCGTTATAGTGGCATCACCACATATTCTTATTTTAGTGGCTCAGCCACATATATTGTTATTAGCAGCAAGGCTGCATTATTGGAGAGCTTGGCTCTGTGCCATCTTGATTATGGGTTTGTGCCAATTGTATTTACCCGTGGCTATGTGCCTAACAGATATCGATGACTCTGTGTCGATCATATTTACCCAAGGTTGTGTGCCAATTATATTACCGTCGTTGATGGCTATGTGCCAAACATAATACAGTTAATGATGGCTCTGTGCCAATTATAATACCGCTATTGAAGGCTTAAGAGCCGCATATATACATACTAGCAGCTAGGCTGCATTATTGGAGAGTTTTGGCTGGGTGGGTTGACATGGTCCCCACATGGTGTGCTGGTTGGTACGGGTGGAGAGTTAGTTGGCTGGATAGGATTGGGGTGGGTACATATCCATTGCATTGTTCTGATTTGGGGCTAAGGCCCAGCTTGTTACCGAATAGGGCTTAGGCCCAGACCGACATCGTATGGGCTCAGGCCCAGACTATGACCGTTATAGGGGATTACACACTGAGTTCTTGTAACTCGCCCCTTTCTTTTAACCGTGCAGGTAATCCCCAGCCTTAGAGGATTTGGAGTTGCGGAGGACTCGGAGGTGGCGCCACGTCGGATATGGTTTAAAGATTAAACTTAGTGATTTTTAGTTTAATTTAGTTATTTTAAATTATTGGGTTAATAATTTTTGTAATAAGGCCATTGGGTTTTTCTTTTTAAACTTTATTTGGTATTTCTTTAAATTACAACTGCCGGTCTGTTAAACACGGGTTTTTAAAACTATAACCATTGTTTTCAAAATATCACGTATTCACAAATGTTTGAATCAAACTTCAGCAACAATTAAGGCTTTTAAAGTAATAATGATTTTGCAAGAGAATGACTTTTAATAAACTATGTTTTGAAGATAAGCAAACGAAATCTGAGGTTTTACATGGCAGAAAGTTTTAAATTCTTTAAGAAGGGTTTCTAATGAAAGCATGGTTTTTGAAAAACTCTTCAATGTGACACGCTAGATTTGGGCCTAACTTCTAGGCCGGGTTTGGGGTGTTACATACCCTCAGAAGCCATTTCCAATAGTCCTTGCCTTAACTCATACTTTTATCTTAAACAGTTGCTCACTGACATTTATCACGGGCAGATACATATATGTTTAGCAAATACTTACACTAGATATAATACCATCAATTCATTCTCAGACATACCCTAGTTCAGTACCACACATATCCATACTGATAAATCAATGTATAGACCACTCTGACGAATTCCATAATGTTATACATAAGGATCCCATAATTCAAGATAACATTAATTCTGATTCAGAATAATTCTAAAAGAAGATACAATACCCCTCACTTTCCATATTTACAGATCATCATAATGGATACACTTCTTGACATACAGATACATATATTTTTTTCATGGATACCCTGAAGACTTAATCATTCATAAACTAGAGCAGATCATTACTGCATCATAGCTTTACTTAATATAGAACGAAAAGAATTTAATCAAATCTTACAATAATGACAGACATTTAGATTTAACGCTTACAAGGCATTCATGACAATTCATGCCACAAAGTTCTAACAGAACACGCCATACAAGCAATCATACAGAGTCTCGTGTTTATTGTCCCGACGGACTTCACAGAATACATCGAAGTCAAACAAATGATATGTCGTACACACCATAAGTCTTTATTATAGAATACACCACAAAGGTGATCCGTACAGAGTACGCCATAAAGGCCATATACACAGAGTATGCCACAAAGGCCATATATATAGAGTATGCCACAAAGGCCATATATACAGAGTATGCCATAAAGGTGATTCATTCAGAGTACGACAAAAAGGCTGACAGGATGACACATAGCCTTCTCGAAACTGTCATGTTTGTGATATAGATTTACCTAAACTCACATTGAGTGATGTTTTCCCATCATCCCCCTGGGACATGCAGAGAACCCCATTAGATAAAATGTCATTCAACATATCTTTTTCAGAGTATGTGGAATGATGGAAATGTGCAAGTGTACAAAGTCGCAACAAGTAATAAAGTGACAAGTAAATGTCGAGTTATCGTACCCACAGGACTGTAAAAGAATTATTTATGAAAGTAATTTTAAACACTTTGGTGAAGGAAAAATATTTGGATTTGAGAAATGATTAAAAACTAGAATGCAAAGTAAAATAAAATAAAATAAAGTTCTAATGCACGATTTCAAAAGCTGATTTTAATCAAGATGATATAATTGTGTTGGATTAATTATATTTCCTTACCTTAGAATTATGAAACTTATGCTTATACTTGTTACGAATAAATCACGGCAACTCGGTAATTTGCTAACTTATGAACATATTTACAAATCAAAAATCCATTCATCTCTTGTACATATTCCCATGTCAATTCGACCGATAAAATAGATTTATAAAGGTAAACATGTTATTGCACGTACATACTTATTAAATTAAACAATCTCTTGCATATTCCTATGTCGATTCAAACGATTAATTCAACCTAATAAGCATATAAAATACTATGTGAGGTAACCAAGTATCCTTACCTTGAAACAGTTTAATCACAATAATCTTGCAAGTTATGCAAGGCATGTGTATCGCCAAATACAATGCTAATCTAATCTTCAGCTACCTTAGAAGAATTAAACATGCACTAATTAAGTACTGTGTCCATTAATTACAATTTCAGTGCGTTTAAATAATTAATTCTTTAGTTATCTAAACAATTATAATGCCAGAATAACTTAGGATGATTTTACTTAATCAAGCATTTTACCGAGGCCTATAACAGCATAAACATAAATTTAACAAATCAAGAGGGCGAAATGCAATCAACCCAACACGAATTAAATTCAAGCTAAGCTGATTAAATTAACCATTCCAACAACATAAACATGTATAGATATTTATCATAAAAACAACAAAAATTAAAGAGATAGGGAACAAGAATCAATCCGGTGGTTTTCTGTTGCTTGACTAGGTTTCTCCGTTCCTCCTTTGTTGTCCTCGTCGATCAAGGCTGCTATGAACACTCAATTGCTACTCCAAAATGGCTGAATAAAACCCCTTTCCCAAGAGGAGAAATCGGCACAAGAGCAAGGAACTTTGAATGGGCAGCAAATGGGGGTTTATATAGCTGAGGATGGCTGCTAAAAACAGTAAATTTCAGCAGCCAAAGAGCCCCCTCATGGCCGGCCATCCTACATGGCAAAGTTGAGACTTTCAACTTTGCTAAAATTAGCCTGGGGCAAATTCGTAAAGCCTTAATTTAAGGTGGGGTTTGAATGCAATTTAGAAGTCTTCCAAGGGCATTTTTGCAAGCTCATTTAACCAGCTAAAATGCTTATTTGGGTCAGCATTTGAACGATTCTGGGCTACCTAATTGGTGGTTGGTTCGGTTCGCTCAATTTGGTTCAACTGGTGCGGTTCAACTGAGCCCTTTTTCCATAATTAATTAAAATAAATTTATTTAGTGCAAATTAAATTAGGAATAAATTAAATTTAATTATATTAAGACTGTCCTAGGCTGGAAATTATTTTGCCTTGTTACTTCGAATTGCTTCTCGGTTTTGTTTTTCTAACGGTGTCTGTCGGGTCAATTTTCGCCCTTTGTACGAATCTGTCAAAAATAATCAAAATTCACTAAAAATAATTGTAAAATTGACTAAAAATTAACATGTTCAAATTTTTAATACAATTTAATTATTTTATAAAAATTAATTATTTTATGACAAAAATTCCATCGAAAATGCATGATTTTAAGTAAAATTAAGTATGCAAAAGTATATAAATCTTTGTGTTTCCACACCCCAAACTGAAATCATTGCTCGTCCCGAGTAATGCACAAATTTTGAAAAGATTTTCTCGGAAACACTTTTAAAAAACTCATTCAGAACAACTTTCTTCTCAAGATTATGAATTTAATATACTTAGGCTCAAAAATAAGAAGTTTCATAATTATGCTCTACTTAAGTATACTTATCGTTCAAATTACATCCAACAACTATTATAATAGCAAAATTAGACTAAATGCCTCTTTAACAAAGACATGTTAACCCTTACCAATTTGATTTTTTTTTAATTCCCTTATTCAAGACTAAGCTGCAATCATTAAGTTTAATTTATGTCTTCATATGTTGATCTTAGCAATTTCTCTCCACTAATGTAGGTAGCATAGAAACTTGAATCAATAGGTCTTTATTAACTTTGTAACGTGGCTAGGCTATGGTTAGGTAAAAGATAGATAAATTTTGGCTTAAAAACCCTAGACTTAGCGTAAAATCGAACCTTCAGAATTTTTACCTTCAATACACCAACTTATTTTACTTTCACATGCTCTTTTGTACATCTATTTTCTTTCGAGTACATGTTTTTTTTTTAATTCAAATTCGAGCACTTGCTTCATGTACTACAATTTTCGAGCAATTGATATTTCTTTTCAATTCCCCCAAACTTATTTTCAAGCGATATTCTGAATAGTACTAAGTCTAGTGTTTGGGACAATTTTAAAGATAATGAAGAGAAAAGTGATGGCTAAATATTGCAAAGGTCCAAATAAAATTAGGCCGTATGGTCTCAAAGTTGGGTTTCAAAGGATAATTTTATCATGGTCGGCTTGAAAGGCTCAAACGATCCAAACAATAATTGCCTAAATCATTTTCAATATTCCATGCTTCCTAGGATTTCGCCTCAAGAAATTACTAAGTCAATTCTAAAGACTTAAACTTTCATGCATGCCTAATTTTTTCGTAGGGAACTAAAAATTTTATGGTATGAATTTGTATGCTTTATTAAAAATACATTCATATTATTATTAAGCTAACATAATAACTTATTGAAATAATAGAACTTTATTAATACTGAAGTTTAGCATACTTAACAAAATTTCAATTTATTGAACAAAATATATCCTAATCATAATTAAAAGAAAATTTTATTCTGAGTGGAATTAATTCAAATTTTCGGTCCCCCCACTTAAAGTGAACAATGTCCTCATTGTTTAAAGTGAATAGATACTATACACCAGGTAGGATTTTAGAAAAGAGGAGGTGAGTCAAATTGACTGCTTAAGTACCAAGCTCTCTCTAAATCCAATCCTAGACATGTATATACCTATTGCCACACTTTAGCCTTTGTGACTTGTTCAGATTTTATTCATGATTCCTATCTCTTGTTTTATTGTGCAAAAATAAAAACTCCTAATTAACCTAATCCTAAAATAACTTAAGAATAAAAATAAGCTAAAGTTGAAGTCTTCCCTTTTTTATTTGTTTGCTGATCCTTCTGAATTCGACTCATCTTTTGCTCCATCAGTATTGCCTTTGCATGAATCGCCTTGCTCCCTCTTCGATAATGAAATCCATGGTTCAAATATGAAATTTGGAAACTCAGGCACAAAAATAAATGGTCATTATAAATTTTCTTAAGGGCACTCCTTATCGAGTCATCCCTTATTTTTGAGTATCTCCAATAGGCTTGTTGCTGCCATTGCATGTGTTGCATTAAGTCCATCAGCTTTAACAGCTCATCACGAAGATCTGGGCTAGGCGGTGGAGCTCCAAAAATTGAGGTCTCAATATCAAGTTCAGCTTCTGGTTCCATTGGTTCTGCCTCATTAGGGACTTCAGTTGATTGCTCTGGCAGGATCTCTGTGGGATCATCTTCTGCTTCTTCGGGATCCTCACTCTCTTCAACTCGTTACTATAGAACAGAATCTCCAGCTACTTAGTAGAGGTCCCAATCGGTGATTGTGCCTTGACTATACCCTGTCTTATTCACGTCCACAAGGATTTTTTGCTTTTAAGCATAGAATTATTATCCTGAAGGGGAAATAGGCCGGGCCAGAATATCTAACGGCACAATTTCGCATTTCTCTTAGGATGATTTTGCCCACATCAATGGTCTTTCCAGTTAGAATCGAGTATAATAGGACCATTCGCTCTAATAAGATTGTAGTCCCATGCGAACTATGCATAAGGTTGAAATGGATGAAATAGAACCATACCTTAGCAATTGGTGTCAAATACTCTCTTCGACACGTGTGGATTCCTTGCTTTGACACAGTCCACTTAGAACCTGAAACTGTGAGTTCCCTCGAGAATTTCTTGCAAATTTTCAGGCTTAATGTTGCTCAACAGAGAATAATATTCATCATTTTCAAAACCAGGTAATTCAAAGAACTCATTAATAGCATTTGAATTTATTGGCACCTTGATTCCGCGAACTGGAACTTCGGTCAATTCGCTTGAGGTTAAGTTTGCATAAAATTCACGAACTAGTTCCTCATCCACAATTGGCCTCTTTTCACAAAATAATTCCCAATTGAGGGCTTCAGCAACTTGACGAATACGTGCCATAAAGTCTCTGTAGTTGCTTTCCTTCAATGTGAAGCCTTTCCCTGGATGCATCTATTGATTTTTGAAGATACTTTCGTATCTTACTTTGGCTTCTTCATAGTGGAACTTATTTTGCGTTTCATCGATTTGGGCTGAGGCACAAGTTCTCTTGCGAGGCATGATTAACCACCCTTTTTTAAGAACTCCTAAAAAAGATAATTAAAAGCAAAAGAGGTCAATTTAAGGTAGGTTGGAGGATTTGGCTAAGGATGGGTGAAGGTGTGTGCCGCAGAAGTGTTGGAAGGCTGCTAGGTGTACAAGCAGATGGGTCCGGAAGCAGGCAGCAACGCACAGCACGGGTTGCACGCAAGCAGTAGCATGCAGGACCTTCGGCAAGCAGGCCTGATGCTCTTGGACGTGTGCAAGTGTGGCGCATAGGAGCAGGACATGGCATGGGCGACTGCTGGGGCTGGGGCGTGCGGCGTGCTGAAGCTGCTAGTCAAGCAGTGTGCGATTGAGGCTTGCGGCACTTAAGGGATTTGGTGCTTTGGGGTTTTGAGTGATGATTGAATGGAGGGAAGTAGGGTGGAATTTATAGTGGGAGAAGTAGGAATTAGAGTAGAATTCTTAGAGAAATTTAATAATTTAAATATTCTAAGTCTAGTCCTACTCAAAGTTAACGACAATTAATAATTAAATATATGTATATGAAATTATCAATTGCTATTAAATTATTAAAACAAGAATAAAATGATTAAAATTAAACTAATCCTAATTCTATGCTAAATTGATAAAATTTAATATATAAATTATAAGAGATATAATTATATATTAAAGTTTATCATATTTATATAAATATAGATATTAAGTAAAAATATTTATTTTAGATGCCTTTTGGAAATATTTACAGAATGTGGTACCTAGTTTATATTATTTACGAAATTAGCAACCAAATTTTAAAAATAATTCAATTAAGTCCCTAGACTTAATGAAAATTTGAAATTGAGATGTAATTTAAAATGTAACACCCCAAACCCGGTCAAACCGCTACGACCGAATCTGGCATGTCACAGGGAAAAATTCGTTTTTGGACAACAAGTTGTTTACTCAAATTGTTAAAAAAAAACGTTTTATCTTATGAAAACCAAAGTTAAGTTAGGTAAATTGCTAAAATCATTTCAAAGTTTGATTTAAAGAGAATCGAGTTAACTTATCGTTGTTACAAGTTCACTTATTTACTCGATGGTAAAGTTTTGGGTAAAATCCCGAAATTTATGAAGGTTGTGAAAACGTTCATTTTATAGTTTCTTTCCTTTTTAATCATGCTTTAAAGTTCAACTCGAATTCAAAGGTATTTAACGGAATAAATAAACCCAAAGCAAATTATAGATGGCCTTATTACATAACCGAAAACCCAAAATTTAAAACAAAGTAAAATTGAAATTTAACCATTAAAATAAAACCAACTATTGAGCATGGCCACCTCGAGTCCATCCCGGCTCCATTCGCGATCTAGGGATTATCTGCAAAATGTAAAGGAAGGGGTGAGTCACCGAGACTCAGTGCATAAATCTCCATCCCGAAGATGATAAGCTCATACACAGATTCATATGCGAATATACATGCCATGCAACCCAAAACCTAACCATCCAAAACTCCTGATTCTACCCCGTGTGGTACCAAACCACTGGTGGTGCCAAACCACTGGTGACCCAAAGTCACAAATAACCATATGTGGTACCAAATCACTGGTGGTGCCAAACCACTGGTGACCCAAAGTCACAAATAATCATATGTGGGGCCAACCCACTTTGTGGTACCAAACCACTGGTGACAATCCCTTTTTATATAATGTGGGGCCAACCCACTGTGGTTCTAAGCCACTGGGACGAGTCATAAAGATTAATACATGTGGTACCAAACCACTGGTGGTGCCAAACCACTGGTGACCCAAAGTCACAAATAACATATATGGTACCAAACCACTGAGACTTAGTCACAAACTAACGAGAAGTGGGGCCAACCCACTGTGTGGTACCAAACCACTGGTGACAGTCTGATATCATATCTTCCCCCTCCTCTCATCATTCCCATTTTATGAACATGCTTTTCAATGTATAATAATCATGCTTAGCATTCACAAGTAATGTAACATGGCATATGCAGATTTAATAGAGGCAATTAACGTTAGCCATCAGAATGGACTTACCCGGAGTCCTCTCTTTTACCCACAAGGGTAACATATCCATTTCCACAGTTATTTCGGCTTTTGACAATATACAAGATATTAACATATTAACCTACAAAGTGTGTAAGAGTACACACCTGATTACTCGCAACACGATACTATCTACGTCGACACTGTCGTTAATCGACACTACCGCTATCTGTCTACTCTCCTGCTCAGATGCTGGCCCACACCCGGGTGGCCACTCGCGAACCGCAGATACAACCCTCTTCTTGAACTTAGGGGCTGGGGTTTCAGATCTAACCCCTCCTAACGCTTGGTTAGCCTTCGAGTCCATAAACACACCTTAGTCACTTAATCGGGTTAAAGCAGTGAAACGAATCATAAGGAACTAAAACCCGAAGTTAGAACCCTTACCTAAATCGAAAAAACCCGAGGTTCTAGGCTTAACTCACCACCAACGAATCCCAAAAGTTCACACAAGATGGCGTCAACACACTCCCCTACATTCGGCCAAGCATCAAATAAAATTGGATCTCTGCCTCCGGCATTTAACGCAATAAGAGATGTCGAAACGACAGAAACACTTACCCCACACAAGCAGAACCGATTGGAAGTGATGGCAAAACAACGACAGTGATCTACTGCTACCAAGAGTCAAACGAGAGGGTTTGAGTGCTAGAGATTTCAGCTTTCCTTCCCAAAGAAAACGACAGGAAAAAGAGTAACGAGAATGGGAGAGAGAGAGTTAAGGAGATTCGACTATAGTGCCAAGATCTTACCTAAATGCCGAAAGTGTTCCACTAATGCAAAGAGAAAGATGAAATTGAAGGGTGATCTTCAACAGATGATGTTCGGCCAATTGTTTAAAAGAGAAGAGAGAAGAGGGAACCAAAGGTTTGGACAACCAAGGGATGAAGAGATGAAGAGAAAGAATGGAAATGTGGTTTCGGCTATGGTCAAGAGATGAGAAAAGAGGAGACAAGTTTAGGTATTTCGACACAAGAGAGATTGGGAGAAGAAAAGAAATCGAAAGAGAGGGGGAGTGTTGATTTTGGTTTTGGAACAAAGATGGAGTAAAAGAGTAGAGAGAATTCGGATTTGGCTTTTGAGAGAAAAGAAGAGAACAACAAAATGCAAAAATGAAAGATGTGGAAGTGGTTCAATTAGGCACCAAAAGAAAATAAAAAAAAGTAAAGCCCTAAGTGCTTCCAACTAGCTGAATGCCACACCCCACCAAGACCTATACCACAATCGGCCTCCTCCCTAGCTAGCACCTCAAAACCGAATGCTCCCTTTGCCCAAACCACTTTCAAAAATTCGGCTAAACACAATCCCTTTTCAATCCCTTCTTTTTCTCCTTGCTTTTCTCTTGACCACCTATTCAAACAAGTTTGAATATTTCAAACTCCACAAATTTCTCTCCTCCATCTATTTGAACCAGTTGACTCCTTCAACAGTTATCCACCAGAGTACATCCTGAGCACAACTTCCCCCTGGTCTTGGCGTCAAAAAGAACAAGCAGAAAGGGGATCTTCACAGCTCGAACCAAGGCTCCCTTACACACCTGAGGCGTCACTTCCTTGGGCCTTAAGTGGTGCCCCCTTGCCACTTTTCCAAGGCACTTCCTGTGTCAAAACTTGCCACCAAATATCCTTAACACCTAACTCCTTCAGCTCTCCCTTCCAAGTACCCAAAAAGAAAATTTTCCGCAAGGCTCTAGCCTAACCCTGGCTTATGCCTAGACCCCAGAATAGACTAAACTAACATCACATTCCTACTATCTACATGCAAACAAATGAAATGCAAAGGCCCCGATTTTAAGGATGTTACATAAAACTTGGATCACAATTTGACCCTTTTATTTGAAAAATTAAAAATTTATTTTGTCATTCAAGGAATAATTTCTCGAAAAATTATGTAAAAATCAATTCCCAGGAAGATTAGAGAAGTCACAAGAGGTCCCACTTAAGTTCCAATCTCCTGGACAGAATTTATTTAAACATAATAAACCCAAAAATATACCTTAAATAATTTATTAAATACAAGAAAATTTAAATATCTGATAAACTGAACAAGATTTGATCCCCTTCAGGTTTTTCTCCGTAGTAATGTTTCAAACTCTGAGCATTGACTTGAAAATTACCTCCCTTACCTTGGAGTCAACAACTCCATATGGATAGACGCGATGAATCATAAATGGACCGGACCAATGTGCTTTTAACTTACCTGGGAAGGACTTCAATCTGGAATTAAATAACAAGACTTGCTGACCTGCTTCAAATTCTCTAACTCGAATGTGCTTGTCATGCCATATATTGAGTCTTTCTTTGAGTAATTTGGCATTTTCGTATGAGAACATTCAGAATTCCTCTAGCTCATTGAGTTGGAGCATCTGTTTCTCTCTAGCAAGCTTAAGATCCAAGTTGAGTCATCGAAGATCCCAGTAAGCTTTGTGCTCTAACTCCATAGGTAGATGACAGGCTTTCTCAAAGACCAACCTGTAGGCTGACATTCCTACATGTGTCTTGTATGATGTTCTGCAAGCCCATAAAACATCTTCTAGTCTCTTGGACCAATTTCGTCGGTTCGGGCAAACTACCTTCTCAAGTATGCCTTTGATCTCCTTATTCGCCAGCTCAGCTTGCCCATTCGTCTGCGGGTGGTAAGCTGTAGCAACCTTATGTTTCACTACATGTTTATCTAACAACCATTTTAACCACTCGTTCCCAAAATGGGTCCCTTCATCACTGATAATAGCTCTTGGGATTCCAAACCTTGTGAACACGTGTTTCTGCAAAAACTTCATCACAACCTTAGCATCGTTCGTCGGATAAGCTTAGGCCTCGACCCACTTGGACACATAATCTATTACTACCAATATGTACTTGTGACCAAAAGATGGAGGGAAAGGACCAAGAAAGTCAATACCCCAAACATCGAACAATTCTACGTCAATGATATTTGTTCGAGGCATCTCATTTCTATTGGTGACATTTCCAACCCTTTGACATCGATCACAACTCCTTACGTAAGTGTATGCATCCTTGAATAGTGTGGGCCAAAAGAATCCGACTTGCAATACTTTGGCCGCTGTAGGTGTACCTCCGAAGTGTCCCCCACTTGGAGCAGAGTGAAATGGTATAAAATCTTCGGTATTTCATCTTCTGCCACACATCTCCTAATCATCTGATCTGCACACTTTTTAAACAAATATGGCTCTTCCCAGAAATAGTACTTCACATCGTTAAGAAAATTTTTCCTTTGTTGATACGTTTTATCAATCGGCATCAAACCACAAGCTAAAGAGCTAGCAATATCAGCAAACCAAGGAATATTATGGACATGATTTACCTTCAGTATGTGCTTATCTGGAAATGTCTCCTGAATCGGTACAAGTGGAGAATTTTCCTCTTGTGGCTCTAATCTGAACAAGTGATCTGCTACTTGGTTTTCTACTCCCTTTCGATCTTGAATTTCTATATCGAACTCTTGAAGTAGAAGTACCCACCGGATGAATCTCGGCTTAGCGTCTTTCTTGGCCAGTAAGTACTTAATTGTTAAGTGGTCCGTATAGACAATCACTTTGGTACCTACAAGATAAGATCGAAACTTGTCGAAAGCAAACCCAATAGCAAGTAACTCTTTTTCTATTATTGTATAATTCAGTTGAGCTCCCGTTAGAGTTCGACTTGCGTAGTAGATGGGATGAAAAAATTTGTTCCTTCGCTGGCCCAAGAGTTCAATTGCGAAGTCACTTGCGTCACACATCAATACAAATGGCAAACCCAGTCTGGTGTGACGATTATGGGTGCCGTGACTAATCGACTCTTCAAATTGTTGAAGGCTTTTAAGCTTTCCTCATCAAACTTGAATATTGAGTCCTTCTCTAATAATTTGCATAAGGGTTTAGCAACTTTGGAGAAGTCCTTGATAAATCTTCGATAAAAACTGGCGTGGCCCAAAAAGCTCCTAACACCTTTTACAGATGTTGGAGGTGGGAGTTTCTCAATAACGTCTACCTTCGCTTTGTCTACCTCGATCCCATGTCTCGTTATCTGATGCCCTAGAACAATTCCTTCTCGTACCATAAAATGGCACTTTTCCCAGTTGAATACGAGATTCGTTTCTTTGCATTGCCTTAGTACCTTAGCTAGATTGGCTAAGCAATAATCGTAAGTATCTCCGAATACTGAAAAATCATCCATAAAAACTTCCAAGTACTTCTCAACCATGTCAGTAAAAATAGACATCATACATATTTGAAATGTAGCAGGTGCATTACATAAACCAAATGGCATGCATCTAAATGCAAACGTACCGTACGGGTAGGTGAATGTCGTTTTGTGTTGATCTTCTGGTGCTACTGTAATCTAGTTATACCCTGAGTATCCATCGAGAAAGTAGTAGTAATCTTGTCCTGCGAGTCTCTCCAGCATCTAGTCCAAGAACGGAAAAGGAAAGTGATCTTTCCTAGTTGCCTTATTCAGATTCATGTAATCGATGTAGATTCTCCATCCCGTAACTGTTCTAGTCGGTATCAACTCGTTGTTCTCGTTCTCTACGACCGTGATACCTTCTTTCTTTGACACGCACTAGACCGGACTCACCCATGAACTGTCTGAGATGGGGTAAATTATACATACATCCAACCACTTGATAATTTCCTTCTTTACTACATCCTTCATAATGGGGTTCAGTCTCCGTTGTCCATCAATCGTTCCTTTCTCGCCATCTTCTAATATGATCTTGTGCATGCATACAGATAGGCTAATACCGTGAATATCGGCTATGGTCCATCTGATAGCCTTCTTGAATTGTTTCAAAACTATGATAAGTTTCTCTTCTTGTTCAATAGTTAATTTTGCTAAAACAATCACAGGCAGAGTAGAGGTGTTACCTAAATAAACGTATATTAAGTGTATAGGTAATACCTTGAGTTCTAACTTAGGTGGCTCGTCGTTTGATGCTTTTGGCTGGGTGTAATCACTTTTCTCTAATTCCAAAGATTCAAAACGGGATTGCAGGTTAAATCCCTTTTGATTAGCTTCTAGCAGAGCAAAGTATTCAGCCTCCTCTTCCTCATTTGGGGGATCCGATGTCAAAATCCTTTTCAGTGGGTCCTCAACACAGTTGAGTTCCTTCTCCACTATTAATTCCTCTAAATCAGATACTGCATAACAATCATCCATTGTGTCAGGAAATCGCATAGACTTAAAGACGTTAAATGTTACATGATCATCCTGAACACGTATAGTGAGCTCGCCCTTCTACACATTAATAAAGGTCCTTCCAGTTGCTAGGAACGGCCTTCCTAGGATGATTGGTACTTCCTTGTCTACTTCAAAATCTAGAATTACAAAGTCAGCAGGGAAGATAAACTTATCTACACGTACCAATACGTCCTCGATTTTTCCTTCTGGATGTGCTAAGGATCGATCTGCTAGTTGAAGCGTAACCGTAGTTGGTCTAACTTCTCCTATCCCAAACTTCCTAAATATTAACATAGGCATCAAGTTGATACTTGCACCTAAGTCACATAATGCCTTACCACAATATGTTGCTCCAATGTTGCAAGGTATGGTAAAACATCCAAGATCCTTCAATTTAGGGGTAGTTTGTCTTGAAGATATGTAATAGTCCAGTTTATACCCTAGTCAGAACAGTGGTTTCGGGACCACAAATCAGAGTTCGTATAATGTTTTAATATTATTTTCTATGCCTCTGATAAGTGATTAAGCATGTGCTAAATTTCTATGAGTTAATTCGTCCGTCTGTGTGTTTAATTTGAGCAAAGGATTAAATTGCACTGAATGTAAAACTAGCATGCTACAAGAAAAAAAACCTATTTGCCATGTCTTTATAAGTATGGAGGATTTATATGGCAAATTCGACATTTCTATAGATAGTGGACGGTTATGGTCCATAATAACCTTGGAAATTAAGTTTTGTGATTTTATCTTATAAGGCTAAAATTGGAAATTGTTTATTAATGAATTATTAGTAAAATTTAGCATGAAAATGAGCATTCATTCATGCATTCTCACCGAAAACACAAAGAAAAAGAAAGCTTTGAAGCTTTGCATATTCAGCTACTTACAAGCCAAATTCAAGGTATGTTTTAGTCGGTTTTCGATCATTTCTACGTTTTTGCAATTGTTGCTTTGTCTACTATCAAGCCCATGTCTCGATCTTGTGTATTGATGATGTTTGTGAGATATGCCATTGATGATATGTTAAGCTTTGTGATGAGTTTAGTTGTTAAATGAAAGATTTGAGCTAGATGAACATATTTTGTTCTTGAATTTTTTATGAATTTAGCTAGTTAGGGCTAAATTGAGAAAATAGTAACTTGAGGGACTAAATTGAAAATTTGATGGAAAATATGGGCTTGTATGAGATGTATGAACATTCGTCTAAGCATGGTTAAAAGATGATTTTGTGAATTTGATGTTTTGAGAAAAATAGACTAAATTGATAAATTGTGCGAATGTGAGGGTTAAATTGCAAATAGCCCTAAATGTGTGTCCTTGGATTGAATTGAATGAGTTAGTGAATAAAAGGGTTAATTCTGAATATGTATAGATCAAGAATTGAGGAAAACAGACTTAGATCGCGGGAAAGCGAAAGTAACCGAGTAGCCATTTCCATTTCCGTAAAATCGAATCCGAGGTAAGTCATTATGCAAATAAATGTATTTGTATTAAATTGTACATATTTATATGACTATTGATAACAGTGAATGCTTATGAGATGCTATGCATATGAATTCTGAGATAAGATCTATATAGTGACAATGTCCGAGAAGTCTCGTACAAACCTAGGAATAGATAGGATTAGCTATGTCATGACATAGGTATCTGTTCTGTTTTATCATGTAAGACCACGTCTGGGACGTTGGCTTTGATTTCAGATTTCGTGTAAGACCACGTCTGGGACGTTGGCATCGATATTAGCTTTATGTGTAAGACCATGTCTGGGACATCGACATCGTATTGATTCATGTAAGACCCTGTCTGGGATAGTGGCGTTGTTATCCAAGTACACGTAAGACCTCGTCTGGGACGTTGGCATTGTACGACTATTCTGAACTTTCCAAGTATCCAATTAGATTCCTATCGATTCAACGGGCAAATCTGAGCAATGATCAATTACGTGAATGTATATTCGTTTCAAGTACGCTTGGTATGCACATTAAATGTGTCTAAAAGGTAAGTACCTATGTGATTTTTTATTTGAAGAAATGTAAGATAGAATATGAGAATGTGACTGAGATGCAAGAATGGTTATGAAAGAGTTATGAATATATATGATTTTTGAATTGTTGATTATGGCAAATATGGCCAAGAATATGGACCAAAGCATATATGTGAGAAATTTGCTATGAATATGAATTGTGCCAATGTTTCTATATGCTTATATGCTTTACATATTAAGTTTATTTGTATATGACTTACTAACCTTTTGAAAAGCTTACTTTGTGTGTGTTTTCTCCGTTTTATAGGTCGTCAAAGCTACTGTAGGCTCGGGGACCATCGTGGATCGTCATCACACTTCTCAACTTGTTTTGGCACATTTTGGAAATGTATATAGCTAGATATGGCATGTATAGGCTAGTATTTGGTATAAGTTTGTTATATGAACTTAGCCATGTGATTTAGCTAGATATGAGTTGAAGATATGCATTAAATGAATGTGTTATAATGCATACTTTGGTATGGTTGAAGTACATGAAATGGTTAAATTTTTGAGTAAGTATGGATGAATAATGTTTGTGATTATATAAGTTTCAGTCTTTGTGGATTTGTTACGAATGAGATTGGATTTGAATGTATTGATTGAATGGTTAATTTGGTAAGTTCTTGGTTGCCAAATATGCATTAAATGTCTTGGTAAATTGGTTGTAAGTTTGACCCTGGTTGGGTGGCATTTTGGCCTTGCAAATGGTCTATAATGTCACATGGTTGTGGCACACGGGCGTGCCTAGTGACCGTGGGGCTAAGTCAGTAGCTAGCTAAGAGTACACGGTCCTGGCACACGGACGTGCCTGGTAGCCGTGTGATTTTGACAGGACCGACCACGGCCAGAGTACATGGGCGTGCTTGGTGGCTGTGGAGCCAAGTCAGAATCAACCACGGCCGAAGTACACGGGCGTGCTTGGTGGTCGTGGAGTAAAGTCAGTTTCGACCACGGGGTAGACACACAGGGGTGTCTAACAGCCATGAGAGGCACACAGCTTGCCTACACAGGCATGTAACCCCTGAATCTTTGAAAATTTTTAAATTTTCAACAATTTATGTATACGTTCCGGTTGAGTCCTGACCCTATTTCTAAGCATGCTTAAGGTCTCGTTGACCGCAATAAGGGACATTATGTTTGTATTTGATGTGATACTTGATGAATTGTCTGATTAAGTTTTCGATTTGTTAGGTAACGCTCTTAACCCTAATCCGGCGATGGACACGGGATAGGGGTGTTACAAGATATTAACTGCATTCCTTCGTTATAGCTACCGTCTCAAATTCTCCAATTCTTCATTTCTTAGACAAGATATCTTTCATGAACTTGACGTAGTTAGGCATTTGCTCAAGTGCTTCAACCAACAGGATGTTGATGTGAAGTTGCTTGAGTACGTCAAGGAACTTCTTGAATTGAATCTCCTGCTTCTGAAGTCTTTGAGGGTAGGGTGGTGGTGGTTTCATTACTGGAACTGTAACATCCTAGATTAGGGGTTATGCGTTCGTGTGTAATTCATGAGATAGTGGGCTCATTGGGTGTGTTGGATGTGTTCTGAGGAGTTCTAGGAACCCTAAGGTGTATGGAAATGTATGGAAATGTATGGAAATGTAAGGAAATGTATGGAAATGTATGGAAATGTATGGAAATGTATGGAAATGTGTGGAAATGTAAGGCAATGTATGTAAGGAAATGTAAGGAAATGCTTTGGAAACGTTAAGTTTAAAAGAGGAAAGTGAACATTTTTGGAAACTAGGGGATGTAAGGAAATGATGTGGAAATGATTCAAAAGAGGAAAGTAAACATTTTTGGAAACTTGGAAATGTAAGGAAATGCCAAGTTTAAAGAGCCAAACGAAAATTTTTGGAAACTTGGAAATGTAAAGAAATGTCAAGTTTTAAGGCTTAAAAAGAGAAAACTAAGGCAAGATGGCCTTAAGAAAAATAATAGGAGGAATTTGACACACAAACAGGATTGGAAAAGTGGCCTGGAAATGCCACTTAAGGCCCAGGTAAGTGACGCCACCTACATGAGCAAGTGGGCCTGAGTTCGAGTCACATGGGAGGCAAATAAAAGAAATTTTATTTTGCT
Source organism: Gossypium australe (assembly GCA_005393395.2). Taxonomy (NCBI): domain Eukaryota; kingdom Viridiplantae; phylum Streptophyta; class Magnoliopsida; order Malvales; family Malvaceae; genus Gossypium; species Gossypium australe. The sequence goes on along the minus strand of CM016621.1, from coordinate 46,464,797 downwards.
TCCAGAAGAAGTGAGGTGGACGGCACAAGCTATTTAAAAAGGAAGAGTTTTATTCTCTTTAAAATTCGGCTAAATGATGGATAAATAAGGGATTTATTTATCATTATTTTCAAGAGATAATGGTTGGATTAAATTCTTTTATTTAGTGATAATACAAAGGATAAAGCTATCAAATAGAAGAATGGTGACCAAGTAAGGGACTCTAGCTAGTAAATTCGGCTATAAAAGGAATAGAGAGGCCATTCAGCATTATTTACTCTTCCTTGATAACCTCTGCCGAATTTTCTCTGCAACCCCTATTCTTTTCTTCTTCATTCTTCTTCTCTCAATATTCCAAAAGCCGAAAGCTTGCTAAGATCAAGGCCATAGCCGAATAGTTTGAGACTTCAAGCAAAGGAACTGTCGATATCTAAAGTAAGGGTAAGATCTCATTCAATTTCCATCCTTTTTCTTTTAAGATTTGCCAAAATCTAGGACTAACCCCATTAATATCTTGTTGCCGAAACCTTGAAGAGATCTTTCGGGATTTACTAAGTGTCGGCTACAAGGAAGGAGAAGTTCTTTTCCCGAAGGTACACCATAAGCCGCGTGTTCCCTAGTTATTCGGTGAGTTTCGGGATTTAAAATCCACAAGGTAAGTGTCTATAGCATTCGGCCAAGGCCTATTTTAGTAGTTAGATCTATTATTATGTGTTTTAAGCCGAAAACTAATAGATTCAGGGGATCTAGTGAGTAGCCGATTTCAAAGGAGAAGAATACAAGTTTTCGGGATTTGACTATAGTCAATTCGACAACAAGGTAGGTTTTAAGAATACAAATCCTACTAGGATTTGGTTTTATAGGCTTTATGCTAACATACTAAGGTTACCAAATGTAGGAATTGAGATCTAAAGCAATAGATCGGTTTTTTCGGGATTTCAAGGAATTCGTTAAGCGAATCAAGTGTGTACCCCACACTAACTTTTCATATGTTATATGGAAAATATTTAATATATGAATGTATAAGAATGTGAATGTGGCTAAAATACCCTAATGTGGTACAAAGTACTCAGGTACGTTTTCTACTCCTACTAGGATTACGAAATATGTTATATTTTAACTTGTGAAAAGTAACGTGAATGTGAATTTAAGTATGATATGCATGATATGAATAACATGGGCATTCGGGTTATATGAGAAAGGGGAAGTGAATGTGATGACTTCGGTCTCATTGTCTGAATGTGGTGACTTCGGTCACATTATCTGAATGTGGTAACTTCGGTTACATTATCTGAATGTGGTAACTTCGGTTACATTATCTGAATGTGGTGTCTCATGACACAATTATCTGAATCTGGTGGCTATGCCACAAATTTTATATGGGCGATGAGCACGTCGACTGCAGCGACTGCCTTCGATGGTGTGTAGCGGAAGGAGGGTTAACTTAGTAGTCCTCACGGTGTGCAAGTTGGTACGGGGATGTGTAGCGGATAGCATCTAGGTTTGGGTATGGGTTGCATCATTATTTCATCTGTATATGAATGTGCATGTGATACGTTATGGTATGCCTGATCTATTAAATTTTAGTGTTGTGTACACATTGAGTCTGTTGACTCACCCCGTTGTGGGAACATTTTTCAGGTGATGAACAGTGATGGACCAGGACGGTAGAACTTGTGGTGGCCATGCTCAGCTTGAAGTTTTATTCAATATGGACATTTTATTTTATTTAAGTACTTAAGAATTTTATTTTGGGATTATTTGATGTAATAAGGCCATAAGGCCATAGTTGAACTACTTTATTTTTCCTTTACTTATTACGGTACAAATTTTTATTAATTAAAGATCAAGTGAAATTTATTTTCAAATAAACTCTAAATATTTTGTCACCTCAAATAAACTCGTTTTCAACTCAAGCCCAACCCAAAACAAACTTTCTTTCAAAACACCCAAGTTTTCCTAAGTCACAAAAGAATTTGAAACGGTTTACACCGGGGAACATACCAGATCCGGTCAAGGCTCATGGGCCAGGTTTGGGGTGTTTCAATTTGGTATCAGAGCCCAGTTTCAAACCCTCAGCCTGGGGTTTAAGGCCCAAAACGTTTTCAAATCGAGCCCAAATGAGTTTTTGAAGATAAGCAGGTTTTTCTGGCATGGCACCTAAGTCTCCGACCCGAAGTCCACCAGGTAAGTACCCCTAACCTTTGGGTAATTTATATTGTAATCTGTAGAAGGGTAGAAATAGAATGGAACGTAGATTAGTATGATAGGTACTTGAACTATAAGGCTAGCTTACCCCAACAGTTACATAAGACTTAAATGCTTAATAAAACAAACCTATGGCTAAGTCGCCGAGTTAGGGTGTGGCAACCATTGTGCGCATGTCTAGGATTGGATCCGGAAGAGCCTGGTATTTAAGCAGTCCTAGTGACTCACCTCCTCTTCGCTGGAATCCTACCTGGTGCGTAGCTTCGGTTCACCCTAACCAAGAGGACTTACTCATGGGCTAAACCCGTAACTAAAACCCGAAAGGGAACTAGCCGTATTTTTATGGAAACCCTAGTTTTAAAACTTTTTTAAAAAAAATTATCCTTTTAAATTGCCAACACGATTTTATAAAATTTTCTGAAATATTCTTGACTTACAAAAATTTACTAAATTACCCCTAGTGGTAAAATTACAAAAATGCCCTTGGTTTATAAAATGTCCAACTACCCAACAGTTTTACCAAAATTTCATTACTTTATAACAAGTCCAAAAACCCTAATTTGCAAAATATCAAAATACTTTGATTTTGGAAAATTACGAAATTGCCCCTGACTTACAAAATTACCAAAATGACCCTGAATTTCAAAAATTTTGCAACATCACCGATTTGGAAAACAATTCTCAAAAAGAAATCTCAGAGTTTTGCAAAATTTGGAAATACCCCGGAAACATTAAACTTTACAAATTTACACTGGTTTATTACCAAAATACCCCCGAGATCCAAAATTTCTGAAATACTCCCGGATTTCAAAAATTTTCCAAAATACCCCAGGAATTTAAAAATTCCAAAATACTTTTTGACAAAATCACCAAGGAACTTTTTCTTTTGAAAAATTACGAAAATACCCCTGCAGGACAAATTACGAAAATACCCCTGGGTAGTGGGAAAACAACAACCATGAAAACTACAACGTTTCTCTGAATGAACGAAAGTTCATAATTGATTGATGAATATATGAATGTAAAGACTGTATGCATGTAAGAATACGAAAGAACCACCCCTAAAATTCTTCTCATAAAACTTCTTCGCGGGTAATAAGTGAAACAAGGACTAATGCATAAAACTTTATAATCAGATTAAATCGCGACGTTAGAAATAAGTTCTAGGGGACGTGAACTTAGGGATTGTGCCTAGAAAGTATGATGGTTCTATTAAGATCAGAGTGCGCAGCGAAAGCATAGTGCGGTGAGAAGGATTGTACGGCTGTTAATAAGTAATTTCGAGGACGAAATTATTTTTAAGGAGGGTAGAACTGTAACATCCTAGATTAGGGGTTATGCGTTTGTGTGTAATTCATGAGATAGTGGGCTCAGTGGGTGTGTTGGATGTGTTCTGAGGAGTTCTAGGAACCCTAAGGTGTATGGAAATGTATGGAAATGTATGGAAATGTATGGAAATATATGGAAATGTATGGAAAAGTATGGAAATGTAAGGAAATGTATGGAAATGTATGGAAATGTATGGAAATGTGTGGAAATGTAAGGCAATGTATATAAGGAAATGTAAGGAAATGCTTTGGAAACGTTAAGTTTAAAAGAGGAAAGTGAACATTTTTGGAAACTAGGGGATGTAAAGAAATGATGTGGAAATGATTCAAAAGAGGAAAGTAAACATTTTTGGAAACTTGGAAATGTAAGGAAATGTCAAGTTTAAAGAGCCAAACGAAAATTTTTGGAAACTTGGAAATGTAAAGAAATGTCAAGTTTTAAGGCTTAAAAAGAGAAAACTAAGGCAAGGTGGCCTTAAGAAAAATAATAGGAGGAATTTGACACACAAACATGCTTGGAAAAGTGGCCTGGAAATGCCACTTAAGGCCCAGGTAAGTGACGCCACCTACATGAGCAAGTGGGCCTGAGTTCGAGTCACATGGGAAGCAAATAAAAGAAATTTTATTTTGCTTCCAAAAGAAGTGAGGTGGACAGCACAAGCTATTTAAAAAGGAAGAGTTTTATTCTCTTTAAAATTCGGCTAAATGATGGATAAATAAGGGATTTATTTATCATTATTTTCAAGAGATAATGGTTGGATTAAATTCTTTTATTTAGTGATAATACAAAGGATAAAGCTATCAAATAGAAGAGTGGTGGCCAAGTAAGAGACTCTAGCTAGTAAATTCGGCTATAAAAGGAATAGAGAGGCCATTCAGCATTATTTACTCTTCCTTGATAACCTCTGCCGAATTTTCTCTGCAACCCCTATTCTTTTCTTCTTTATTCTTCTCCTCTCAATATTCCAAAAGCCGAAAGCTTGCTAAGATCAAGGCCCTAGCCGAATAGTTTGAGACTTCAAGCAAAGGAACTGTCGATATCTAAAGTAAGGGTAAGATCTCATTCGATTTCCATCCTTTTTCTTTTAAGATTTGCCGAAATCTAGGACTAACCCCATTAATATCTTGTTGCCGAAACCTTGAAGAGATCTTTCGGGATTTACTAAGTGTCGACTACAAGGAAGGAGAAGTTCTTTTCCCGAAGGTACACCATAAGCCGCGTGTTCCCTAGTTATTCGGTGAGTTTCGGGATTTAAAATCCACAAGGTAAGTGTCTATAGCATTCGGCCAAGGCCTATTTTAGTAGTTAGATCTATTATTATGTGTTTTAAGCCGAAAACTAATAGATTCAGGGGATCTAGTGAGTAGCCGATTTCAAAGGAGAAGAATACAAGTTTTCGGGATTTGACTATAGTCAATTCGACAACAAGGTAGGTTTTAGGAATACAAATCCTACTAGGATTTGGTTTTATAGGCTTTATGCTAACATACTAAGGTTACCAAATGTAGGAATTGAGATCTAAAGCAATAGATCGATTTTTTCGGGATTTCAAGGAATTCTTTAAGCGAATCAGGTGTGTACCCCACACTAACTTTTAATATGTTATATGGAAAATATTTAATATATGAATGTATAAGAATGTGAATGTGGCTAAAATACCCTAATGTGGTACAAAGTACTCAGGTACGTTTTCTACTCCTACTAGGATTACGAAATATGTTATATTTTAACATGTGAAAAGTAACGTGAATGTGAATTTAAGTATGATATGCATGATATGAATAACATGGGCATTCGGGTTATATGAGAAAAGGGAAGTGAATGTGATGACTTCGGTCTCACTATCTGAATGTGGTGACTTCGGTTACATTATCTGAATGTGGTAACTTCGGTTACATTATCTGAATGTGGTAACTTCGGTTACATTATCTGAATGTGGTGTCTCATGACACAATTATCTGAATCTGGTGGCTATGCCACAAATTTTATATGGGCGATGAGCACGTCGACTGCAGCGACTGCCTTCGATGGTGTGTAGCGGAAGGAGGGTTGACTTAGTAGTCCCCACGGTGTGCAGGTTGGTACGGGGATGTGTAGCGGATGGCATCTAGGTTTGGGTATGGGTTGCATCATTATTTTATCTGTATATGAATGTGCATGTGATACGTTATGGTATGCCTGATCTATTAAATTTTAGTGTTGTGTACACATTGAGTCTGTTGACTCACCCCGTTGTGGGAACATTTTTCAGGTGATGAACAGTGATGGACCGGGACGGTAGAACTTGTGGTGGCCATGCTCAGCTTGAAGTTTTATTCAATATGGACATTTTATTTTATTTAAGTACTTAAGAATTTTATTTTGGGATTATTTGATGTAATAAGGCCATAAGGCCATAGTTGAACTACTTTATTTTTCCTTTATTTATTACGGTACAAATTTTTATTAATTAAAGATCAAGTGAAATTTATTTTCAAATAAACTCTAAATATTTTGTCACCTCAAATAAACTCGTTTTCAACTCAAGCCCAACCCAAAACAAACTTTCTTTCAAAACACCCAAGTTTTTCCTAAGTCACAAAAGAATTTGAAACGGTTTACACCGGGGAACATACCAGATCCGGTCAAGGCTCGTGGGCCGAGTTTGGGGTGTTTCTGGAACTACTTCTGGTTGATTCGCCTTTGGTGGTAATTCTGCATCTAGCGAAGTTGTCAGTTGATTAGAATTAGCTGGTCCTGAGGTTACTTTGTCGGGTTTTACAGATTTTGGTTCTAGTGAAACTGGGATTTCAACACTTGGTTGAACTTCTTCTGAGTCTTAAGCCTCAGCTTGCTCCTTTTCAGCTTCAATGGTATTGGGCTCTACCGTCTTTCCACTCCTCAATGTCAGCGTTTTGCAGTGCTCCTTTCCCAGATTTCTCAGATTTTTCGTATCACTAGGTAAGGTACCCTGTGGTCGGTTCCTAAGTTCAGTTGCAAGCTGGCCCATTTGGTTTTCCAGATTCTTCAATGTAGCTGCTTGGCTTTGGATTAAGGCATCATTCTTTGCCATGTATGCCTTCAGCAAACTCTCCAAGCTATTGGATGCTTCAGCTTGAACTGGTTTCTGAACTTGTTGAGGGAAACTAGGCAGCTGGGTTGGTCTGGGTTGGGTGTAAGTGTTACTGGTTCCAGCCTCTTGGTTACTCCGAGACAAATTCGGGTGGTTTTTCCACTATGGGTTATAAAAATTAGATTACAGCCCTTGCCTTCCTCGGTTTTGGTTCTGATTACCCATGTAGTATACAGATTCTGGGTTCGACGGACATTCTTCAAAAAAATGCCCTTCCCCACAATAGACACAAGCTATATTCTCAAATTGATTAGGCGACTGTGCTACAAAACTATTAGACCCATTAGTAGTAAGATTTTTAAGCATTGAGGATATTGATGATGCCTGAGATGCGAGTGAAGTAAGAGCGTCTACTTCATGTATTCCAATGACTCGTCTTCCTGACGCTGCTCGACTGGTTGGCAATTGATAGTTGTTGACGGCGATCCTCTCGATAATTTCATAAGCCTTATTATAAGACTTAGAAAGGAGAGCACCATTAGCAGAAGCGTCCACTACCATCTTCATGTGAGCGTTGAGACCATTATAAAACTTTTCAAGTTGGATGCAATGTGGAATTCCATGATGAGGGCACTTTCATATTAACTCTTTAAATCTTTCCCATGCCTCATACAAGGATTCGTCATCCATTTGTTGGAAGGCAGTGATCTCGTTCCTCAACTTAGCATTCTTACTAGGCGGGAAATACTTCATAAGAAATCTCTCTCCTAACTATTGCCATGTAGAAATTGAGTTTGGTGGCACTGAGTTCAACCAGGCTCAAGCTCTGTCCCTCAATGAATATGGGAACAACTTCAATCGTAATGCATCTTCGAGTACTCCGGCTAAGTTGAAAGAGTCGCTCACTTCCGTGAATAGTCTCATGTGCAGATAAGGGTCTTCGATAGGCATTCCACTGAATTGGCCCACTGTCTGAAGCATCTGGAACATGACTGGCTTCAGCTCAAATTGTTGTGCCTCGATTTCGGGTCTTCTAATACCCAGATTAAGATCATTGAACACTGGCACGACATATTGTCTTAAGGCTCTATCCCTATCATCAACAATAAGGATAAGATTTTGAGCAAGGTTTGCTCCATTTTCTTGATTCTATTCTCGAAATTCATCTCTTCGATCCTCTTTTGATTTGCTTGTCTTCTACGTTGTCGAAAGGTTCATTCTATCTCAGGGTCTACAGAGAGTAAATCGATAATTTGGTCAATACTCATAAACACCCGAAATATTCACAAGAAATTTAATTAAGGTAAAAATTAAACAGAAAATTAAACCAAATTGTAAGACTAACAAGTTCACAAATAATGGCTTTTGAAAAACAGTCCCCGGCAACGGCGACAAAAACTTCAAACGATGGAAATGTGCAAGTGTACATAGTCGCAACAAGTAATAAAGTGACAAGTAAATGTCGAGTTATCTACCCACAGGGACTGTAAAAGAATTATTTATGAAAGTAATTTTAAACACTTTGGTGAAGGAAAAATATTTGGTTTTGAGAAATTATTAAAAACTAGAAAACAAAGTAAAATAAAATAAAGTTCTAATGCACGATTTCAAAAGCTGATTTTAATCAAGATGATATAATTGTGTTGGATTAATTATATTTCCTTACCTTAGAATTATTAAAGTTATGCTTATACTTGTTACGAATAAATCACGACAACTCGGTAATTTGCTAACTTATGAACATATTTAAAAATAAAAAATCCATTCATCTCTTGTACATATTCCCATGTCAATTCGTCCGATAAAATAGATTTATAAAGGTAAACATGTTATTGCACGTACATACTTATTAAATTAAACAATCTCTCGCATATTCCTATGTCGATTCAAACGATTAATTCAACCTAATAAGTATATAAAAGACTATGTGAGGTAACAAAGTATCCTTACCTTGAAACAGTTTAATCACAATAATCTTGCAAGTTATGCAAGGCATGTGTATCGCAAAATACAATACTAATCTAATCTTCAGCTACCTTAGAAGAATTAAACATGCACTAATTAAGTACTGTGTCCATTAATTACAAGTTCAATGCGTTTAAATAATTAATTCAAACACTGACAACTCCCACACAAATTCGTATACTTACAGTCTTACTGTTCAATTACCACATACATGTTTACTTTTTTAGAACTTAACACGCAGAGCTAAAATACTTACCTTGATGCGAAATAACCACTGACCATAAAAGAACCATGACTTCTAGATTTTCGATGAAAGATACTTTTAGACTTGAGGAAGGTATCAGTGAATACCAATTAAGGAAGAGGAAGAAGAAAGAAAAACCCTTTCAGAAATCATCTCTCACATATAAATATGACTCAACTTACTTAGTAGAATTTAACAAGTGTCATATGTATAAGAACTTGCCTTCCTATTAGCCTACTATTCCTCAAAGAAATATAAATAAGTTCCCTTCATCATACTTCTTGTAACACCCCTTACCCGTATTCAACGCCAGAACAGGGTACGAGGCATTACCAGACATATACACCAACAATTATGTAATACCGGGACACGCCTTTCCACTCAAAATTAAAACTTTTTGTAACATCTCTTAAACAAGCCTACTAGGCCCAAATCACACAATAGGAATGGTTCGGGATCAAGTCGAACACTTTTGGAGCTCTCTAAAAAATCTTAGAAAATTTTCATTAAACAGTCCACACGCCCATGTGGAGGAAGGGACATGCCCATGTGGCATATCACATGCCCGTGTTCCACATCGGTGTGGATTTATTTCTTAATTTGTACCTACAGGGTTTTCACACTGCCAGACACACGCCCGTGTCCCTCACACGGCCTCGACACACCCATGTCTTAGCCCGTGTGCAAAAACCTTGGCATTCTGTTTCTAACGTCATCACCTAATAAATGTCACACGGCCAAGGCACACGCCCGTGTCCTTCAGCCGTGTGGCGAATTAAATTCCCAATTTCAGTTGCAGACTTCACATGGCCTGGGCACACGCCCATGTCCATTGCCGTGCCTCCCACACGGTTGAGACACACGGCCGTGTCTCTGCCCGTGAGGTTACTACTAAGCATACTGACTTGCAAACCTAGCATACATGGGGACACACGGCCTAACCACACGCCTATGAGGCTAACAGTGTGTCACACACGGCCTAGACACACGCCCGTGTGTCTACCCGTATGGACAAGAACTAGGCTATTTGCCAAGCTCTTTCTATCACCCCAACTTATACAAACATAAATCACACTAAACCTTCAACCCATTCATGCATAATTAAACTAAGTAAACTAATCATGCATCTTGCACATTCATGAGTAACCTCATCCTTTCATAGATTAATAAGAAAGAGTCATCAACTATGGCCTTATACAAAAGAGTTCATCTTTGATTGAGCCAACACATTTGGCCAAAACAATATGACATTCAACTAAGTCTAGTCTCTATACATGCCATACTCAAAATGCTAATTCTAACTATACAAAGATGTGCTGATAGTGTGGGTGATCCTTTGTTTATCTTCGTATCCCGAGCTAGCTCTTCGATACTATAAAATAAGGGAAAAGAGAAGGGAGTAAGCTTTAAGCTTAGTAAGTCTATATGTAAACAATAATCATTATACCATATACTAATCAATCAAAAACATTACATATAATGTAAAAACAATTCATGTTCTCATAATCATGCTTACTCATCTCAACTTTTACTACATCCCAACCGCATATCATATACATTGTTCACATTTACTGGTACTCATGCCCTGCACTTATCACCACAAAGCCACATATAATTTCACTTAGTCAAATTTCTTGATGAACCCTTCGAAATGATACAAGATACTTGGTGGTTTCGCACACAGCCCACCATTAATCAATAATAGGGTGGTATTGCACACAGCCCACCAACAATGATTATTACGGCCGTATCGCACTTAACCCACCAAAATGAATATATATACGATGGTACCGCACACAGCCCACCAATATTTACATGTTTACAATTATTTATCCGTACCCACATTTCTATCCCAAAGGTTCATCCGAGAATTTCCCCATTTTCTACCATTTCAATAGTTCTCACCAATAATCAATCACATCCACACAATGCATTAATAGGTAAAACATACGTAATAAAGATGTATCGCTTACACATAAACTTACCTCGGTGCAAAATATGTTAATTTGCGGTTTAGTCCGAAACCTTGTCTTTTCCCCGGTCAAGGTTGATTTCGCATTCTTCTTGATCTATAATAATAAAATTTACTCATTTAATCACTACATAAATCAAGACACTTCAAAATTCCTACATGGGCAACAATGACCGTTTTACCCTTATACTTTGGTAAAATTATGATTTTGCCTTTAGGCTCGTAAAACGAAATGTGTTCATTTTTCACATATCCAAGCCTAGCTGATTTATTTTCTCTCTTATAGAAACTCACGATTCTAATTATTTCACACCTTTATCATCTATTTTATAACCTTTACAAACTAGTCTTATTAGGAGTTTTCATGCTAAGTCCTTTCACAAAAGTTGTTCTTTGATCCACTAAGGTTCATTTTCTTCCATAAAAACTCAGCAAACAACATAAACACTCTCATGAAAACACCCTAAAGTTCCAATCATTTTGCAAAATAGTCCCATCTTTAGCTAGCTTAAGCTTTAAGGGTTCTAAAAGCACAAGAATTATCAAATAAAACCATCAAAATCACTTACTTGAAAGAGGATAAGTTGCTGAAATTTCTAAGCTTTCAAAACCCCCTTTTTGCTGGTATTTTTGGTAGAAGATGATGAAGATGATATGTGTTATCATCTTTCTTCTTATTTTATATTAATTTATCAATTAAGTCACCAAAACCTCACCTAACCAATTGACCATGTCTTTTCCTGTCCCTATGGCTGGCCACCCCACTAAACAAGGCCTAATTGCACATTAGGGACCTCCAATTAAAATTCTATAGCTATTTAACACCTTTAACTTGAAAAGTAAAACTTTCGCACTTTATGCGATTTAGTCCTTTTTTCACAATTAAGCATGAAATCGCTAAAATTAATGCGTCAAAATTTTCATGCACTCATATAATTATGCCATAACACATAAAATAATATTAAACCTAATTTATCCGACCTCAAATTAGTGGTTTCGAAACCACTATTCCGGCTAGCCCCAAAATCGGGATGTCACAACTCTCCCCCCTTTAGAGATTTTCATCCCTGAAAATCTTACTGGTTAAGAGGTTTGGGTACTATTTTTTCACAGCTTCTTCTGGTACCCACGTAGCCTCTTCTACACCGTGTTTTTGCCACAACACTTTCACTAAAGCTATACTTTTGTTCCTCAACTGTTTAACCTCTCAGGCCAAAATCTTAATTGGTTCCTCTTCATAAGTCATATCCAGTCGTTTCTCAATTTCAGTCGAAGGAATCACATGCGAAGGATCGAAACGATATCATTGCAGTATCGACACATGAAACACAGTAAGCTACTGGTAAGCTACTGGTCCAATCCTTTCAATAACCTCATACGGCCCTATGAATCGTGGAATCAATTTGCCCTTTCGACCAAATCTCAATATTTTCTTCCACGGGGATAATTTCAGGAATACTTTATCGCCCATCTGAAACTCAATTTCTTTCCTTTTCAAATCCGCGTATGACTTTTGTCAATCTGGAGCAGCTTTCAGACTATCACGGATCACTTTCACCTTCTTCTCGGTTTCTTTAACTAGATCAATCCCGTGAATTTGCTTCTCACTAAGCTCGGTCCAAACAGAGGAGTCCAACACTTGCGACCCTATAAGGCTTCGTACGGTGCCATCCGTATACTCGACTGATAACTATTGTTGTAGGCAAACTCAACCAAAGGTAGATATCTTTTCCAACTACCTTCGAACTCTAAAACACAGCATCGGAGCATATCCTCAAGAACTTGAATCACTCTTTCGGATTGGCCATCGCTTTGTGGATGGAACACGGTACTAAAATTCAATTTCGTACCCAAGGCTTCTTGCAACTTTTTCCAAAACCTCAAAGTAAACCTTGGATCTCTATCCAAGATAATAGACATAGGAACCCCATGTAATCTCAGAACCTCAGCAATATACAGCTCAACCAACTTGTCAAGTGAGTAATCCACACGCACTGGTATAAAGTGAGTCGATTTCGTTAGTCTATCAACAATAACTCACACATTATCTTTCTTTCTCGGAGTCATAGGTAACCCTATTACGAAATCTATCGTGATTCGGTCCCATTTCCACTCAGGAACCATCACTGGCTGAAGTAATCCCGAAGGTACTTGATGCTCAACTTTCACTTTTTGACATATGAAACACCTTGTAACAAACTCGGAGATATCTCTTTTCATACCTGGCCACCAATAAAACTTCTTTAAATCATTATACATTTTTGTGCTGGCCGGATGTACTGACAAGTAACCATTGTGTGCCTCATGCAAAATTCTCAGAATCAACTCATCATCTTTAGGTACATAAACTCTATCGCGAAACATCAAACAGTCATCTGCACCAACCTGAAAGTTAGAGTTATTTCCCGATTCGCTCTGAGCTTTCTTAACTTGCATCTCACTTTCATTCTTTTGAGCTTCGCATATTTGCTGAAGAAATAATGGTCTAGCTCCCAACTCGACCAATATAGGACCATCATCTGACAATGCTAAACTCGTACTCATGGCTCTTAAAGCATACAGGGATTTTCTCCTTAAGGCGTCCGCAACCGCATTCGCTTTCCCCATGTGGTAATCGATTACTAGCTCATAATCCTTCAATAACTCGAGCCACCGCCATTGTCGCAAATTCAAATCTTTTTGATTCATCAAGTATTTCAAACTCTTGTGATCGGTGAAGATTCGAAATTTCTCACCATACAAATAATGGTGCCAAATCCTCAAAGCAAAAACAATAACAGCCAACTCCAAATCGTAAGTTGGATAATTCTTTTCATGTGGTTTTAGCTATCTCGAGGCATAAGCTACTACTTTTCCTTCTTGCATCAACACACAGCCAAGACCATTTAAGGACGCATCATTGTAGACCACAAACTCCTTTCCTGACTCCATTTGCACTAAAACTGGTGCCTCAGTCAACAATGCTTTCAGTTTCTCGAAACTCTGTTGGCACCTTTCGGTGCATTCAAGCTTAACATCTTTATGCAATAGCCTCTTCATTGGAGTAGCTATCATGGAAAATCCCATGACAAATCGTCTGTAGTAACCCGCTAAACCTAAAAAGCTCCTAATCTCTGATACATTTCTCGACGGTTTCCACTCCACAATAGCCGAGATCTTACTCGGATCAACTCTAGTTCCATCACCCGACACAATGCGTCCTAAGAATCCGACCTCCCGGAGCCAAAACTCACTCTTGCTAAACTTAGCATACAACTGCTTGTCTCTTAGTGTCTACAAGATAGTTCTCAGGTGCTCCGCGTGCTCACTCTCATCTTGAGAATAAATTAGTATGTCGTCAATAAAAACGACTATGAATTTGTCTAAGTATGATCGAAAGATGCGGTTCAATAAATTCATAAAGATCGCAAGAGCATTCGTTAAGACAAATGGCATGACAAGGAACTCATAATGGCCATACCTAGTCCAAAATGAAGTTTTCGGCACATCTTGCTTCGTAACCCTCAACTAGTAATAGCCAGACCTCAGGTCTATCTTAGAAAACACCGTAGTTCCCTTCAATTGGTTGAACAAGTCATCGATCCTCGGCAAAGGATACTTATTCTTCATTGTCACCTTGTTAAGTTGTCTGTAGTCTATACACAATCTCATCGACCCGTCTTTCTTCTTCACAAAGAGTACCGGAACACCCCATGGTGAATATCTCGATCTTGCAAAACCCTTATTTGTTAACTCTTGCAGCTGAACTTTCAACTCTATTAACTCCAATAGTGCCATCCTATACGGGGCAACCGAAATAGGTGTTGTACCCTGAACTAACTCAATGCCAAACTTGACTTCTCTAACTGGAGGCAATCCGGGTAACTCTTCCGGAAACACATCTGGATACTCGCACACCACAGGCATCGATTCAATCTTTACCTCTGACTCTTGAGTATTCAACACAAAGGCAAGATAGGACCCATACCATTTTCTCATGTATTTCTTAGCTACCATAGACGAAATCACTACAGGCATATTATCCGATTTACCTGATTCAACCCGAATGACATCTCTATTTACACATCTCAATTCAATAAACTTACTATCACAGTTTACTAAAACATTATGAGCAGTCAACAAATCCATGCCAAGAATTAGGTCAAATTCATCAAACGGCAACAATATGAGATTCGCCGGAAAACAATGACCTCTAATTGTCAAAGGGCAATTCCTACAAACCTTGTCCACTAGCACATGTTTGCCTAACGGGTTTGACACTTTTATCACAAATTCCGTAGACTCGATAATCATACTCATGCTAGATACCAATCTCATACAAATATAAGAATAGGTAGACCTCGATCAATCAAAGCAACAACAGAGATATCGTGAAGAGAGAAAGTACCCGTTATCACATTTGGAGACGAAGCCTCTTCGCGAGCGCGAATGGCATAAGTCCTTGCAGGTGTTCTACCCTCTGATCTCACAACAGAATCTCTAGGCGCTCCTCTACCACTAGTCCCAATTCCCGGGATCCTTTGTGGTCTACCCCTCGAAGGTACATTGCTTACTCTTACTTTTTGTTTTCTATCTTTCTCATCCCTCTCTGGACAGTTTCGAATGAAGTGGTCTGGTGAACCACACTTGTAACAAGTTTGATTGTTCTCCCCAACATACCCCAGTATGTTGTCTACCACAATTTGGACACTCCGTTTTATTTGACTTTGCATTGCCCACGTTTGCCATCGAGGTGGCTTGAACTCTCGAGCCTGAATATGTATTACATCGATCTTGATCTGAATACCCAGCTGAAGCAGTCGTCCGAGGGTTCGTTTCTTTAGACTTCTTTGATTGGGTTTGAAACGACTTGCTCATCGACCTCTTCCTCGCATCTCGGGCCTCGGTCATAACTTTTCTCTTTTCCTTATTCAACTCTTCAACCTTGCAAGCTCTGTCAACCAACACCACAAATTCTTTCAATTCCAAGATCCCAACTAGCAATCTGATATCCTCATTCAGCCCATCTTCGAACCTCTTGCACAAAAATAACTTCCGTAGACATACATTCTTGCGCATATTTACTAAGCCTAACAAATTCGCGCTCATACTCTGCCACAGTCATCTTGCCTTACTTCAATTCAAGAAACTCTAGGAAGAACTATTCTAGGAGGAAGTTCCATGTCACTCTCTCCCTCAGTACTACAGATGTCAGTATTTTCCACCAACGATATGTCGAGTCCCTCAATAATGACACAGCACATTTTAAGCTCTCCTCAGGTGTGCAAGAGAGTTCATCAAATACCCACATAGAGTTCTCAAGCCAGAACTCCTCTTTCTCAGGGTCATCATCTATATTAGCTCTAAATTCCTCGGCCCCTTGTTTTCTAATCTTATCAACCAACGGTTTGGTCATTCTTACCAAATCTATACCTTGAGGAGCCACGGGGACTGGCTGAGGTATAGGTGGGAGTGGAGGAGGTTGAGCATTAGAGTTTGCTTGTACGTACTCAGTGTACCAATTACTCATCATATGGAGAAAGGCTTCCCGAGCCTCTTCTCCTTGACACAAAGTCTCGGATCTACTTTCTACAGGTGCGGTCCCTTGCGTTGGAGCCGGTGCATTACTAGCAGCGTCATCAGCAGCAGCTCAGTCGGGGTCCATTTACTATACGAAAACACAGTTTAAAATTGTCAGGAGTCACCACACTATCAATATATTTATGGCATGTATAGCTAGACTCTCACTCACACTACGGTAGTTCGAGAACCGACTAAACCATAGCTCTGATTCCACTAAATGGAACACCCCTTACCCGTATTCAACGTCGAAACAGGGTACGAGGCATTACCAGACTTATACACCAACAATTATGTAGTACCGAGACACGACTTTCCACTCAAAATTAAAACTTTTCTTAACATCTCTTAAACAAGCCTACTAGGCCAAAATCACACATTAGGAATGGTTCGGGACCAAGTCGAACCCTTTTGAAGCTCTCCAGAAAATCCTAGAAAATTTTCACTAAATAGTCCACACGCCCATGTGGCATATCACATGCCCGTGTTCCACACCCATGTGGAATTATTTCTTAATCCGAACCTATAGGGGTTTTCACACGGTCGGGCACACGTACGTGTCCCTCACACGGCCTTGATACGCCTGTGTCTTAGCCCGTGTGCAAAAACCTTGACATTTTATTTCTGACTTCATCACCCCATAAATGTCACACGGCCGTGTCCTTCGACCGTGTGGCGAATTAAATTCCCTATTTTAGGTGCAGACTTCACACGGCCTGGGCACACACCCATGTCCATGGTCGTGCCTCCCACTCGGTTGAGACACACGGCCGTATCTCTGCCTTTGTGGTTACTACTGAGCATACTGACTTGTAAACCTAGCATACATGGGGACACACGGCCTAACCACATGCTCATGAGGCTAACCGTGTGTCACACATGACCTAGACACTAAACCTTCAACCCATTCATGCATAATTAAACTAAATAAACCAATCATGCATCTTGCACATTCATGAATAACCTCATCTTTTCATAGATTAATAAGAAAGAGCCATGAACTATGGCCTTATACAAAAGAGTTCATCTTTGATTGAGCCAACACATTTGGCCAAAACAATATGACATTCAACTAAGTCTAGTCCCTATACATGCCATACTCATAATGCTAATTCTAACTATACCAAGATGTGTTGATAGTGTGGGTGATCATTTGCTTATCTCCGTATCCCGAGCTAGCTCTTCGACACTATAAAACAAGGGAAAAGAGAAGGGAGTAAGCTTTAAGCTTAGTGAGTTTATATGTAGACAATAAGCTTCATACCATATGCTAATCAATCAAAAACATTACATATTATGTAAAAACAATTCATATTCTCATAATCATGCTTACTCATCTCAACTTTTACTACATCCCAACCATATATCATATACATTACTCACATTTACTGGTACTCATGCCCTGCACTTATCACCACAAAGCCACATAAAATTTCACTTAGTCAAATTTCTCGATGAACCCTTCGGAATGATACAAGATACCCGGTGGTTTCGCACACAGCCTACCATAAAGCAATAATAGGGTGGTATCGCACACAGCCCACCAACAATGATAATTTCGGTGGTATCGCACTTAGCCCACCAAAATGAATATATATATGATGGTATCACACACAGCCCATCCTTAATAAGTGACAAGGTGGTATCGCACAAAGCCCACTAATATTTACATGTTTACGATTATTTATTCGTACCTACATTTCTATTCCGAAGGTTCATCAGAGAATTTCCCCATTTTCTATCATTTCAATAATTCTCACCAATAATCAATCACATCCACACAATGCATTAATAGGTAAAACATACGTAATAAAGATGTATTGTTTACACATAAACTTACCTCGATGCAAAATATGTTAATTTGTGGTTTAGTCTGAAACCTTGCCTTTTCCCCGGTCAAGGTTGATTCCGCGTTCTTCTTGATCTGTAATAATAAAATTTACTCATTTAATCACTACATAAATCAAGACACTTCAAAATTCCTACTTTGCCAAAAATGACCGTTTTGCCTTTATACTTTGGCAAAATTACAATTTTGCCCTTAGGCTTGTAAAACAAAATGTGTTCATTTTTCACATATCCAAGCCTAGCTGATTCATTTTCTCTCTTATAGCAACTCACAAATCTAATTATTTCACACCTTTATCATCTATTTTATAACCTTTACAAACTAGTCTTATTAGGAGTTTTCATGCAAAGTCCTTTCATAAAAGTTGTTCTTTGACCCATTAAGGTTCATTTTCTTCCATAAAAACTCAGCAAAAAACATAAACACTCTTATGGAAGCACCCTAAGCTTCCAGTCATTTTGCAAAATAGTCCCCTCTTTAGCTTAAGCTTTAGGGGTTCCAAAAGTACAAGAATTATCAAATAAAACCACCAAAATCACTTACTTGAAAGAGGATAAGTTGCTGGAATTTCTAAGCTTTCAAAACCCCCTTGTTGTTGGTATTTTTGGTAGAAGATGATGAAGATGATATGTGTTATCATCTTTCTTCTTATTTTATTTTAATTTATCAATTAAGTCACCAAAACCTCACCTAACCAATTGACCATGTCTTTTCTTTTCCCTATGGCTGGCCACCCCACTAAGCAAGGCCTAATTGCACATTAGGGACCTCCAATTAAAATTCTATAGCTATTTAATACCTCTAACTTGAAAAATAAAACTTTCACACTTTATGCGATTTAGTCCTTTTTCACAATTAAGCATGAAATCGCTAAAATTAATGCGCCAAAATTTTCATGCACTCATATAATTATGCCATAACACATAAAATAATCCTACCTCAAATTAGTGGTTCCAAAACCACTATTTCAATTAGCCCTAAAATTGGGCTGTTACACTTTTCAGGCTATGCTATACAATTAGTTTCTAACCAGATTACTCAGAATCTAAGTAACACAGTATTACATACAAACCAGACATATTATACCTTGGGCGAATACTCATTCCATACTTACCCTTTATCAGTTAAACGAACTTCTCTTTAATATAGCATAACATCATGAAGTCAAATTCTTACTAACTTAAGTAGCAATTACTATACGCCCAAAACGTTAGATTCGCCAGAATTAGGTGTTACACATCACCGTAAACAAAACATTCTTGAAAGCATTTCCAGCTAATCCCAAGCTAGTTGTAGGTGCTTGTTTTGGAACAAGAGGCACATGAATTTCAATTTCTTCTCTAGTTTCTTCTCTAAATCCTTCAAACATCTTTTTCAATGCTACAAGAAAATTTTGATTAGTTTAACACACTTATGGACTAAGCCAGAAGCGTATCATGCATGATGGGGTGTGACTCAGCCTTTGGTTTTTAGAGAATCGGCTCAACCTTGGCTCTGATACCAAACTTGTAACACACCAAACTTGACCCTATAATAGGATCCGAGTATGGTGTCACTACTTAAAATAAAACTAATTTTAAAAAATTTTGGCAAAAACTTTATATAATTGTTACAAAGCTATAAATATAAAATATATGTTAGTTGTTACTTCATCAAGTTTTGAAATAAAACATCAACAATTTAAAAATATTATACAAACCATATGGTGTAGAAGTTCAGATACAATAACTTCATTAAACAAAATATATTAATTTAAAACCAAGCATTAATACTTCATAAAAATATCAAAAAAATAGAGACTTATCAAAATAAAAGTTCTTTGTACAAATCATTTACAAATACACTATTGTGCCACCCCTACGAGTTATGCATGATACGAAATAAAGTAGTCAGCTTACAATCGTAGTAGTACTCTAGCCTTCCTTTAGTCAACAAGCTTGAGAAAGAAAAGGTAACAAAGTAAGTTCATACTGACTTAATGAGTTCCAAGGAGAAATCATGCATAACGTTATTGATATCACATTTGAACCTTTTTGAAAGATTTACACACATTCACATGGTACGCCCAATGGCGTATACAGAACACGGACAAACTCAGTATTCCAACTTACTTATCACTTGGGCGTATATTGTATGCCAACACAACACAACTTAGAAAAATCCATTCTCATGCTAGCCACGTCTCCAGAATTTAGAATCAGAAGCATATCATTTAGTCTTATTCATATACATTCTCCCCCTTAACTCATATAATTTTCATTCAGAACAACATGTTTTAGCGTGATCAACCAATCTGGTTTGCAATATAGTTGCCTTACCGGAGGCTACAAAAACATATCTCCTCATCTCCATCACCTCATATCATTTCATATCATATAATGCGTATTAGAAGCAGATGGTAGTGGCTTAAGCATGAAGAATGACGCTTACTTTATATCACAGATAGATTGTACTCAGACTAAAGACTTTGGATAACCATTACCCACATAACATCTTTCATCCATTACAGAGGAGGATTACGTACCTTACACGAATTATAATAATAAGAAAATTACAACACATGGAAGTAAGATGGAACTCACCAAAAACTTTAGCACAAGCCTATAAAGCAGGTCATTTGCCTTTATCATTTGGACCTTCGTTAACTTCTTGGGCTAAAATAAAGATAATTAAACATATCAGATCATCAATTGATCCAATCTAATCATGCATGCAAGAATCAACAAAGCTCAATCCAGAATCAGGAAGTTTCCTTCTTCACACACAATTCTAACATCTACGCATATAGAAATTAGAAACACATAAATGACTTAGAGGTAACCTAGGATTCATCAGTAATTACCAGTGAGCTGGTACTAATGTAAAATTTAGCTGAATATTGAGAACCTTACTTCGAAGAGGTTTCCTGAACTTAGTTATTTAAAGAGTTTTTCAGAGGAAATCAAGAAAGAAGAAGAAAACGTAAAAGTGTTCAGAAAGACAACTATCCTCATATACTTAAGCTCAGAGACAAGCATTACTGGAAAGATCAGATAATTCCACTAACTCTCTTGATTCCCATGATTAAGTGCACTTAACATAATTTAAGTCTTATCATCTACAGTAGTCTAATTCTGCTCTAATTAAACCTCAACTTAACTAACCAAATTACCATACTTAAATAATAAACAAATCTAAACAGCTGCAAACTTAACAAGTTCGCCAAAAGCATTTGAGTTAGGCAAATACTTAACAAAAGAGTCTGCTCAACCATAAAACTCATCAAAACTTAGAGTTCACCAAATGACACAAAACACATAATTCTATACTTAGCCAGACAAACATTTTACTTACTCATATCTATCTTTATTTTACCAACTATACACAAAATAGTAACAAAAAACAAATGCTTCACTAGGCGGGCTGTTATATTAATGTTCAATTATGTGTAATACATGTTTATAATATGATATGTAATCATTTCCATGTTTTATACAAGCTTACGAAAGCTTTATTTCTAACATGAAGTTGAATTAGGACCAAGTTATAATATCCTCAAAATTTCGGGTTAACATCGCAACTTCCGGGGTTCCTCATTGTGATGCAACATACTGACTTGGTCTCGTCGCAACAAAAAATGCTCGACGTCGCGACATGACCATCTGTTTGGAATTTATTCAAATTATACCAATTCAAAATGGCCTAACCAATTGACCAAGCTCACTTTCAACCTGCTAAAGACATAAAAACACATTTTAATGCTTCATATACTATCTTAAATGGTTCGTCCCAACCAATTCATCAATTTGAACATTTAGTTCAAGAACTAATCTAACTTAAAATTGCATTTCTATCAGTTATGTAACTGCCCGGTTTCTAGTGGTATTGAAATTACGGTTTCAAAATGCCATTTCTATAAACGATGTTCATAAATATTAATATTTAATATTTACAAGACTATAATAGAAACATATCAAAATTTGGTCCAGTAACTTTGTTTAATTGATAGTTAATTGAGGTCCAAGTGTAATGATCCTAAAGTTAGTGGTATTGAAAAATGTGATTTTGGGAGCTCATTTCCATAAATCGAACCCGTAAAAATTTTTATTAAATATTTATGAAATTATAGTAGAAATTAATTGAATTTTGGACAGTTAATTTTATTGAATTAGTGATTAACTATGGTATAAGGACTCAATTGTAAAAGCGGTAAAAGTTTAATTGCTAAAGAATCTCTAATTAGAAATTAAAGTAAGGGCTTAAAGTGTCAATTTTACCACCACATGAAGTTTAGTGGATGATGGCTTAATGAATTATAGATTAAAGTTGTAAATTTAATAAAATAAAATAAAATAAATTAAGCAATAAAATTTGGTTAGTGGAGAGAAAGAGAAACATTTTCTCATCTTCTCCATCAAGAGGCTGAATTAAAAGAGTGAAGAATAAGGGGTCTCGGCCATAGGTGATCAACTTTAAAGCTTTAAATTAGTTAGTGCGATTTAGTCATTTTCTTATAATTTTTATGTTTTTGAAACCTCGAGAGCTTAATCTAGCATGTGTGTTATTTTTTTGGAACTGTTAAAGATATAGGAAGTTTCTATTGATAAATATTTGAATTTCTAGGTATTAAATTGATAGATTTTAAGCTTAGGAGTGAAAAATGATTAAATTGTGAAGTTAATTTATAGTTTTGTAGAATAGGGAGTAAAATGCATGAATTTTGAAATTTGTATTGAATTGAGAAATTAGAGGTCCTAAATAGACTATAGTGAAATCAGGATAGAAATTTGAGCTCTAAATTGGAAGTTATGTTAGTCCCAGTTTTAGGGACTAACTTAAAAAATGCGAAATTTAAAGGGGCATTTGAATAATAAAATTGAACTGATACTGTAACAGCCCGTTTTTCAGTGGTGACGGAATAGTGGTTTTGGGACCACAAATTACATCGTGTCGACCCAAATATTTTATTTATAGAATATTTTTGGAGTCATTAGAGTCGTATTAATTTTTGGTTAAGAAATTTTATTGTTTAGATAGCTAATTAAGGAAAAATGACTAAATTGAAAAAGGTGCAAAACATAATAATTATTGCATTTAGGTGGTCAAATAGCTTAATTACTAAATGAATAAGGACTCAAGTAGCAATTAGGCCCTAGATAGTATGGATGAAGGATAATTTGATTGAAAATGATGAAATAATATATGTCCAATGGTAATTTTGTAATTTAATGAAAATTAAAACAAAATTAAAGAAAGAATAAAACATTTTCACTTCATTTCTTCTTCAATTTGCCAAAAACCATAGCTAGGGAGAAGAAGCTTCGATTTTGGTTGTTTCCATTGCATGTAAGTGAAATTGATACCCATTTCTTGTAATTTTTATGTTTTTGAGATCGTTGCAATTAGGTCCAGTCAGCCCGTACCTTCGTTTTTGAATCTGTTAAAATTTTTAGAAGTTTCCATTGATAAATCTTGAATTTTTTTTATGATAACTATGTGTTTGAAGCTTTGATTGTGGTATATTTGGTTGTTTTGTGAAGTGATTTTTGTTATTTTTTGAATTAAGGATTAAATTGTTAAAATGTTAAAATTTCATGGTTTATTGATGAATAAGAGTTGTTTTGTGGATTTTTTTAAAAGCATTAGTATTCGGCTGAAAACTTTGAATTGTGAAAATGGTTAATTTGATGAATTTTAAGTTAAGGGACTAAATTACAAAAGTTGTAAAAGTTAGGGGTAATTGTGTAATTTCAATAAATAAAAGGGTATAAAATGTAGAATAAATTGGAATATGAATTGTATGCTAATAATTGATAATTTTTACATTTTAGATCAGGACCCTGTTGATTTATGATAAACCGTAATAGTAACATATTTTAATCCCACATTTAGTATGCTTTTGGATGATTTAAGCATCGATTTATATAAAAAGGTGCTCTTAATCCTTTCTTTTCACGTCTTATACCCAGGAAGGCACCCGAGGATAAAAATAACATAAAACGGGCCCAAAACGGAGTAAGCTCACACGACCGTGCCTCATTAAAGAAGTTCGAACACGGCTTGAAGACTTGTCACACGGGCGTGTGACATGGCCGTGTCCCTGTCATGGCAATGAACAATTTCATTCGGATTTGGATACTTTAGGGCAAAGAAACACATTCCAAGAGCCTATATATATCCCCTAAGTTCATCCTTGAAGGGGGCGGTTAGCTAGGCCAAGGAGCCAAGCCGAGAAGGTCAGATTTGTGGGAATCACTTGAAGATAGCCAGTTGATCCATCCCATGAAGCCAGAATTCTACTCAAGATGGCAGATTTCACCTTCAATTCCTTTAGGGAGTTTTAGGGATTTCTTATGTTTTGTTTTATCTTTTCTCTTGAGATGTTTTCTTTATTTGTTATGAACTAAATCCTTCAGATACTTGAAGGGGATGAAACCTAGATGAATCTTGTTATTAATGTCTGAATTATATGATAAATACTTAGTTTGTTCTTAATTATGCAAGCTT
The DNA here is from genome assembly GCA_005393395.2 of Gossypium australe. NCBI lineage: Eukaryota > Viridiplantae > Streptophyta > Magnoliopsida > Malvales > Malvaceae > Gossypium > Gossypium australe. The sequence goes on along the minus strand of CM016621.1, from coordinate 46,440,154 downwards.
AATCCAAATTTGATGTGCTTAGGTGGAGGAGGAATAGACCCTGCTCAAAAGTAGATCTAGCATAATTAAGCAGAGTTGATCGCATGCCTAGAGATAGGGTGACGAGATTTTGCCGGATTAGGGTGAAACCTAATATGGGAGTCCATAGATCGATTTACTGCTATTCTAGGGGGTTATTATTCGAGAAAGAGATTTTCGTTAATTAACATAGGGTTAGACGTTATTCGCCTCGAGAAAGGGTTTAATATACGTTAGGGAGTCTTACGGATCAAGCTAAGTAAATAAATCGTATGGTTCAGGGTTAAATAACAAGTGAAGTCTAGGTGGATTCTTTCTGAGGGTATCGTCTTAATCAACTGAGTTTTTCCTAAAGTTATTTTTCCAATTCATCCTTTTTGACTTTGTGTCTTTGGGTTAGTAAATAGTTTAGATTATATTAAAGCAACATCACTTCTTTTAGGTTAAATAATAAAAAGAAAAATAGTATTAGTACTTTTAGTTCCTTTGGATTTGATAATTTGGTCTTGCCTAAGCTATACTACTGTTCGATAGGTACGGTTGCCTTCAATCGTTGTCAGAGTTAGTTTCCAGGTTTGATCATTCTCTTTATAAATTTTAAGACTTTGATTCTAGCGATCAAGTTTTTGGCGCCATTGCCGGGGAACTAAAATATTAAGAAAGCTCTATTTTTATTACTTTAGCCATTATTTTTAATCTTTGCAATTTACTTTTATTTTTAATCTAGGTTCTGGTAAATTTTCGTTCTTTTTTCGCAGGTACCTCTAGTTTATGACTAGAAGGAACCCGAGAGGACCTTTAGTATATGACAGTGATATTGAAGCTACCGCTCAAAGGAATCGCAGAGAAATCAGGCAAGCCCTAAATTACACAGAGAAAAATCGAGAAGGCAGATCCAATCCTACTGAAGGGATGGACGAGAATAATCCACAACCACATGACGTAGGAGAAAACAATGCTCCACGTACTATGTTTAATTATGCTAAACCGCATTTAACAGGAGCAGAATCAAGTATTGTTAGGCCTGCTATAGCTGTTAATAATTTTGAATTAAAACCTAACACAATACAAATGATTCAACAATTTGTTCAATTTGATGGTTCACAGGACAAAGACCCAAACACTCATATAGCTAATTTCTTAGAGTTCTGTAATACCTTCAAAATAAATGGCGTTTCTGATGATGCCATACGTCTTCGGTTATTTCCCTTTTCATTAAGGAATAATGCCAAACAGTGGTTGAACCCATTACCATGAGGGTCAATCACTACATGTGAGCAAATGACTGAAAAGTTTTTACTGAAATATTTCCCACCGGCCAAAACGGCCAAATTACGGAATGATATCTCTTCTTTTGTGCAGATGGATTTAGAGACATTATACGACGCATGGGAGAGATACAAGGATCTCTTAAGAAGGTGTCCACACCATGGTCTACCCTTGTGGCTACAAGTCCAAACATTCTATAATGGTGTAAACCCCTCAACGAGACAACTAATCAATTCAGCCGCCGGTGGAACCCTAAACAACAGAACTCCTGAAGCAGCCTACGAGTTCATTGAAGAAATGTCACTAAATAATTATCAGTGGCAAGTTACAAGGACTAAACCAACAAAATCAGCCAGAGTTTACAACATCGATGCAATAACCATTCTATCAACGCAGATAGAGATAATGAATAAAAAGCTTGATAGTTTGTGTTCTTTGCAGGCACACCCAGTAATGCAATATGACGCGAGTGGAACTGTGGCAAATCCTGAGTACCCACCCTACCAACCAGGCGCAGAGAGCGAGCAGATGAACTATATAGGTAATAATTTCAGATCCAATAATAATCCTTATGGTAATACTTACAATCCAGGTTGGAGGAACAACCCAAATTTTTCATGGGGAGGTCAAGGAAATCAAGGAAATCAAAGGCAACAACCTCCTCAAAATTTCCAAAATTAGCCATATCCGCAAGAGAAAAAGCCAAACCTCGAAGAGATGCTGACGAAGTTCATGGCAAGCATAGAAAACCGTCTCCAAGATACAGAGAAAACACTCAAAAATCAGTAGGGGAACTTACAAAGTCAGTAGGGGAAGTCACTAAGGCAGTCGGACAACTTGCAAACTTAATGTCCGAACGAGCGCAAAGACGTCTACCAAGTAACACGGAGATTAATCCAAAGGAGCAAATTCAAGCCATCACAGCTCATGATAGTAAAGTGGTAGACAAACCAAATGAGGTGGACAAAGGTAAAATAGAGGTAACACAAGGAAAGCCAAAACTGGTAATCAAGGAATACCAACCTCGCATACCTTACCTCGAAGCCATAAAAAGAGATGATACAAAGGAACAGTTCGGTAAGTTTCCTAAACTTTTAAAGAAATTACATATTAACTTACCTCTTCTTGAAGCTCCTTTTCAGATGCCAGACTCGAGAAAATTTTTAAAACAGCTCTTGATGAACAAACGCAAATTAGACGAAGAGATACATGTGGAATTAAACGCGGTATGCTCAGCAATGTTACAGAATAGACTACCGCGGAAGCAAAAAGATCCAGGGAGTTTTACTATTCCATGTTTGATTGGTAGTTTAAATGTTGATAATGCGTTAGCTGATTTAGGGGCAAGTATAAATGTCATGCCTTACACATTGTTTAAACGACTAGGTCTAGGGAAGCCCAAACAAACTAGGATGAGTATTCAATTAGCTGATAAAACTGTTAGAATTCCTAGGGGCATTATCGAAGATGTTCTTGTCAAAATTGATAAATTCGTTTTCCCGGTTGATTTTGTTGTCTTAGACATGGATGAGGATAATTCAATCCCCTTAATTTTAGGAAGACCTTTCCTAGCAACTGCTAAAACTAAAATTGATGTTGCCACAGGAGAACTCATACTTTGTGTAGGTAACGAATCAATCAGTCTTCAAGTGCTTGACTCGGCCAGGACAACAATCAATGAAGGTAAGAAAGACAATTCATTTGATAATCAATTTGTGCAACCTTCATTGCAGGAAGCACCACAAGGATACAAACCTGAGCCAAATCATAGACCCTAAGCCGAAAAAATAGAATTACATAAGGAACAAAGCCTAAGGGTCGACAAACTAAAAGAGCAGGAAACACAAATCAAAGAGGAACATGAACCGACCGAAGTAAAACCTAAGGAGCCCCCAGAATAGCTCATAGGAACATCGAATCACTTCAAAATAGGAGACCAGGTACTGATAGACAAAGCCGATCCTCACATCATCACATCAGACTTGAAAGTAAACGAAGAAATTCCTCTTAAGATACACAATATCTTCCCGTACGAAACAGTCGAGGTAAGCAATCCAACATTCGACACCTTTAAGGTAAACACTTCTCGACTTGAACTTTGTCAAGAAAATAAAACTGTGAGCATGAAGGAAGATATTCAAACCTTTAAACCTCCCTGATTTTGTTACAAGGAAAGTCTAGCTTAAGACTATAAACGAGGGCTTCTCGGGAGGCAACCTGAGCACTAACCCTATTTTACTTTTGCATTTATTTTTAGTTTCTAGTCTTTCTTCTTTCCTTTCCTGAACCTCTAGTTTTAAACTAACAAAAAGTGCAGAATTCCAGACCATACGGTCTTACACACGGCCGTGTCTGTGACCGTGTGGACCACCAGAATCCCCGTACTGACATAATAGAGGCCGTGCGAATTAGTCCCAACCACTTTTCGACGTCACAGATCCAACCACTACCCCACGGGCACCGACAAAGTGGCACGACCGTGCCCTACAACCGTGTGAAGCTACTGACTTGCCAACCACGGGCAAGACACGTCCGTGCCTCCCAACCGTGTCAACATACTGACTTCTCAGACATGGGCGTGACTGGCTGAAACACGGGCATAGTGAAACAAAAGGCATGGACACACGGTCGTGCCAGATTTGAGCTCCTATTTAAACCCCACAGCCCTTCCCCTTCTCCCCATCTTCTTTCTCCCTTCTTTTTCTTTCAAAATTTCTCTTCTTTTCTTAGAAAAGGTGTCCAGACTCTTGAGCTACACTAAAATCATGCCGAAGAAGCGTAAGAAGGCAAGCATAGTCTCCACAAAGGAGACCCTACACATAAGTTCATGCCGGCTGCTTCATCCAAACACCAAGCCAAGGGTCTTTGAGACCATTTAGTTTCTATTTTTCTTTTCTCTTTTGCTTCAATTTCCTTATCTTTACTTCTCTTCTACTCTAGTTAGTTTAATTTATTTTAGTTTCTTAGTGTCAGGTTCGCCAGGCTGCTTGGGAATCACGCCACTTCCACCACCGCCAGCACCTCCGCAGCCCTAGAGGTCACACCCACCTCGCGAACCATCCTACAATAAGGACTCTTCGGTCCATTCTTCTTTTCTTTTATTTTTATTTTCCTTCTTAATCTCCTTCACTTTAGCTTGCTTTTCTTTAATTACATATTTATTCTATTTTAATTATGTATTAATAAACCCTAGCTAATCCTTCACGAGCTCCCCAATTTCTTCATCTAGCACAGGATCGTCATCCAGACCGACCCCTTCAAACATACACACCACGACCTCTACCATTCTCCAAGGACACCATCCAAAATTCAGAGAGTATTCTTTCTCCTTCTCTTTTGATTTATCCCGTAAATGTTATTATCTATCTTCGTACATTGAGGGCAATGTACATCTTAAGTGTGGGGGGTGAATATTTATTTGAAAAAAGTGCCTAACTTTTTTGTATTATTCTCATATTCGGCCAAACTTTTTTCATTATTCTCCAATCCCTAAATTTAGTCTTGTTTTGAATCAATTTTCTCATATTACTAATTAGGATGAAATTTCTGATGATTTATGGTTTTTATTGACATGTTTTTGAGTAAGTCATTGACAATTGTGCATTGATGATTAAATTTTAAGATACTAGAGAATCAAGCATGATAAGTCTAATTTTCAGAACTAAAATTCTCACTAGGTTGTTAACCTAAATTTAAATATTACCTTGAACTTTGAAATTTACAAGGTTGATGTCAAAACACCCATATTTTTTGTGAGATTTTGAGCCTTATAGAGCATATATTCTTTTTTATGCTCACTTCTTGATTATGAGTGTGTCAACTTTGAACTGTTATTCTAGAACTTGCCTCGTTTATACATGTTGAGACCACACCTATGATTTGATACACTGAGATGATAAAGGCACCTAGGTTTTAACCCATTTACTCCACTAAAAATCCTACCTTCACAATTAACCCCTAGCGAACCTCTTTGATCCTAACAACCCCTTTTATTGACTTACCTACTAATAACCCAAAACCCTTTGTATTTGTTATCACCCTTTCTTTTGACTACCCTTTAATTGAGATATGATTTGATTAGTTACCGAATTATATTATGTGATTTTGAATTCATTCGTTATTACTTAGCTTGTTCTTAAAAAAAATCGAAGTATATGCAGTATTAGTGGTGAGCTTATACAGTTAAAGTTTATTTTCCGAAAGAAAAGCTCTATTGTTAGGATTATTATTTTCAGTTGATGTAAATATTATTTCAGTATTCTTAGATAGGTACTTGTCAATTCAATCTCGATTCTAACCTTCTAATTTCAGCCTTTATCCACACCTTTTACCCTAGCCCCGTTACGACCTTGACAAAGACCTTCTGATCTGTTTATCATCTCATTTTAAAGTGGTGGAGATTTGATTTTCAAACAAGCCTATGGGATTAACTTTTCAGGTTCGATTTATGAGTACTTCTTTTCCTGAGCCTTAAACACTTTGAGTGATTTGAGTGAATCTTTAGTGAGGATGTCAACTCTTGTCAATTTCGAATTAAAGGTAATTATTTAGATAAGGGGAGACACCTAAGTTTTCGCGATACAAATGTATGACTTATCTTGTTTGAATCTTTAAGACTCTTTGAGTTGAATTATCCATGTATAAATTATCTATGAATTATGATGAGGCATTGTTGATAAGAATTATGAATTATGGAAAGTTCGTTTTAATTGTAAGTTGAGAATTTTGCTTGAGGACAAGCAAAAGCTTAAGTGTGAGGGTATTTGATAAACCATAATAGTAACATATTTTAATCCCACATTTAGTATGCTTTTGGATGATTTAAGCCTCGATTTATATAAAAAGGTGCTCTTAATCCTTTCTTTTCATGTCTAATACCCAGGAAAGCACCCGAGGATAAAAAGAACATAAAACGGGCCCAAAACAGAGTAAATTGGGCCAAGGTGGAAATTGACACGGCCTGGACTTAAGCTCACATGGCCGTGCCTTGTTGATCATCTAGAACACGGCCTGGCCCCCGACTCACACGGCCGTGCCTCATTAAAGAAGTTCAAACACGGCTTGAAGACTTGTCACACTGGCGTGTGACATGGCAGTGTCCATGTCGTGGCAATGAACAATTTCATTCGGATTTGGATACTTTGGGGCAAAGAAACACATTCCAAGAGCCTATATATATCCCCTAAGTTCATCCTTGAAGGGGGCAGTTAGCTAGGCCAAGGAGCCAAGCCAAGAAGGTCAGATTTGTGGGAATCACTCGAAGATAGCCAGTTGATCCATCCCAAGAAGTCAGAATTCTACTCGAGACGGCGGATTTCTCCTTCAATTCCTTCAGGGAGTTTTAGGGATTTCTTATGTTTTGTTTTCTCTTTTCTCTTGAGATGTTTTCTTTATTTGTTATGAACTAAATCCTTCAGATACCTTAAGGGGATGAAACCTAGATGAATCTTGTTATTAATGTCTGAATTATATGATAAATACTTAGTTTGTTCTTAATTATGCAAGCTTAATCCAAATTTGATGTGCTTAGGTGGAGGAGGAATAGACCCTGCTTAAGAGTAGATCTAGCATAATTAAGCAGAATTGATCGCACGCCTAGAGATAGGGTGACGAGATTTTGCCGGATTAGGGTGAAACCTAATATGGGAGTCCATAGATCGATTTACTGCTATTCTAGGGGGTTATTATTCGAGAAAGAGATTTCTGTTAATTAACCTAGGGTTAGATGTTATTCGCCTCGAGAGAGGGTTTAATATACGTTAGAGAGTCTTACGGATCAAGCTTAAGTAAATAAATCGTATGGTTCAGGGTTAAATAACAAGTGAAGTCTAGGTGGATTCTTTCTGAGGGTATCGTCTTAATCAACTAAGTTTTTCCTAAAGTTATTTTTCCAATTCATCCTTTTTGACTTTGTGTCTTTGGCTTAGTAAATAGTTTAGATTATATTAAAGCAACATCACTTCTTTTAGGTTAAATAATAAAAAGAAAAATAGTATTAGTACTTTTAGTTCCTTTGGGTTCGATAATCCGGTCTTGCCTAAGCTATACTACTATTCGATAGGTATGCTTGCCTTCAATCGTTGTCACAGTTAGTTTCCAGGTTTGATCATTCTCTTTATAAATTTTAAGACTCTGATTCTAGCGATCAATTTACGTGGAAAAGAGAAAATTGCAGAATAGTCCCTAAACTTCTGCAACTATTACAACTTAATCCAGGTAAGTTTGTAAGGTTTATAATCTAATATCTATATGAATTGTATGATGATATAATATGATGTGGTGGATATCAATTGTTTTATTGGTGATGTAAAGTTGTTAAGAAATGTTATTGAATTTTGATATGTGGATTGGATGAACGCGAGATTGAGTACAATTGAAAGACAGCGTGTTATGTGGGGATTGGAGTGGAGATTGATGTGGTGTGATTTATATATTTTTCCTGAGTTTGCCAAGGTTCAGCATTTTTTGCTAACTCTCGTGTTATACTATCTTGTTCTTGCGTGTTATAGGGGCGGATGTATAACTCTTATGAGCATTTGGCGTGTTATCAGTTGGATTAGCTCTTATGAGCGTTTGGCATGTTTAGGTTGGATTAATTGTGTAGTCGTATTTATAAGTCATTCATCAGATTGTAAATTATTGTATTATAACTCATATAATGACTTGGAATGGTTTGACATGCAAATGATATCTAGAATTGATTCTATTGTGGTTATATATATTTTCCGGAGATTACTGTTGAGCTTTGATTTGAATTATGCAATTCACCAATTGACATTGTGGATGGCAGGAAACAATTTTAGTTGAGTTATTATTGATTGAATTGTTGTATTTACTTCGGTAAGATTTATTGTTTCTGTACATCAAACTTACTAAGCTTCAATGAGCTTACTTGTATTAATTTTTGTTCTTGTAGATACTTTTGAAGGTTTGACAGTTGGATCAGCACTCAAGTCACACTATCCATCCGTTTTTAGTAGTTTTTGGAACGTTACTTTTGTTTTGGTATGTATGAAACACCCCGAACCTGGCCCACGAGCCTTGACCGGATCTGGTATGTTCCCCGGTGTAAACCGTTTCAAATTCTTTTGTGACTTAGGAAAAACTTGTGTGTTTTGAAAGAAAATTTGTTTTGGGTTGGGCTTGAGTTGAAAACAAATTTATCTTATATTGAAATCCATTTATTTAAGGTGACAAAACATTCAGGGTTTATTTTAAATATAAATTTACTTAATCTTTCAATTAATAAATATTTGTAACATAATAAATCAAAGTGAAGTAAAGAAATTCAACTATGGCCTTATTACATCAAATAATCCCAAAATTAAATTAAAGTACTTAATAAAATAAAAATCCAAATCGTAAATTTTCTTGCTGTGCATGACCATCCCTAAGCTTCTGCCGAACCCGGTCCATTACTGATCGTCACCTGGAAATAGTTCCCACAACGGGGTGAGTCAACAGACTCAATGTGTACACAACACTAAGTCCAAATAGAATTAGGCAAACCATACATATCATATTCACATAATAATACAAGATAATGATGCAATCCCGAACCCAAACCTATTAAGCCATCCGCTACACTCCCCCGTACCAACCTGTACACCGTGGGGACTACTAAGTCGACCCTCCTTCCGCTACACTCCATAT